>CM063508.1:165475818-165763318 GCA_032207245.1 Pardosa pseudoannulata | reverse complement strand
AAGTAATAAAATTTAAATTATTTTTGCAGACTTCATTTCGCATTATCAACATATATATTTAGTGAGTTTGACAAATGTATTGAAAATAAATAAAATTAATATTATAGTATAAAATAAATAAAAGTAAATAAATAGTATCAAGTAAATATAAAAAATCAAACATTCCATTAAAACAGCAATCATGTCTGAAGCAGGAAGAATTGTGTTAACAATTCTGAAAAGAACAATAGAAACTTTTTTAATAGATTTTGCGGAAAATGTGTCAAAACATATTATACCAAAAAATGTTTTATGAATTAAAATACATTTTATTTAAAAATTTGGAACTTTTTTTTTTATGTCAAAAAACTTAAATATTCTTGTATCAGATACTCATTCAGTAAAAATGAAGTGATTAACATGTTAATATTTTTATTTCTTAGCTTAAAGCTTTTTTTTAAGCTCAATCAGCAATTTTTTTACGTTGTGGCCATTTTAATTATTACTACATTATTATTCAACAGACAGATAAAAGTATAGATAACAAAAAATATTTTAATGTTAGTATAATTACATTAATAATAAAAATTAAACTATTTTTTTTTTCGTGTAAATTGGTCTAGAAAACATTAGGTTCTGTTTAGATGAATAAAAAACTATTATGCAAGTTTTAAATTCCTAAACTTTCTTTATTTCTTTATTTCTATATATAATATGTAAGTAACAACATCTAATTTCACCAAAATAATGTAACAAGAAAAATATTCACGCTGTTCATAATAAAATTAGATCTAATTATTCGAATTCCCATTTTACTGACGATAAGACCGAATCGTAGGCATTGTGGCTTCATTGGAGAAAGAGAAGCAAATAGTGGAGCTAAAAATAACATCTTTACAACAAGAGATTTGCATTGAATGCCCAAGAAAAATACATCTTTCTGATTTCTCACACCCCATAGCGAGAGATCAAGAGTATTTTCCCCCAAGAGACCTACAGATTACTCAGCATTCAGGGAGTCAAGAGTGAACTTTGGTCATTTAAGCTCGGAAACAACATCGGCAGCAATTTAGTTATTGGAGAAGTGAAACTATTTTCCTAGGACAGCTGAAAACTGTAGCTAGTAGACAAAAAAAAAATTTAGCGTTAGTTTTGAGAAACAGGTAAAAAGAATTTAAGTTGACGAACTATCCTTTAAATATGGCATTTTACGGCTGAGAAATAGTGTTAAGGAATAAGAAGGGAAAAGGGGGAATTTAAGATAGATATTTTAGATAAATATTTTAGGTGTAACAATTTTGATATATTACATATAAATGAGAGAGTGTGTGTAACATATTGAAATTATGACCCCCTAAAATAGCTATTCAAAATTCTCCTTTCACATTTATTAACATCTCATTTCCCAGCCTTAAAATGCCAGATAAAGGAATGTTCTCCGGTTCTGGGTAAAAAGATCTGTCTAGTTCTTTTTACCCATTTCTCAAACTTAACGCAGCAATAAATGCTAACTTCTGTCCACAAAATGGCTGCTCTAGATTAACTCTCGTGAGAGCAAAATTATGTGACTCGCTCGCTGTGTTGACATCGGTAGCAAATGTGTGTATTCTTCGAGTATCCTATGTAAAGTAACTTAAAATTCTATCCGCGGGCCGGATAAAACCTTCGGGCGGGCCGTAGTTTGCTTATCCCTGGTATGAAGCCTAAAGGCGTAAAGAACAGCTAAAATGCGAAAATTTTATGTGTTTCGGTTCAAAGTTTGCAAATATGGTCTACATTTCCGCTTATTATTAACTCTTTTTATTCTAATTAACAAATAGTAAAGCTAAAATTTGTTGATTTTATGTATTATAAATTAAAAATTAAGTAGAAGCTACACGACCGCCCAAAGCAAGCCAAAATCTTGAGGATAGGAAAAAGCTAAGTGGTTTAATATCGTCGATTTTTTGGTATTGGTCCTAGTTTGACAAGAAATCTGCCATCCCTACTCCAATTTCAGAAGAATAATGTTAAAAAAAAGTAATAACTACCAGACAATCATATACATATAAACATTTGGACTTTTATTCACTGTTTTTACAGAAACATTACAAAGACAGTTATTTTCGTAACATATAAAACCTTTCAGTATCACGCACGCGGTTAAATTTCAACAATCATAGAAAACGAATTCATTTGCAAAAACAATTTAAGTCATAAAAGAAATTTTCCCTCTATCCTGAAAAAAAGTGACAAATTTAATCACTGGAAACTTGGAAAATAAGCAAATACATTTCATACGTCAAAAATTATATAAATGCTAACATTAATACGTTATAACTAATGTTATTTGTATAATTATATGTCTTCAGTTTCATTGATTATTTATTTATCCACAAGCATGTCTGATGGAAATAAAAAAGACCGATCTCTTAATGTTCCAGTGACAATTAAGTAGACGAAAATGTGTTGAGTATATTGCATCATTAGCATAACATATCACCGGCGGGGTTAACGCGCGGAAGTAACACATCGAACTTCCTGAAGTACAGCTGTAGTGCTAACATTAATACAATTTCATTGGTTGATGAACACTACTTATTCTTTCCTATTCTCAATAAATTTATAACATTCTTACCACGTACCTTCAATTTTCCCTGGTATAATTTTCAATTAATAAATTACTGATCATTGTGACAAGAGGTAATTGAAACGAAAAGAGAATAATGATTAATAGCCTTCGTCAAACGTTATAAAAAATACTAATGCCAAATAGCTTTATCATATGCGACATTAATTCTGAAAATTAAATAAAAAAAAAACTAAAAATACCATAAAAATTCAACTATTTTCCGTTTCAATCTATAAATTAAAATCATTCAAGCAATCTGAAAACGAGCATGATTCAATGGTCCAGAAGTAAATTATCTTTTCAATATTACACGATTTCAGCAATTACACTTGCTGCAGGAATTACACTTTGCCAACAAACGTGCTTATGGATATGCAACGAATATGAAGCAATACTTCAAAGGGGAAGAAGAAAAAAAACACGTTAAAATAAAATAATGAAAATTTCTAAAATTTGTTCATATCTTTAAAATTACTAAATATCCACCGGTATTTTATAAATATAACAACAAATAAAATAATTACTCCTCTGTCAGAAATATTGCCTATAAAACCAACATATTGAGAATTTATTTCATAGCCTCTTGTTCAAATACGGCAATTTATGTAAATAAATGTTAAAAACCTGAAAACGAAGAAAATATTCAGCTATTGATCTGTACTTAATTATGAATAGTTATTCATTTAGCAATGAAAGGCATTATGTGTTAATAAAAAATATAAACAAATGAAACCCATTCATCATGTGCATATGATTGAAGAAGTCTCAGAATCCATGGATGGAAAAGTCAAAATTTATATGGGTAGCCTAAATACACAAATTTATAAATTCTTTGTTCAGAAAATTATTTAAATTTAATTTAAGAGACAATTAGCATTCCCATAATGAACAACAAATACATTAGTGACTTTTTCTACTCATTTTGGATATATTAACATTGAAACTTCCCCATGAAAAAGTTTTAAATGCATTAAACAATGTTTTTCTTCTGTTATAACATTATTTTAAAAATATTAAAGTATTTTTATCCAAATATAAATTTCATCCACAAATCTTCAATTACATACATGTGATTCGGTAGTTTCCATGCCTAACTGTTAACATATAACACCATTCACTGAGCAAAGCTAAATCAATAACTATTCATAATTAAGTACTGATTAAAACTCAAATATTTCACTATACCGATTACATAGTAGTTATATCTGTCAATAGACTAAATTATATACAATTCAAATATTTTTAATTACAATTTATTTTGGTATGAATCTTCACAACTTCAGAAAAAAAACTAATGAAATAGTGAAAATTAATTCTTCTAATAAAATCATTTAAAAACCATTTGCAAACTGTAAAATTCTTGGTACCATTAAACTTAAAATTTTATATTGCACATTATATAAAGAATAATTTTAATAGAAAAGAAACAACTATTACATTCCCAAAAACAGAAACTGTTAATACTAGTTTTTAAAAAAATGCATGTTGCCATTTCTAAATAGAAACATAAATGAATCTAGTTTGAACAAAAGCTATGGACAAAGAGACAATCCTGGATCGAAAGTTCCTAAGTGGATTAGAGAAATTTTGCTTTTAAATGACATTATATTCAGGAAGTTATCTATATTCCTTTTAAAATATGTTTTAAAAAAAGTTCCAAAATTTATGGAAGATGCTAGTCTTTTCCTTGTACGCTTTAATTTATCAATCTTATTATCTTGTGGGCTAATGTACAAACTTATTAATTACCAGGAATTCCTCCTTCTAACATACCACTTGGTTCTGCTACGAAAAAGAATTCACAAGAGAAATTAGCCTATCTCAAGCGTATACGTTAAAATTCCTTTTTATCTGATGTGTATATTATATATTCATATCAAGTAAAAATGAATTTCAACACATACATTTAGAATGAACAAACCATACATTAAGTAATAAATGAGCCTTTTAATTCATATTTTATTTTATAATAAATCTATTTCCTTGGATAATTTTACTCCTGCACTTAGATATGCCCCAAAGGGGGAGCTGGTAGGCTTGATCCACCCCCATTAAGTCCATAAACAAAATTTTCAATACAACAAAAAAATGAAAAAAAAAAACCTATTTGAGAAACACAACAAACCAAGAATTTCTTTTTAAACTCCTTGGCACAACAGCCCCTAGGGGGTCAGGGCCTACGGTGCCAATCTCCATTTACGTGACCAAGGACCCTGGAGTGTGAAGTATATGTTCTGGTTAGGTAGTCAATCTTACGGAGAGCCTCCAGTGTTTAGTTCCCAAGTACACTTGGTCCTCAGTTCATCTACCCACTAAAGGGATGAAAGACTGAGTCAATTTTGCCCAGCCTGGGGATCGAACCTCGGACCTGTGTCGTGGGGGGGGGGGGGAAGCGCTACCTCAGCACCACTGGGCTTAGTAATTTATAATAAATTTATTTTCTTGAGTAATTTTACTCCTGCACTCATATATGCCCCAAAGAGGAGAGCTGGCAGGCTTGATTCACCCTCATTACCTCCATAAACAAAATTTTCAATACAACCCAAAAAAATTTTTAAAAAACCTATTTGAGAAACACAACAGAGCAAGAATGTCTTTTTAGCTTTGTAAAATATTTTTTTAAATGTTGAAATTCACATAAATGATGTAATTGATAAATTGGCAAAGAAAAAAAATTTTAATTTATAATTTCTTTACATAAATTTCTTTAAATTAGATTTAACTTTTTTCAGTACTTCTCACTTTTAATGCTCTTTTTCTGTATTTCATCCTAATAAATGCAACGTAAAAAGAATTGAAAAAATAATTAAAGTGGAATTTCAACTTGAGGTATATTTCTCAATTTCTTATAATATGACATATTGAGTTTTATGAAACAGTTAAATTTTAATTTGTTTGGTCCCTCTCACAAGACAAAATTCTGAGTGTGTGTCTTCTTGCATCATAAATGGTAAAAAGCCAATTCTTATTTTATAACTAGCAAAACTACAAAGCAAAAAACACCTAAGCATATTATCCATAAACTCGAAAAATTGCCTGACCAGAACTTTGCTTAATAGACATCATTATGATATATATTTCTACACATATTTCCTTTTGTTGATCTGATTTTTAAACTGATTTATCTTTCTATTACAGCAAATATGTGCAGATATTATTCTTACATATTAAAACAATCATATATCTGCAGAAAACTTGAAAAAGCGATCTCTAAGTGCAGTAACAAACTAATGACTATTTACACACATAAAATAGAAATAACCTAGGAACGACAAGAAAACACAGATTTCCAATAAATCACAAAAAATAGCCTTGTAAATTTTACTTATCATTATGTCTCAAGCAGGGCAGTAACATAAGATAGTGAAGACTGTTTTATCCTAGATATATTCAAATATTATTACTCTTAAATTTATTTCAGCAATTCAAATGCTTGATTAAATAATAAAAAATATCCTGAAATCATACTATTAAAAACATGAAATAAAACTGCATCAAGTATTTTCAAAATAACAATAATAATAAAATACATCAGATTTTTAAAATTTTTATTATTTGAATTTCTCTATATATTTTCATTTCATTACTT
This sequence comes from Pardosa pseudoannulata, assembly GCA_032207245.1. NCBI lineage: Eukaryota > Metazoa > Arthropoda > Arachnida > Araneae > Lycosidae > Pardosa > Pardosa pseudoannulata. The sequence continues at coordinate 165,757,139 of CM063508.1, read as the reverse complement.
TTGATGCATCTTAAATTATTCTGCAGTATATATATAACATATTTTTAAATAGAATTGAATTCAAAATTATTTACTGCGAGATTTTTATTTTTATTTCAAGATACTTTATGCTTTAAGTTCAATTTCTTATGTTAATTACAGAAAAAGAGGGAGAGAAATAAGAAAATAACCATTGGAGTAATGTCATATATAACCCATTTGAAAAATTCAATTATCAATTCCTAAAATTAAACTATAACTTTGCAGTAAAAACTAAGTATTAAAATAGTATTTTTAATATATAAATTGTTGCGATTGTGAAGTATTGCAAAATTGTCAACATGTAATACTGAAATATTACAAAAAATCATAAAAGTGCCAGTTTTTAAATTTACATTTATCTCAATTTGTAATATTTTCCCGCAATGAAAAGAAAACACTAAATAAATTAAAGAGCAATTTATATAGCATACAAAATTTCTATTATGCACTATTATCCATAAAAATTCAGCATAAACTACAACAGTTTTTTTCAGTGTTTCTATGAAGTTAAAATGCTATAATTAGTAGAACCCACTATTATAAAACAGCAGATATTAAGTGAATTTATAAAACAATTTTGCAGTATTAAATAAGATGATTCTTTGAACTAATATTTACATATTTACAACCTTTTAACAGCACCAAAATGAAAAACAAATTTTCTTTTAAAGTGATGGAAGAAATTTATAACATTTAAAAATTGTAAATGTGTACAGAAATGAATGTACAGAAATGAAACAGGTGAAAAAATATGAAAATGGCATTTTCAGTACAGGTAAAAAACATTGTAAAGACCATCTTAAAAATAAAATCTCATTTTATAACATTAACAAAGAATACACATGTAACAAAACTGTAGAAAAATTATTAAACCTTGTGCCTTATCTTTACATAAAAAACTTCACAATTATTTCCATGATTATAATTGATACAAAACAAGGAAAGTAGTTACTAAGTTTATAAATAAAATTTCTCAAAAGTAAAATTGATTAAAAAAGAAATATGAAACTAACAAACCAAATCTGATTACAAACATGCTATATGTACAAGTTTACAAGATATATTTACATTGACATAACTCTGTCCACTCTAAATTTGAGTATGAACAAACCCTCATACAGTTCATGTTGAATGATATGGTAAAATAAAACTTTCACCATTATGACATGTGATTTATCTTTATTTATTTACCACAAAGTACTTTCAGTAAACTGATTAAGCCAAAAATAATGTTAAGGTATTTCAGTCAATATTTAAAACACTGTCCTTATTCGATAAGTGATGCTGAAATCATACAAAAGTTAGAAAGAGCTAGTCTTTTTATCTTAGTAAACTCTCCACAGGCTAATAATATTTAAATATATCCAAAAAGTGACTTTAGTCCAGCACTAAAATTTTCTTAATTCCTAAACAGCTTATATTTTCAAAGATTTTAAATATTTTCCTTTGTTTATTTTTATAGTCTATATAACAAAGAATTTGCTTTAACAGGTAATTAATATTTCATTTGAATATCAATTATTTTAAGCAAATTTACGTTAGTTCATACTGAAATTCTGATTTTGTATAGGATTTTTTAGAAACATGAAAATGGATGCTGAAATAAAATAGTTTACTTGAGCATTACCATATACATTATTTTACTAGTACAAAGATACCAATTATACTAATTATATTACACTATAATGGTCATTAATAGCCAAAAATATGTTTAAAACAACTATTCATCCCAAACATAGTTTCTTAAACTTTTTTGTGTTGGGACCCCATAAGAATTGTGCAAATCTGACCACATACATGAGAGAAACTATCAGTTTCTTCCCTTGAACTGTAATATATTATTGCAGTTTCAGGCTTTTAACTTTAATTTTTAATTTTCAGACATAGAACAATGTGAAAATTTAAATAATTAACAAACTTAAATATATAATACAATTTTAAAAATAAATTTAATTACTTGGATAAATTCAGACATTAACTATAGTCTGCCCACTTGGAAGGTCAATATCGAGAAAACACAAGCATATATGCATTACCAAAATACTTCTGCCGGGATAAACTGACAGCATCATTTACAAAACAAGTAAAATGAGCGTTTTTATTACAAAAAATAGCATCAAACCATTTTCATTTTTTCTTTATCTTTACTGTCTTTATCTATTTTCAGATACATTGTGTCAAAATATTTGGTAATTTTAAAAGTATTATAATAAGTTAAAAGAAATATCAAAATTGCTGAAATTTTTGGTAACCCCTGTTGCAAGTTCCACAACCCCAATTGGGGTGGAACTCACAGTTTAAGAGGATCTGTTCTAAAAAGTAAAATTATTTGGGGGACATGCCTAAAAATACAGCCGCATAAAGATTAGTTTTAAGCTCAAAACAAAGAGAAAAATTAAATAAGATGCATTATTAAACACTAGAATGCTTATCAATGTCATTTCCACACCAAACCATGTATATTCTTTTTTAAAATCCTAATATATGTATATATACAATTGAGTCTTGATAATGTCAGTTTGCTTACCTCAAAAGGGTAGTCTTAATGTAGTGGCTGTTTGGTGTATGTGTATGTATAAGTATCCATTGTATGCGTAAATATATATATATATATATATATATATATATCATTAAATATTCTTAACCATAGCAAAATTCCTAGCATTCTAGTGTTAACAAATAATCATCAAAGGTTTTATTCAAGCAAAGGAAAATTACTTCTTAAATACCACAAAAAAGTCAATTTACAAATTTCAATTGTGAATTGCAAAAGAAAATGCAATTCCTTTTTGATTCAATAAATATATTTTAGAGGGGAGAAAAAACACAATACAATGATGAACTTAGAATGAACATTTTTTACAATAAATACATAACCACAGATTCATTGAGACCTATAATTTTGCTTAAATACTGTTTTTTAAAGATTATACAATATAAATAAATACATGTTAAGTACAAATGCAACATATTCTGAAAACTTTATTCTTTTCTATGATAAGTAAAACTTGTGACAATATATAAAACTTTTAAAATATTAGGGGAATTTTATATCTCAGTAAAAGACCAATTTTGTAATCTCTTAATTTCAGTATTTATTTTACTATCCAATCTCTTTAAACAACAGTAATCAAAATAAAAAGAACACTTATTAAGCAGAGAAAATAACTGTGCAATATTTAACACAAGCCTCACTCTTTCTCTCTTACGTGTATTTTATGTATTACATTCACATTTTTTTTTAGAATAAATCATTTAACATGATTATATACATGAACATGAAATGATTTGCTTTCTAAGAGAATAACTCAGTTGTATTACATAGATTACAAAACACATATTAAATACACCATGAGAAGTTCCCATATGTTACAAGTTCTGACCTTTAAACACATATTATCAGACCACAGAAAGATAATTAGAATTTTATTTAACAGTTCTAAACCTTTTATCCTCTGGATATAGAGGTAATATTCAAGCAATCTCTGCACAGTGTCAAAAATTATATTTGGATCAATTTGATTAAAATCATAGCTTTTAATATATATATATATATATATATATATATATATATATATATATATATATATATATATATATATATATATATATATACTAGCATATACCCCATCATATGACGGGATTAGTAAAATTTTTAATATTCCAGAACTGTTAAGTACCTAATGAGGCAGGTAAAAAATGGTTTGTTTTTTGGCTGAGAACTATCTGGTTCACTCTCAATAATTTATCGTCATACTCCTCTAGAGTCTCCCAATCCTGTAATGCAATTTAGAATCACATTGAATTCATTTAGTCAAACCGTGTGGTTATGTATAATAAACAAACACACAAAAGAACAAACTTCTTAATTTCCAAATATATATAAATTAAAAGTTAGATATTTATTAGTCCTTGAAATAGACTCCTAGACTTATATGAAAAGAAATTGTTGTTAATACCTGTGATAAAAGTTTCATTGCAACAAAAAATAACCGATGATTCAATTTAAAAATATCACGTATGTACCAAATCTATTATTTAAGCCAAATATAAAAGAAAATCATTTACGTAATATCTAAGTTTAGTGATAAGAGATATTAAAACAGTGTAGAAGATATTTAAATAGTTTAAAATATGAAATGATTCAATGAGATGTTTAAACTAATGACGTCACAATGCCAGAAAAGAGTAATATTCAAGCAATCTCTGCACAGTGTCAAAAATTATATTTGGATCAATTTGATTAAAATCATAGCTTTTAATATATATATATATATATATATATATATATATATATATACTAGCATATACCCCATCATATGACGGGATTAGTAAAATTTTTAATATTCCAGAACCTTTAAGTACCTAATGAGGCAGTTAAAAATGGTTTGTTTTTTGGCTGAGAACTATCTGGTTCACTCTCAATAATTTATCGTCATACTCCTCTAGAGTCTCCCAATCCTGTAATGCAGTTTAGAATCACATTGAATTCATTTAGTCAAACCGTGTGGTTATGTATAATAAACAAACACACAAAAGAACAAACTTCTTAATTTTCAAATATATATAAATTAAAAGTTAGATATTTATTAGTCCGTGAAATAGACTCCTAGACTTATATGAAAAGAACTTATTGTTAATACCGGTGGTAAAAGTTTCATTACAACAAAAAATAATCGATGATTAAATTTAAAACTATCACGTATGTACCTAATCTATTATTTAAGCCAAATATAAAAGAAAATCATTTACGTAATATCTAAGTTTAGTGATAAAAGATATTAAAATAGTGTAGACAATATTTAAATAGTTTAAAATATGAAATGATTCAATGAGATGTTTAAAGGAATGACATCACAATGCTAGAAAAGATTGTTATTTTTATCTCTTTATTAAGTGATAAATGGTTAAATTTAATCGCCTGCTCTTAACTGGGGAAAATAGGGCTTGAAATAATGGCATTAAACTCTCGAAAAGGAGGGAAGGGTTGGATTTCGAACATTTTAAAGATGACAGTATTTTTTGCTGTGATATGAAGTATATTTATACAAATTTATTTTAGAATCGGATCGATAGTTTAGGAGAAGATAAACTTTATTCGCTTTGAATGGATGCCTCTATCCATTCCAGGTCCAACCACTTCATAAATTGGAGGACAGACGTACAGATAACTTAGGCTATTATTATATAGGGGATATATATATATGATTTGTTCTTTTGCAGATATTTGCTTCTTTTCTGTAAAAGACTCATTATTGACTAATTCATGAATTTTTATGGCTGATAAAACAAATTAATGATATAATAGAACTATTTGGTTCTATTAGATAAAATCTTATCACATCTTTATTTTGGTTATAAATTATCCCTGACTTTCAGCTAGATCAGAGGTCTTCCACCTGTGTTCCTTGGAGCTTTGACAGAAGTGCTACAAGTTATCATTATTTACTTAGTCAAAGTGCCAGAATTTTATTTTTACAAAAGATTAGATTCTCAAAAGGCAGTTTGCTTGTAAAAATAAATATAAATATTTTATGGGTAAAATAAAATCTTAAGCTTAATAAAAGTCATATGCTTCCAATACATCAATCGAGATGCATTATGTCACATATTAGTCTCCATTCTTTTTGCCTATCCTTTCCAAAGATGTCTATGCTTGCAGATTAGTTGGAATAAAGCTGACCCCTTGGGTTGAAGCATATATCCTATACTACTAAACAACACATATTAACTCTGTTAACCTCATTAGTTCTGTCAACATTCACACACAAGCAAACAAGTGAAAGTTATTTTGTTTTTATATCACAATTGATAACTATTATTTTTTACTTGCAATGTATACTACCCTAGAAATGATGCAATAATATGCAATAGATAAAGATCTAATAAAAATTTTGTAAATATTAGTAGGATAAAGTTTGATATCGTTTTTTTTTTCTCTCTCTCTGATTAAGAAGTTCCTTAAAGAAAATGATAAGCTTAAAAGGTTCCTCAAAGTGTAAAAAACGTTGAATACCCCCTGAGTTAGATAATGGTAAAATAACTATGATATTCTAAACCAGTTTCTTAGACTTTTTGGTATGGGAACCCCATAATAATTTCGAAATTTTTGTGAAACCTCTTAAGCATTTCACAAATCCATTACACGCATGAGGAAAACTGCCAGTTTCTCCACTTGTACCGTAATATACTGTTGCACTTTAAATCCATTAACTTTAATTTTTAATTTTATGACATAGAACAATGTGAAAATTTTAAATATAAACTTTAAAATTCCCTATATAATAATAGCCTAAGTTGTCTGTCCGCGAATTTATGAAGTGGTTGTACCTGGAATGGATACAGGAATCCATATTGGATTTTTTATGACTTAGGGTTAGCAAAATTCACAGCAAGTTCGAAATCTACCCCATCACCACTTTTTGAACATTTAATGGTATTATTTCAAGCCTTATTCTCCCCTGTTAAGAGAAGGAGATTAAATTTATCATTTTGGATATTCTTATATACCACCAAATAATCACTGTAAATATTAAAGCCTCTGCTGTCCATTCTATCACGTACGTGACCCTCATATACTCTATTTAGTTCCTTACCGATATATATCCATGGCAAGCTCAGTAGAGTGTCTGCCCATTTGGTTGTCATACTTCTCAGGTTGACGGTTCTGTCCACGACACTGCTAAATCTTTCGGAATGTCTGATTAATTTAATATTCTCTGCTTAAAAAAAAAATTTAAAAATAAATAAAAAAAAAAATTCTTATTCCTAAAATTGTTTTATTATTTTTTAAATAAATTTTTACTACTTTTTTTAACTTTTTATGATTTTTATTATTTTTATTTTATTAAAGTCACCTATTTTGTATGGATGTCCCTGGCCACATAAACATTTCATGTTTTCTATCCTTAAACTTTCTTCTTGTCTATTTTTATGTGTTCTTTCACCTTTTAGCTGTTAATTTTTCTGCCTCATTTTTGTGTTTATAGAAAGAAATCTCTGGATTAGGGGGCTCAACCCATGCAATCCAGGCCCATGCCCACCGAGGTAATAGTTTCATTCCTTTACTTCCATTAATTTCTGTGGGGGAAAAAAAAACTGAAGAACTTAACGATAATTTTGATGTAGCTAAGAAAACTTTGAATTTTCTTTCTAAATGAATTCAACATGATCCTAAACTGCCTTTACAATATTGGGAGACTTTAGAGGAGTATGAAGATAAACAAATTATTGAGCATGTATCTGATAATTCTCAGCCAAATAACAAATCATTTTTTTTACCTACCTCATAGAGTACTTTAAAATTCTAGAAAATGAAAAATTTACTGATTCCGTCATATGACGGGCTATATGTTAGTATAATAACAAAAATAAATTCAATTAGATAGGTAAATTCAAATATTATCTTCCATTAAGTGTAGCAATTTAGAAGGTCACTACTGAGAAAACTCCATCACACATGAGTTATCAAAACCCTCTGATCTTGTCTTAGTAATGGATGACAGCATAGCATGCAAAGCAAGTAAAATAAATGTTTCTATTATAAAAACATTTTGTTTTTTCTCTGTCTGTATTGTCTTTATCTATTTTCAGATATATTACGTAAAAATATTTGGTAATTGAACAATTATCATAAGTTAAAGAAATATCAAAATTGATAAAAAAAAAAATTTGGTGAACCCTATTGCATGTTCTGCAACCCCAATTGGGGTTGTGGCCTCTGTTCTGAGAAACTCTGATCTAAACTGTGGATCTCATGTTCCACTGTTGAGATGGATGTTTGTAGCTAGGTGATATCAGTTTTAAAAATTAGAAGTTTGCCTCAGTAGAACTCATAAGGCAAAACTAACTTTACACTCTCAATAGATTAGCCAGGACTGCATTTTAGTTTTCTTATTATTGTCCTCTACAGACTCATTATTCAAAGTATTTTGGACATTCATTTAATAACTATGCCATCATGGCCAGGGCTAGCAGAGTGTGCATGCATGTAGCTGGCCAAATTTCTAGGACATCCAGTGGAATAATTGTTGACATAAACTTGTATTAAGTGTTCAATGAATAATTCTTCACATATATTATTTAAAAAGAGATTGATTTGCAACATATTAAGTCATTTTTAAAATAATTCTTAATTGAAAAATTTTTAGAAATGTCAACTAGAATCTAAATTTTTTTAAGGGATGTAATTTATAATGTAATGTTATGTCCAAATGTAAGTTATGATGTATAACTCTTTTTATACCAAATTGTACTGCCTCTTGATCTCTTTAGATAGGATTATCAATAATTAAAAAGAAATTATGTAAAAATTTAGAATTTTCAGATATTGATGATAAACTAATAAATAAGAATTAAAAAAAAATTCAATTTATGAGGGGTTTTTTTTTCTAGAAGAGAAAATTGTCTCTTTTATTTAGAGAAGACAATCTTCTAATAAACTTAAAATAAATTTATGATGTATGCTTTTCTATTTTTTTTTTAACTTTTTTATCTTTAGTCAATTATATGAAGTAGTCATATAATAAACTTCTATGTAGTAGCTAAGTTATAAATCTACTCAGAATCCATATTTGCAGGGAGCAGCCAAATAGTGATAAATGACAGCCAAATACTATCTTGCACGCAAGCAACTAAAAGCACAGAGCCAGCCCTGTATGCCCTATAAATGAAACAATGTAAAAATCCCATAAACTGAATAGTTATAATATCCTAAAATCTGGCAACAAAACATAAAAAGAAAATTTATGTAACCAAATTTTAATGCACTAAATGGTTCTTGTTTGGAAATATATAGTCCTTTGAACAGTAAAATAAAACATAACAAAAGTATAAATAGGTAAAAAAATAATAATGGAGAGATAAATAAACAATATACTTCACACATAAAATGGAAAATTTGTTATAGAACAAGAAGTGATTAACTTTTTAATAAATATAAAGATTGAATTTTCATACATATAGTCAGTAAATTTTTGTGGAACATGTTCTTAAAACATAAAAAGTAGCTCCTATAATCAATAAATTAAACAAGCAGCTATACAACAATTAATTCATGAAAAAATATGTAATTTGACATCCAAATTATATAAATCAGGAAATGACATAATTTCTCCAAAACTGATAGAGTAGAAAATGAGACATCAAATAAAATTATTCATATCCAGTATAAAGTTGATAGAAAGCTTCACTCAGCTTATATTTAAGTTTCGAAAAATGGTTATAAGAAAAAAATTGTTTCAATATTTAAAAAAAAAAATTTAAGTTTTCTGAATATTTATCTGTATTTAAAAGTACTAAAATTAATAAAATGTTTCACCAAACAAATAAATGTTACATCAAATGTTTGAAAAACTGTTGTGATTAAAAAATATAGTTTTCAGTGTATAACTTTCCATTTCTCATCTTTAAATCAGAAGTATTCTCAAACAAAGGAAAAAAAAATAAGATTCAAAACTTTGAAATCTTAGGAAAAAAAAATTAATAAATGTGATGAATTAAAGTTACTAGCCAGTATAAAATGTTTCATAGTAATAAAAAAATGAAAAAATATATTCTTTTCACAGTTATTTTGTAATAGCTTATACAAAGTCTACATATACTATTTCATGCATCCCCAACAATCCATTGCACTTACAAAAGCCAAATAAGGCCGAACGATGGCCGATTGGTTAGGGTACTGGCCTTCGGTACCGGAGTTTGTGGGTTCGAATCCCACTGTGGCATGAATGTTCATAGTTGTTCAGAATCAACTTTAAACTGTAGGTCCCAGTCTCATTAGCCCTCGTGTTGCAAAAAAGTAGACTGTAGTACTTCAAACCAAACCACCAATACCTTGGGGCTTTATTCCACTGCTGACACAGGGATCTGTAGCCAATCAAAATCAACTTTAAGCAGTAGAAAGTATTCTAGCCCACAAGCGATGATAAGTTGAACACAATACTCCCAACAATCCACTTAAAAGGTTTATAGATTGTTATGTTTATTCTACTAATAAATGTACTCTTTTGGAAAGGATTAAAAGCAGATATAAAACATGTCAGATTATATTAAAAATAAGAATACAAGAATTAAACAACCAAAGTATACAAACAACACAAGGCTGAAATGATATAGAGCTGCTATTCAGTACCAGAGTTTGTAGGTTTGAAGCCTGCTGTTGGCATGGTTGCTCACAACTATTCAGAATTTGCTTTAAGCAATAGGTGAGAGTTTCATTACCCCCCATGTAGAATAAAAACAGACCAAAAGACACAACTATATTTAACAAATGGATTGTAAAATCAAGGATAATTATTTAAATTTCGAAGTTTTTATACAATACAAAATAAATAAAAAATTGATTATTTCTTTGAAGATTTTTTATAATCATATTACTTGGGCATTGCAACAAATAAAAAAACAACAACAAAGAAACTACAATGTTTAAATAAAAGATTTAAAGCAAATAATGCCTACTATAGATGAGTGATTAAAAATTTAAACTTCAAAGCTAAAAACCTAAGTACAGATAATTAATTAAATTAATAAAATTATTTTTAATGTATAATCATGACAAACAACACAATTATGCATGAAATCCAATGAATGAAATACAATAATCTTACTAAGTATGGGAATGATTAATATAAACAAAGTGAAACATACATAGGAAAGAAATCCACTAAAGAGTTTTGACTTCAACCATTATTACATTCACAGAATGATCATTAAAATCTGAAGAGATAATAAATTATAACTTACATGGAGTCACATTTTCTGTTTCTAATAAGCAGCAATACACAACAGTTTTGCCAATTTCACAAATGTCCTAAATTTGAAATATCAACCTAATTTCTTGATTCCTATACTCTTAAAATTTCTAAGCAGTTGTTGTAGCATATAGCAATCCAATCAGGTTGAGTGCATGCCCACTGAATTTGATTGATTTCTCCTTCTGCAGTATATGCTAATATTGGATCTTCTATTGCTCTTGGCATTTGCTGAATGTCCCATATGAGAGCTTGATGATCATCAGCTACAAAATAAATAAATGCATACACTATGTAAATATCCATAAAAGAACAGAAATTTCTTATCATTACTGGAACTCAATATGAAATAGCACTTTTGAAATAAAAATTAATGAGTAATTTCCTTTTGGCAGTTATAAGCAAGTTTCTCAAAGAAAGACAAAGGAGAATGAATATGTTGAATAAATAACTGAGGATTACTGGACGTAATTGCAAAGTACAGTAAATCTATATATATAAAAATAAATTTGTGTCTGTCTGTCTGTACTCGATAGACTCAAAAACTATACATCCAATCACCGTGAAAATTTGTTAAAGTATTAGGCATATCCCTAGAAAGGTTTTTGAAAATTTTTAACGTTTGAAACCCATTCCTTCCCTCTTTTTCGAGCATTTCATGCCATTATTTTCCCCAGTTAAACAAAAACGATTATCTTTTTAATTTATTGCATCATAACTAAGTGAAAGAAGCAATAATTTCTAGCAATGTGACATCATTTCGTTAATCCCATGTAATTGTTTTAAGCGCAGGTTTCCTCAGTTAAAAGCAGGAGATTAAAATTTTCAATTTATCACATAATAAATAGGTGAAAATGATATTTTTTTATCATTATGACATCATTCCTTTAAATATCTCATTTATTCATTTCTTATTTTATATTATTTAAACATTGTTTGCATAGTATCAATTCGATTTCACCTGGAAATTTAATATCATGTGATTAACTTTCATTTCTATGTGACGCAAATTATAACATTTTTATATAAGAACTAATTTTAAATTTAATTCTTGGTTAATTTTTACGTTACAATGAAATGTTTATCAACAATATTCTAACAACAAAAAGTACAAATTTCAGTGACTCTCGTGGGCAAATAAAAACCTATCATTTTATATAGTTATCTTTATATTCATATGGTTGTCAATATGAATGTGTGTTTCTGTTTCATACAAAACCATGGGGTTTGTCATTCCCTATAAAATAATACACTTGTTCTGCCACGGTTTACATCAATGATTCTTAAACTTTGTTTTGGGGATTTTCAGTAAATAATCAAAGAAACCTCATATTGTATCATTAGTATGAAATTATCTATTTATCATGTGAATTTTCTTTCCCCACTCTTTTCTCTACATCAACATTTCAATCATGTCACTCTTTATTAGTCTCTGTCAATAAGAGTTGTACTTTTCTTTCCACATTATGTTTTCAGCTTGACAAGCAGGCACCCATCTTCAAAATATTTGATTGGGAATTTTTTCTATCTGGGATCATCTTTAACTAGCATATAGCCCGTCATATGACAGGATTAGTAAAATTTTTAATTTTCCAGAAATGTAAAATACCCTATGAGGGAGGTAAAAAAATGGTTTGTTTTTTGGCTGATAATTATATGGTACATGCTGAATAATTTGTTTATCTTCATACTCCTCTAAAGTCCCCTGTGACTGTTAATGCAGTTTAGAATCACGCTGAATTCATTTAGTCAAATCACGTGGTTATGTATAAAAAACAAACACACCAATGACCAAACTTCTAAATTTTCAAAGATATATAACTTAAACGCTAGATATTTATTATTAGTCCATGAATAGACTCCTAGACTTTTATAAAAAGAATTTGTTGCTGATACTGCTGAATACTGTTGTTAATACTGCTGTCCTTGGGCTGCAGTGCTGGTGCTCTTGTGGGCCGGCCCACCCTAATTCTAACTAATCTATTATTTAACCAAATATAAAAGAAAATTAATTACCTAGTATCTAAGTTCAGTGATAAAACGTATGAAAATTTTTTATTTTAAATTATTTAAATATAGTCTGCATTATTTTCATAAATGCAGACTATATTTAAATAATTTAAAATAAAAAATGATTAAATGAGATGGTTAAAAGAATGATGTCATAATGCTAGAAAAAATATTTTTATTTATTTATTATGTGATAAATTGATAAATTTAATCGCCTGCTCTGAACCGGGGAAAAAAGGGCTTGAAATAATGGAATTAAACACACAAAAAGGGTAGAAGGGATGGGTTTTGAACATTTTAAGACTTGCTTTGAATTTTCCTAACCCTAACTCATCAAGAATCCAATATGGATGCGCCTATCCATTCCAGGTCCAACTGCTTCATATATTCCAGGACAGATGGATAGATAACTTAGGCTATTATTATATAGGGGATTAAGTAGATACTTATTGGTTTGGTTTGGAATGATCAACTATTTTCCTACTCAGGGATTACTTACCACTTAAAGTAAATGCTGAATGGCTAAGATCCCTGCCAGAATGAGTATTTGAACCTATGAGCTCCAGTACCAAAGAGTAGCGCCTTGTCTATTTGGCCATCATTTGGCAACATTAAATTGTCTTAAATAATAATTGTAACAAATATTTTTAAGTTTCACAACCATTTTTTTTAATTTATATATACATTGCCTTCAAAAATAATTTGAAATTATTCCAGTATATAACCTAAGAAGCCAAACAGTTCCTGTGGTTTTGAGAAGCTCATTCTAAATTAGATTAATTATGTGTGTCAGCAATTAGACTCCATAAAATAAAATGGTGACTTTATTATAAGTTCATAAAGAAGGGCTAAATATGTAACACAATCAAGAAATGTTAAAGAAAATATTAAAGAAAATTTCTCTAACCATTAAATTTTTCATATCAAATTCTCTATACTGTAGTATTAAAGAGCAGCATTTTATGCATTTGGTCCAGATACTTATCAAATGTGTTTATTTTCTTTTAGAGAACTCTTAAAACTTTTCAACATAATTTAAAAGGATTATTTATTTCTTTCTTATTAATGCAATGACCAGCATCTGCAAATATTTATGATACTTTAAATACAAATAAGTTCCACACTTACCAGCAGTACAAATATGACAGGAAGAATGAGGTGCCCAAGCAATACCATTGACACAAGCTCTGTGATTATTAAGTCTAGCTACAGGTGCACATGGAGATCGTACATCTAATATTATCACCTATACAAAAATATTTTTGTTTTAAGACAGATCAGAGAGCTACTATAAATTGATTATCATAAAACAAAATATATTTGTTAAATCAATTTTCATCTAGGAAAATATTAAATCCCCTCTATAACATCATAAAAGTTATCAATTTATGAAGAATGATAACCTTTAAAACCAATTATTTTGAATATACCGCCAAAAGAAAATCTCAAAAGAAAAAAAAACTAAAGGAATGACGGTATGAGCTATCCGTTCTGCCAATACATAACTCCGTAAATGTTGATAAAGGAAAAAGGAGTGGATATCCAAAAAAAAAAAGGCTATTCACTCCTTTCCAATAAAAAGATATTTCTAAGAAAAGAATTAGCGCTGCAGTGTCTGTGTACAAAATCTGGTGATAATTTTTTTTTTTCCTGATAATAGCTTTAGACATTAATGACTTGCAAATATATTTATGCAGTTCATGTTTTAAATAAGACTGAGATTTTTTTTTTTTTTCAGTCCATAAAAATCACATCCATTAATACATTTAAACAAAAGAATATTTCCTATTCACTAACATAAAGAGCAAAGGAAAAAACTGTATATAAGTGAAAGAGAGAATTTATCTCATCTTAGACTTTCAAGTATGCCACATTGCTACTATTGTATTGCCATAGCCACACTATAGCAGGAAGGTTCAAATGATATGCATCTGGGAAAGGTTTTCTCCTGAAATACTTCTAAAGCTAAAAGAGCCCTATTTGTGTTATAACTAAGCAAAAACAAAACTATATAACTAGCTGTTATGATCAATTTAGCAAGAACAAAACACATTTTATTTATTGAACAGATTAATCATGCTGAAATTTAGAAACTTCAGCCACATTAGGACTTGATTCTTTCTTAAGAATTATGGAAATAATCTATCACAAAAAAAAATGTTGCTAGATCTAACATGGGGGTTTCCAACTGTCAACCTTTGGACTTCTTGTAGCCAGCAAAAGCTTTTTGAAACAAAAATATTTCATAACTCTGTAGCTTTTCTTCAATGAAATTCATTATTAGTTCTCTAAAGAACTGAACATTAAATTAGTCCTTGCTTTATCTTCTGAGATTAGCATTAACAAAGCTAATGATAGACATCTATCCGTTCATTGCTTAACACAAGTGAACCTCAACAATACACCCACTAAATTATCCTTTTTTTTTCCCCAAATTTTTTTAATAAAATTATTACTTTTAATTCATTTTTAGGTAATTTTTTCTTCTTTCCATTTGTTAATATGATTCAAATAAACCAACACTGTTGAGTGATTGTCTTCAAAATTCAATGGTTTGGGGTATAATAGTTTGTTTGTTTTTAATTTCACTCTTTTATGCGATTCTTTAAAAAGTGTTATAAGAGCTTTAACTATTTTCCTTAACCTTTAAAGGCTATTTTTCTATTTTGATTTTCTACTTACCCATGTTTATTTTTACATTTAAACTGTACAAATAATGAGCCCCAGAAATGTATTTTATAACATAGGGTTCCCAAAACTGTTTTAAGTAATTTAAATGAGTAAACCTTTGTTCTATGCATATTATTTCATACTGACATATTTGTCCTACTTCCAAAATTTTACAAAAATTAGTCTTTTATGCAGGGCTGTAATTTTGACTGGTCAAAACTGATTTTGACCAGGCCACTGGATAAAAAATGATTTTAACCGTCCAAAACTGGTCAAAATTGTTAAAAATAGTTTTATATGTATTTTAATTTTAATATACAATTTTTTTTTTTTTTTTTTTTTTTTTTTTTTTGTAATTAGAAGTGACTTTTAATAAGCAATAAAAATAGTAGTGCAGTTAAAGTATTACACTAACAAGTTCATGAGATTTAAAATGCTTGTACAGTATAATAAGAATATTTGAATTTAAAAAATGAACCATGCACATGTAATTGTAAAAATGTAATCCAGTTGCAGTTAAAAAATAAAACATAAGTTACAGTTAAAAACATAAAACATGAGTTGAAGTTAAAAAAGTTGTAGTTTTAAAAGCATAAATTTTAAAATTAAAACAAATAACATGACATTTTACAATTAAAATTGTTTTAAAGTTTTTTCAAAGTTTAGAATAAATCCAAAATAAATTATGAAATCGTTTAAATATAGAGACAACTACAAAACTTGTTACTTGTAACCGTTTTTTGAACTCAACATAAATTACATATAAAATAAATAAAATAAGTAAAACATTTTTTATGTATCTTGATGTTATGTTATATTTGTTTTTTGCTGGTGTTATTTATATTATGACACTTTTAACAAATGTAACTTGCCTTTATCATATGCTACTAAACTATGTTCAATTAGTATTCAATATATTGAAAAGTGAATTTCAGTGGTCAAAACTGGTCAAAATTGATATTGACCAGGACGGTTAAAACCAGTGGTTTAAACCCCCATGGTTAAAACCGATACAACCCTGCTTTTATGAAATTGCAGCCCATAATTATGCATAAGGTTTTCAATGTGGCCCTTGAGCCATCACAAGTTTGTTTAGTTTAGTTTGGCTTGGCAAGCTATATTTACTGTTTTGCTACACAAGGGCTAACAAGACCAATAACTACTGCTTGAAAGTGATTCCAAACAGTTACATACCAATAGTGGAATGCAAGCCCACAAACTGGTGCCAAAGAGCAGCACCCTACCCATTCAACTGTCATTTGGCTCCTTATACGATGGAAACCCCTGATCTAAACTTAATCTTGCATTTTAAATACACATACCTCTAAATCTTACCATTAGGAAGTATCAAATATTACAGACCATTAATAACTATTTTCAAACTCAGCTAATTTCCAAAACAAATCGAAATAAAATAAACTATTGAAACAGAAAAATTAGTTTATTATAGCATTACCTTTTTTTTTAATTGTACTTTGCTTAGCATTTTTTAAGGCTTAATGAATTAAACATGCTAATGTGATACATATCAAAAGAAAACTAAAATAACCTTTAAAGGGCTGCAATTTTAGATATTATAATTTTAAGAAATTACCTCTGATGCATCCATTGCAAAAGTTGCAAGGTAATTATGATCTTGCTTATTCCATGCAAGCCGTAAGAGTGGGTGATGTTGAGGATCCTCATAGATTATTGTTGAGTGCTCTAAATGTCTCAAATCAAACATTCTGACAGATCCATCAGCACCTAGCAAAAAATTTTAATTGTATAAAAACATAAGATTAAGTAAAAAATACTAAACAGATGAAAAAGACACAGTGAAATATATATTAACAGTATGGTAACTTGATACATAACTACACATTTTCAAATGTAAAACATATGTATGTGTGGAGGGGGGAGTGTTTGATGGTATGTAATAAGTGTCCCAATACTGTAATGGGTCCCTCCACACTATGGTCCACTGCAAGCCATTACTACCATCTGGAGGGGGTATGGCTTATCGTTGTCAATGGTGACAGACGATAAAATAGCTTGGCAGACAATGGCTTTGGAAGCAGTTTTACTCCAAAGATCAAAGGCAGCTAGATGCGCAACTAAAGTGTGCAGCAGACCCTATGGACCAATCCACGAGCTCGGCTCATTTAGTGGCCCAGCATGTGAATGCAACCCGTGAACAATCATCCAAGGTCACCATCAGGAAGTGGTGAACAACTGGCCATAGTGTGGATGCTACATAACACTCCAGCATGGACATACCTAAGCAATTCATGTAGTAGATCATACCTCTGGTCAAAAATAATCTAAACTACTTAAAATCACTTTTTCAGTCATCTTTTCTGTCCCAATGTGAATATTCATTAGAAACATCACTCAAAGGTAAATTAACATCCTTTATTTTATTCTTAAATATTGATTAATTCACTTGATGCTAATAGGGAAAAACATCTTTTTTTAAAAAAAAAGAGAGAAAATAAATAAATAAAAAGACTATATGCTAGTGTGGGGGCTGTTAACACCTAATAAACAGTTACTGAAGTAAGAAAGATAATTTTAATGTGTTACATATTTAAGAAAGAAAATATGGTTATACAATATAACAATATACTTGGACAATTTTAACCTATATAAATGAAACTGCTTGCTGGTCCATTTTGGGTTATGCTTTACATGAGTATTAATCATGGGTACCATACTTTCTTTCAACTATTTTAAAACTTTCTTCAAAATCTGAATATCTGATTCATTAGTACCTAATGATTCTGCTGTTGTTTTGAGACGTTACACATATAAATTCATTTATTTATTGCTATATACAGAGTTCATCCCAGAATATTTATCTTCCTGAGTTGTCAGTAAGATAAGAGTATATTTTTATCACATTACATAAACATAAGTTATAATAATTAAGCAATAAAAAAAAACAGGCTGCACCTACTGGCTTAAAGGAACTAGGGAGAACATTTATATGTAATATCTAAAATTACAAATATGTAAATATATACTTTCCTCAATTTTCCCTACTATATATAATGTATAATGTTAATTCCTTTATTAAAAGCCCATAGTGGTAGAAAATGCCCAGTGAATTAACTTCCTAACAGTCTATGTCAGCTTATATTTAATATACATACTTCACCAACAAATCATCAGAATTCATCAAAGGATATCAACCCAAGCTCCAGACTTTGTCCCATAATGAAACATTTTATTAGCATGTCAGCAATTCTAACCCTTATTTGTGTTAAACAAAACAGCTTAGCTAAAATATATTTTAGTATTTTGTTTTTTTTCTACCTATGCAGGCAGACAGTAGCATAGCAAATGAGAGGGGTTATGTGGATATTGTAACCCCCATAAGGATTGCTGTATTGATTTTGAGATAGAATTGAAGCTGAAATAACTGTTTCCATAGAAAATTTCTAGAATTTTTATATACCTTTTAGATTAATTATAAGGTATAAAATGGAGCAGGCCTACAAATGTATTGTTACTCTAAAGAGTGACCTGTCAGCTCAGGCCAACCTAATGCAAGGATGCTTTTATTAATTAATTTTAGATTTTATGATCATACTTTTATCAAAAACATTTCATTAAAAGAATATGTATTACATTTCATACAGTTTAGGGACAACTTTTTCTTTATGGTTATCAATATTTGTCTAATTAAAATTTAAAGGACTTTAAAAAGTCATTAACTATTACTGTGATATATCTAAAGTTTTTGTAACTGAATGAATTTATAAAAAGGTGGATATTTTATTTTTCAAAGCTATTTTTGTTCTCACATTTACATATATTAATCATTAAAGTGAGAAATTGGTTTATCAGTATTCTAGTTGTTAGAGAGAAAAAATATTGCAAAATTTTTCCAAAGTTTAATTTTAGTTAGTAAAATATAAAGAGTACTACAAATACACAACATGTTTTTCAGTACATGTTAAGAGTTTATAACACAAGTTAAAATACAAAACTTCATTCAAAAAGTTTAAATACAAGAAAATTTAAAATTTTATTGAATACAAAACAATATTAAAATCCATTCAAATAAAAATATGTAAGATTGCAACATACCTACACTTGCAAACATATCCTTGCCTCCCCCTGCTCGACTGAATGCTATGTCATAAACTTCTTTGTCATGAGCTATTAACTGTGTCTTCACATGCCCAGAGACAAGATTAACACGACCTAAAACTTGTCCTGTCTCAAGACCCCATATGGTACATGTAGTATCAATACTAGAAGTTCCTAATAAATTAGGCTCAACCTCATTCCAGTCAAAAGAAGTCAATGGTGCACAAAAGTCAGAATTAGTATTCTGAGGGGGAAAAAAAGAAAGTTCATCTCAATACTTAATTTTTTATAGATTTATTTACAAGAATTTCTACAAAAGAAAAACTAAATAAATAAAATTTAAATTGTTATGTTACTATCTAAAATCAAATATCATGAACAGTTAATAGCAGCAAAAACTGAGACTTATTAAACAAAAAAGAAGAGAATAATTGTACTAAAATTAAATAAGTAAACAGAATAATTAAAGATAATAAAACGTCTACTAGATTTGCTAATTATTAAATCAAGTAAACTGCAAAGTTTTTAAATAATGAATGATGTTCATTTATTATTTTAAATAATAAGTGAACATCAAATCAAATAACTATATATTAGGGTTGGTCATTTTGCCGGCAAAATGGTATTTTTGCCAGGAAAGTGGCAAAAAACTGGTAAAAACCGGCAAAAATGGCAAAATCTAGAAAAATTGGCTGGATTTTAAAAATGTACAAAATAATTAATAAATAACAAAATAATAAATAATTTTGTACATAATACAATTGAGACTTAAATCAGAATATTAATTAGGTATTTCAATAGTATTAATTTGACAATTTAAACATAATTTTAAATAATTTTCATCGGTGTTAGAAATGAAAATACAATATTCTATTTTTGTAAATAAATTTATATGATGGCATGGGATAAAAAATGTTTTCTTTATTTATCAATTTAATATAGTAATGTCTTTAATTGTAATGTGTATATATACATGTATAATATATATATATATATATATATATATATATATATATATATATATATATATATATATATATATATATAAGAAATATATATTATGTAAGTACTGAAAATATTTAAACCTACAGTTTGTAGGGGAAATAAGCTAATAATTACATTAAAAAACAACATTGCACATAAAAACTTGCAAAATCAATCTTCATCCTTTATCTTTTTTTATATTTCTAGGTAGTATAACTTCAGATTTAGATTAATGTTTCAATAATGCTTTAAATATTCTATGTTAAAACAAACATTATATTATGTATCTTTAGATTAGAGTTAAAATTAGTAAAAGTTAAAATAGTTACATTCCCATAAATAAAACATATCCATTTTTGCCACTTGGCAAAAAGTGGCAAAACTGTATTTTTGCCAGGACAGTTTTTTCCACCTTTGGCAAAAACATGCCAACCCTACTATATATTCATGGGTCTGTTTTCGTAAAACTAGAATCAGTTAATGGACTCTGCACAAGTACTTTATCATAAAATGGACACATGCACAATGTTTTCATTTAAAAAGAGATTCTTCTTATAAAAGCAGATTTTTGCAAATCTATATAATCTTAAAAAAAATTAATGAATCCTTGTGTAAGTGTAATGATTATTTGTCACATTTATTCATAAATTTATATATGTTGATATAAACATAAATTTGTGCATATTTTTAAAGCAATTTTTCTATTTTAAGACTTTCTCTAATTTTTGATTTGTAAATTTATATATTTTTACAAAGCCCTATTTTCATGAATTCACAAAACAGGACTCATATTTGGAAGGGGAAAAAATTAATGCAAATTTTAGTTTGACAAAAATATAAGTAAAGTTTTCACAATCTTACAAAAACAGTACCATGGCTGAAAACCTGGAATAGACCCTAGAATATTATATTTATAACCACATATATTCATGAAACACTTAAGGAATGATAAAGACTTTCTTTACTCTCCCATAAAATTATCTATATAACTTAAACTACTCATGTATAACATATAATAATGCTAAGTATGATTCATAACAAAATTAAATAATTACAAAAGAGAATTTCTAAATATATACATTATTTAAAAGACATTCAAGTCTTGTCTCTGAATCTGCAGCTCTCCACACTCTTAGATAATCTCCACTAGTCGCTAAAAGATCAGGATAAATGCCTTTACTGTCTGGAATCCACATAATCTTTGTAGTAGGATAAGGATGATCAAATGTGCTTTTTGCCGTAAATTCAGAAGTTTCTTCATCCAGAGATACAATTTGGACCTACATTAAAAACACATATTTGTTTTATAGTTATGTTTGATATATATATAATGTATACAAATAATTTTCATGAAAATCAAAAGAATATACAAAATTTATCAGTCTTAAAAAAATTCAGAATTAATCATAAGAAAATATTGTTAATAATGTCTAAGATTAAAATCAATACATACAGAGTCAAGAATGTTAAAAAGGCTGTCAAAATATTTATAATATTAAATTAAAATTAATTTAACAGCAGATATATTGTCTCTCAATATTAAAAAAAAATTATGAGTGATAAAACATTTTCTATAAACAAATTATAAAAAAATCTACACTTTATCTGCCTTTTTTTTTCTTATGATTTCAAGATATTGAGAGTTAACTGTGTGTATATATATGTAATGATATTTTAAATTTCTGGTGATTATAACCTAAAATGACAAAATTATATTTGTGACTTAGACAAAATATTATTTTATTTTAACTGTGCCAACCTTTGGAGATTTCAACAACACCCAATTAATTTCTGCTTAACTTAACTAACCTAATATAGCTTAAACCATTTACATAACTTAGTTTCACTTCTTAATGCCATATGTGTATAGTATTAACACTGATTGATTGGTTCACTAGCACCATCCTAGTACTATATAAACAAATGTAAACTGTGTTGGCATTTGAGAGCCCAAAATGGATTGTTTGAATAAATTCATCTTTTATTTATCTTTAAATTTTGCTGTTTTCTTTCATAGTCTAATGATGACTTCCTTTTATCTGGCCTGCATAACTTTTTAAGTTTGTAGAGGGTCAAAAGCACCTATCACATAGATATATAAATTTATAAAATGTTTAAACTTATGCATTATAAATTTATACAATGCTTAAACTTATGCATTTTATAAATTTATAATAACACAAGTAAACTTAAAATTATACTATATAAAAGTTTTAAATGTGAATAAGACACATATTAAAATTAAACATTCATATTTCTATACAGGATGATTGAACAGCAACTGTTAATATGATTACAGTTTTTAAATATACTTGTAGGTTGAAAATTGTTGAGTATTTTAAATAAATAAAGTTAGCATTTCATACAGTATGTTAAGAAAACACATATATTAAAAATGCTAATTAAAATTATCATCCACAATTTTTCAAATAATTAAGCATAACAAAAAAACAACTAACTTTGTTGTTATATTCTTCAATGAAGCTTCCAAGAGCTAATCTAAACCGTTTATCTGAACGAACACTCCAGTTCATACTATATACTGTCCATGGAGCTTCATATTTATATATCTCTTTACGCTTCGGGGGAGCAGAATGAACAGCCATGTCTGGAAATTTCAACACAACAGTTGTTGCAAATCTTTAACCTGCAAATTTTACAAATACCTTTAAAACATGTATGAAAACATAGATCTATACATACATACTACACCCTTCCTCCCCACACATATATATATACATATTCATAGACAGAGACAGATACATGAAACAGATTAATACATCAAAAAAATAATTTAAAATTTAGTTATAAATTGGCATAATGATTAACACTTAATATAAAAAAATAAAGTACCTAAAACACCCATTGGTTTCTTACGTCTCTTTATCTTTTTAATATGCTATTTTGCATCCCTGGTTACACCCGGCGGTTTGATCGAAAGAGTTTAACAATACTTGCACAAATTATATGAAATGAACATACAATAATTAAGATACAAAGATGCATTAATCACAGTTTTTCATCTATGCGCTCTATGAATAATAAAAAGTACGTTAAAACAATATTATATGATCATTATGTTGAAAATTTATTTCTTGTAAGGAGCTATAATTAATATGTATATTTTTCAACAACCTCTACATAAGAATATCCAGACTCCCCTTTGTTGGTGCTAAAACTTAAAATTACTCTGTTGATCACTAAACTGTAAACAAACTCTTCAATAACGAGAGCTCTTTAAAATGCTCACAAATTATATATCCAAACCGTTACTGAATTATAAAATACTTGTACCTCTAAAAGTCAAATTTTCATCATTATTCACAAAGTTTCAAACTGTTTTGAACTGAAGTGATATTTAAATGTAACACCTTTAAGCAGATTATTAACTTTTACAGTAAAGATTAATAAACAGGCATCAGAAGCCAAATTTATGGTTCACCGTATATTAAAAACAACAATGATCTAAAGATACCGGAATGAAGTTTTAAAATTTATATATATTAAAAAAAAAGCTTTTCAGCTTATAAGAAACATGAAAGATATCTGAAATAAAAATACAGATAATTTTATAATTAATTATTAGATTGTTCTATGAATATTTATCTTTTATTTTAATTTATTTTTTTAAGGGCTACATAAAATTTATTCCTTTAGAATGGCATCATTCCGTCTTTCTTATGTTTGTTTTGACAGGAAATGGATATATTTAATTAAAAAATTTTAGGGTACTTTTAAATGTAAAGCGGCTGTTTATCCAGTTAAAAAAGTATTCGTTGAGATAGTACATTTGATGAAAGTGTGGTATACATTATAGGTTAAAAATAATTGGATTTGTGATTGTAATTGAAGAAAATTGTGAATTACACGACGAATTTAACATTCAGGTGTATTACTTATAAAACTATCATTCCATAGTATTTAAAATCTTATATACCTTTGTATGTAAGTGTGTCCTATAGTATTATTTACTATAATTTTATGTATTCATATTATGGATTATGAAAATCATCTGGCTTTTAACATTTCTAGTAAAATCAGGCAGTTAAACTCCAAATCTAACCAAAAAAACCAACTCGACTTACATTTTAATTCTTCTATGAATGCAAAATTTGATCCTTATGCTGGGAATTGAATTTATTTGTCAGCATATATCAAACAATGTGATAACTACATTAAAAAATTTATGAAATTTAACAATAAATTATGCTTATCGGTTGTTTCCTGTAATGATTTATAATATCTTATAAGTGTACTCTGTTTAAATTTTGATAATTTTTATGCTCAAATGTTCCAGTTTAATTGCATTTCAATTTTTTAATATCATTTCTGTCTTTTATTTCTTTAGAGGCATTACAGGCACCAATCACAGTACTGAAATTTTACTACTCTCACTGTGGTTAAAATCATATTAAGTTCATTTTTATGTGAATATCTTTTTTAAATTCTACTTTCTTTTCTGATTGTGCAATCACATAGTTTATTACAGTCAAACTTTGATAACTCGACTTCCTGTAAGTCGAATAATCCGCTAACTAGAACTTTTAATCAAGTCCCGAATCATTTCTATACTTTTCTTTAAAAAACTGTCTTGATAACTCAAAGTGAACATCTTCTAAGTTGAAGTTTTTGGGATAGATTTCCCCGGTAAAAAAACATAATTCTGTTCAAAACTTCGAATGCGAGTTCACTCATGTCTTCCTTCTGTGAATTGTAATGGTATCCACTTATGTCACACATTCTTGGAATGCCCTTCCCCCCCTCCACTCCATTGTCCCATTGTCCACACCCTATTTAAGTGTGTTCAAAAATTAGGTGACTTTGTGAATTCCACCAACCTTAAAAAAAAGGGGCAAAGAACAAAAACTGTTTTTTTTAATAAGATTTACATGGTGTGTGTACTAATTAATATGTAAGGAGGCCAAATTTTATGAATTTTAATAAGCCTTTTGACCCCATTCTTCTCTTGATGTTTTACATAGGCTATTAAAAAATTGAAATGCGTACAACTATAGTATTATTGCACATATCAAACCATTTAAACCAGGTCGACCCACCTTAAGTGCCAGTAGAGAGGAATGGGAGGTAACTTCGGATAAGTCGAATTTTTTTTTAGGGTCCCCTGGGACTTCGAGTTATCGAAGTTCGACTGTATATTCAAAATTTAGTATCATGATTTTATTATTTCTATAATATAGAAAAAGAGTTATGCAGCATATAAGTTATTTTTTAATTTAACTTATACTACTTGTATGAGTAATTTAAATAACTTCTTTAATTATTAAACATTTTAATAGCACTTTAATTTTGAATATTTTGTATTATATATCTATCCACTATGAAACAAATTATTATTTCTTACTCAGATGTAAATCACTGTTTGTTCACACAAGTATTTTCTTATAAGTTTCCTATTCTCTTTTATGAATTTTTAAAATCACGCTTAGTTAATATTATTTTTATGTAAAGTAGTAGTATTCCACTGAAATTATGTCTATAACAATATAAATAATGGGACATCCTCTGAAACAGATGAAAAAATTTATTTTCTAGTTTTTAGCAGGCTTGCAATTCTGTCACTTTTCTCACTTTTAGTCACTTATTTTACAATTGGTCACATTTTTAAGTAAACAGTCACTTTTTTCATGGCGTATCACAGCAAAAGTCTGTTGTTGAAAAGAGAAAATCTGAATTAATAACAAAATATTTTAATAAAAGACCAAAAATAGGGATGCTCTAATCTTATTTTTCTTATTAAAATGTAAGTAGTCATGTGGTTTCCAGAATTTAGTGATTTTAAAAAGTCGTAAAGAAGTTTCTGAAATCTACATTTGTACTGAAATGTACATTTAATACTAATTTTAAAGTAATTTACATCAAAGCACACATTTTTCTTTTTCTTCATAATTTTTGTTTAGATATTCTAATCTAGCTGTGTAATATTTCAAAACATCATTAATATATGCAGAAAATTGTGATTATAAAATTAATGTATTGTATGTATTCAAATCTAATTAATAGATTTTCTTGAATAAAAAGTTGAGTTGTGTTAAACAAATTTTTTAACCTTTTTTGTATTTGACACTAAAATCATGTCTTGCATGAATCATTTGATTTAGAGTTAAAATAAATAGAAAAATCTTAATAATAGCATCTGTAATCAAAAGGAGAAAAAAAATCGCTTGTTTTTTTTTCAATGTTTAGTCACTTATTCTGTATTATTTGTCACTTTTCTCACCTTTTTGAAAGTACCTCAGCAGTTGCAAGCCTATTTTAGGAAATGTTTAATCTGTATCTAAGATCCTTATATGTTATAAAATTTTTCATCTCCATATTTTTAATTATATGAATACATAACTTTTTTCCTCCTCTGTGCATTTAGGAAAGGAAAACCATGTTTTCAGGTATCTTGGAAATACACACAATAGTTTCACCTGTTGAAAGCTTCATTAACCTCTAATTAATTCAGTAAGTTTTTATGACAGTTACTTTTAATCATTACTTCTATTAGGCTTTCTATTCTGTATTTTTAATAATTTTTTTTTTCTCTAAAGATCATTTGCCTCAGCAAAATGGCAGTACATTCAGCTCCTCCCAAAAGGAAGGAAATTTATAAATATGAAGCTCCATGGACTGTATATAGTATGAATTGGACTGTTCGTCCTGATAAGCGGTTTAGACTAGCTTTGGGAAGCTTTATTGAAGAATATAACAACAAGGTAATTATTTATATATATAATTTTTGGAAAATATTTTGACATTCCTAAAACATAATAGAGATGCAAAATTATATGTAAAGATAAGTTCAAGTATACAGAAAATGAAACTGAACACAATTATATCTCTATGTATTAAAAAGAGTGTATAATATATATATATATATATATATATGTTTATACAAATCCAGGTCTACAATTATCAAATACAATTGTCTAAAAGTCACCAAATTTTTGACTGGTATTCGTTATTGATATCAAAATAACTATCAGTATTAAAATTTTATTTGTATACTATATGACTAATGAATGAATCATTAATTTTCAACTTAAACCTAGAATATTTTATCCATTAGTCGATCCTACAGTTATTAAAATTTTATATATATATATATATATATATAAATATATATATGTCAGGTTTAAAAAAAGGGGTAGTTACAAATGACGTGGGTTAAAAGTGATTTTAACAAGGGAACTCTTTTATAATAATAAAATAAATGAGAAAGACCCACACTTGCTTAAGCTTATAGCATAATCCAATCAGGCGGAAGCATTTTTTAACTATTTGATGAGCTTGCAAACAGATAAGTTTCAGTGAGCGTGTGGACATAGAACTGTTAACACCTATTCCACTCTTAGCTCCACCACGAAAAATGAAAATGGCACAAGTTGATTTCAAATAGAGCTATGAGTTAATAAACTTATTATTATCAAGAAAGACTGTTTTCCATTTGCCTTAACTCTTGATCATGACATTATATATATATATATTATATATATATATATATAAATTTATTTACATCTCTTTTTATTAAAATTCTGAAAGTTTTTTACATACTTTATAATTTCTATACACTGGGAGACTTCCAATCTGGTAGGCTTTATTTTTATCTCATTGTCTTTTTAATAAGTTTTTTACTTTGTTAAATTACCTGATTTTCTATATATTGTCATTTTCCATATTTTGATTGTGATACTCTAAATTACACTATATTGTCTTAGTCTATTTCCACATAATATCTTAATTTCATATTAGTTTTATTATTGTCTCTACGTAATATTTGCTTATAACTCATCATTCATATTCAAACAGTTCAGTTTTAGTGTAATTATAACATCAAATAAATGCAATCAAAATCTGTATGCTACTATCTCTCTATCTGTACATAATTTCAACCTTTCAGAAATGACCAAAAGTATGAGATGAAGATGGATATCCATGGATTTGGAAAATTTTGACTAACTAGACATTCTGCTGTCTCTTTAGAGCTGTAATTGATGAAAATATTGATTAAACACAACTCAAAATATTAATTACAATTTATATGTGTTTTTTTCTTCTGTGCAAGTGATTCCTGTTCACATAAATCATAAATGAAATAAAGCCATGATGTAGCTGTTATTGTGTCATAACTAACATGACCAGACATCCTGTTTGGAATGGGATTGTCCGTTTTTACAATTACGAGTCCCAGTGTCCCTGAAATAGACTGTGGGATGCAAAATTGCCCCTTTTTCAGAAACCGCACAAAAATTTGAGTAGCAGACGGCCAGCCACCACCTTGCTTTTCTATTGTAATTTAATATATTTTATGTTTGCCTGCTACAAATACTGCAGTAGAAAGAGTATTTTCTATTATGAACAAATTGTGGACATCTAAGAAAACCTAGTTACAAATTTCAGTTCTAAAGGTGATGTGGATAATTAAGGTGAATATTTAAAAAAATGTGCAAAAGTTTCATTCTTACTTGAAATCGTCACCAGCTATATTAAAACAATTTTGTTCTTCTGATAAATATAAATATAACTAAACATTTTGGGTATCTATATTTTGTAATTCGTAACTTTTAAGCCAACTAACTTTTTCTGAATAACTTTAAAAAAAAGTGTTTTTTCATTGACTACTTATGATTTGATCTAAATAAACCAATGTCCATTTTTGAGTCAAAAAATAAGTGATCACGTTAGTCATAACTAAATTATTTTAACAGAACCTGGAAGACTCTAAGAATTTTTATGGAACATTAAGAAGGGTCAATATATGCTTTGGCATTAACATGTACTTCAGAATTTTTATTCTTATCACCAAGCAGACAAGATATGCTAGTAATAAAAAAATTTTAGGTTAATTTATTCATAGCTACTTTATCATATCTGCTTTATTATTAAATAAAATTTAAACATTTTTTGAAATCATGCTCTAAATTTATTTCAGAGGACAAAAGTAACATTAGGTAATAAGGGAGTAGACTTAATCTAATAGAGAATCTTTTTATTTAAATTATATAACTTTATATACCATAATATCTTTGTGCTCTAATCCCACTTCTGGCATGACTGTTTATAGCCATTCACTTTTAAGCAATACATCCCAGTGTATAAGCCTTCATGTAATGTAAAATTCACACTAGCATTTCAAACCAAACCATATAAACTCAATTACTGCTAGCAAATTTAAATTTTTTTCTAAAATTACATTAAAAGAAATGAAATTCTTCAACCAGACCAGTTAATTTTGGTAACTAGTATAGTACTCTCTTATCAACACTTTTTAAAAAAATTTTAGAATAATTCATGCATCTTTTGGCTTTTTGAATTACATTATTTCTATTTTTATAATTTTAAACTATTTTATACAAGCTTTTATGTTATATTTGGTCATATTTTTATATGAAAGTATTTGCACTTTGATTTTTAGGTTCAAATAGTATCTTTAGATGAAGAAACATCAGAATTTACTGCCAAGAGTACATTTGATCACCCTTATCCCACTACTAAAATCATGTGGATTCCTGATAATAAAGGCATCTATCCTGACTTACTGGCAACTAGTGGTGATTATCTGAGAGTATGGAGAGCTTGTGATGCTGAAACAAGATTAGAATGTTTATTGAATAATGTGAGAACATGATCACTACTTTGTTTCTGATCTCTTATTTATTTATTCTAAATTATCTAATGACATACATATTAACCCATTCAAGATGGGAGCTGTTACACGCGAACTGTGTCTACAGGATGGGGCATTTTCTCCTGCTAAACCGAATAATCAATTTCGGAAAGTACGCATTAAATAATAATGGATAAAATGTACATTTTACTTAAAAATCAAACCAGTTTTAAATATGTGATTAAAGATATCATAATTTCAATTATAACAAAAAGTTTAATTAAAATAATTGTTATTTAACAATAAAAATATAGATTATTGTATTTTACTATAACTAAAAGTACTTAAATGTAGATACAAAATATAAAAAGACATTAAAAATATTTACATTTAAAATTATAAAATACTTGAAGAATATTGTAATAATTAATATTTCAAAGCTGTATGAAAAATCTCAAAGCATGGATGAGTGCCGAGACCAACATTGAACATTATATATTAATAAGAAGTGTCATCTTTTATTTTGCTTTGAGCAAACTACACATCTCCTTCTAAGTTTTTTGCCCTCTTTTTCAGCGCACACTTTGGGAAATTACTTGAATGATGGTTTTCTTATAATACACATATGTATAATGAGACCCAAACAGACATTCATTTCTCCAATTTTATAACATAATTAATTTTTTAATGATCGGACTGTAAATGTGCTTGATTCATTAATATCTATTTCACAGATTTTTTTTTTTTTTTTTTTTTTTTGCATAGGAATTAGTTTCTTCTACAATAATTTATATCTTGTTTTTCATTGAAAAACAGATTTAAAAAGTTTAATTCAGTCTGCATGGGCACTCAATTTTTTTTTTTTTTCATATCAAGTCCCGGTTTCAAATTAAAATTAATTTTAAGAAGTTCCTCTTTGTCAGGTCTCCATTCACATGGAGAATTGGAACCAATATATTACTTTATTATCATCTTCTAATTTAGAATCAAAAGATTTCAAACTACTATAAAAAGAATTTTAGAAATTTATAGTTGTCTCAGTGTCAACTATATCTGCAAGATCCACAGAGGAATCATTCATAACTTTAGATATTTCCTCTGCAGAAAGATAACATGGTTTTTTAGTCAGGGCTACAGAAATGATTCTAAAAGTAAAACCTATGCTATAATATATCCCATAAAATCCCATCCTAAAATAGATTTGCCGAACAATGGCCGATTGGTTAAGGTGCTAGCCTTCGGTACCGGAGTTCGTGGGTTCGAATCCAACAGTGGCATGGATGTTCATAGCCGTTCGGAATCGGCTTTAAACTGTAGGTCCCGGTCTCATTATCCCTCGTGTTCCAAAAAGTAGACCGTAGTACTCCAAACCAAACCAAGCCTAAAATAGATTCGAAACTATAAACAACCACTTCAAAATGAGTTAAAAGGGTCTTTACCACGTGTTACTCTTTTCACCTGCTAGGACGTGTTTATGTTTATATTTGTCACAGAAAGGTTGTGACAAACGCATACATTAGCTGGGAAAAACGAATTGAAATTCTACTGCATACCTTCGATAGATTACGATAGCAGAGTTCTGTGAAGCAGAGAAGCTACTCTGAAAATTAAAGCCCAATAACACTGATAAGAGGAAATAAGACAAAGCTTAAGTAGAAACAATTAACATTTATTGGTAAACGGAAACACAAGAAAAACAAATCAGTATAACATTAAAATAAGTTTAAATATAAGGAGATGGCTGGAGTAAGTTTAAAGTACATACTAGAGCAAGACAAAAAGAAACATTACTACCTTCGGTAATCCTACTTAAAAGCGAAAAATAATAAACTACGTAAAACAAAGAGGAGGAAAATAACCCTATGGGCTAAGGCTACTCAAACGTAGAAAGTTCGGGCAATCTGCCACAAACATACACCTCACAGCTGTGGTGTACGTTCCGTACGATCCGTGTAGTGAATTCATAAAAACCAGGTACCATTTTTGAGAAAATATACAAATTTACAAATCTGAAATTAGTACTAAGTTAAAGTTCCATTTTAGAGAAAGTCTTATAAGAAAAATGTGTATTTATGTATATTTATAGTTAATTTTAATGTATGCGAAAGAATGAACTGCCGGGGAGAAGGTGAAAGGCTTGCTCTGTGCTGGCTCAGTGAGTGATCCGACTACTCCCTCCAACACGTACTTATACTCGCGCTCTGAGTTTGCATGTCTAATTAATGAGGAGTCGATTACCGTGTTGCGAAATGTTCGATCGCAACATTGTATGGGAAGCTTCTAAGTTCAAGTAATAGGTTGCTGTTGATTTGAAATATGTAACAATATTCATGAAAATCCAATAAATAACAGACACATGACTGACCCCGTTCTGACCTCACAGAGAGAAATACTAATGTACAAGAGCAATCTTTTGAAAGGAAAATAGATTAGTAACGCCATCTGATAGTAAATATTTCATTCCAAAACCACAATGCAACCATGTGGCTTTAGTCCCTGATTGGCATCTAGCGCAAATGCATATTTGTGGTGTTAGTCCCAAAACGAGTTAATCTCAACATATTTTAGTTTTCATGGTTATATAATACTTGGCTATGCACTTGTCATAATGTCAAAATATTCTTTGTATACTTGTAAGAGAGATTTTAAGGTTTATTTTTTACCTTTCAAATTTCTTTATCTCATCTTATTTTTAAGTCAGTTAATCTCCTTTATTCATTTAGATGCATTGTTCAATAATTATTGATTGCAAAAATCTACATCATTCCATTGATGTAAGAATTCAAGGCATTCACTTTTTTTATGTGTACAGTTTTTTCTTTCTGTAATATTGACTAATGAAATTAATCTAAAGTTTTTTAATATTTATTGTTGTCTTATATATTGCAGAATAAGAATTCAGATTTTTGTGCTCCATTGACGTCATTTGATTGGAATGAAGTGGAGCCAAATCTTCTTGGTACTTCTAGCATTGATACTACATGTACTATATGGGGATTGGAGGTAAATCTTAATTTTAATTGACTTATAAACAGTTGCATTTTTGTTAATTTGTACTCCAGGAAAGTTCTGCATATTTTAAATACTTTTTTAGAATAATATATGCATTATACATTAGTTATTACTTACATACTAATTAAATAAAATCCCTCTTTATTTTAACTTTAAACATGTGCATTGTAAACCAATGTTGGTAAAAATTTGGATTAAGAAAATATCAAATTTTTTTTTTTTTTTTTTTTTTTTTTTTTTTAGATTTAAAAAATATACATAAATTAAACATTATAAATGAAATTAGAATTAGTATTAAATGTTTTGTGATTGATGAGTTTCATTATCTTAATTTTTTAAACATGCACAATATTATATATGTGACAAGTTATTTTTAAATGCATGAATTTTTTCTTTATCACTCCTCAACAAACTCTTACAATTGCTCATGTTTTTTTCATTGTTTTCAAACATAAAAACTATTAATTTTTCAAAACTTTTAAATCGTTAGTACTTAAATACAAAAACAAATATAAGTAAAATCAATAGATTTAAAGTCAGATTAAGAGAAAATCCTGAAAAGAATCTGATTTGACCAAAATTTTCATTACTAAAGAAAGGATATTGAAACTTTATTTTTCCTTTGCAAGTGATAAGGTATGAGTTACTGTGCCTTTTAATATTGGATATGTCTTATAATATTGAAGTTCGTGGGTTTGAATCCCACTGTGGCATGGATGCTCATAGCCGTTCGGAATCAGCTTCAAGCTGTAGGTCCCGGTCTCATTCCATCTCCCTGTGTTGTAAAAAGTAGACCGTAGCACTCCAAACCAAACTAGCCCTCTAATATTGTTGGTTGTGTCCAGTAAAAAAAAAATTCACAAATTAGAAAATGAATATTCTTAATTTAAATCAATAATTTTTTTTCATCACAAATTAACAAATTAGAAAATGAATATTCTTAATTTAAATCAATAATTTTTTAAATCCAGGGATTTAAATTATTATCTTGCTATTCAAAAATCTGTCCAGACTTTCAGATAGGGTGCTGTTTTTGTGAAATTGCGAAAAATTTACTCATAAGTTTGTGAAACTGAAAATAGAGTTTTGTCTTGTTCTTTCTGCCAGGGTTCCGTGTAGTGAATTCATAAAAACAAGGTACCATTTTTGAGAAAATATACAAATTTACAAATTTGAAATTAGTACTAAGTTAAAGTTCCATTGTAGAGAAAGTCTTATAAGAAAAATGTGTATTTATGTATATTTATGATTAATTTAATGTATGTTAGGTGAGATTTAAGACAACAGAATTGTGATAAATTCATTTTTTACATGAAGTATTTTGTGAATAAAAAATATTGTGAAAGGTCCATCTTTGTGAAAATTTGTTTTGTGAAAGGTTTTTGTTAACTCACCCAAAATTTGCCTGAGCTGACAATTATTATTTTTAATTATTCTTTTTATAAATAAAAAGTTTACAATAATCAAAGCTATTTTATAATTAATATTAATGTATGTTAGGTTAGATTTAAGATAATAGATTTTTGATAAATCCATTTTTTACATGAAGAATTATGTGAATTAGAAATATTGTGAAAGGTCCATATTTGTGAAAATTTGTTTTGTGAAAGGTTTTTGTTAACTCACCCAAAATTTGCCTGAGCTGACAATTATTATTTTTAATTATTCTTTTTATAAATAAAAAGTTTACAATAATCAAAGCTATTTTATAGTATGTGTCCTCCCCTTAACCCTTTCGCCGGCCATTTATTTTTCACTCCACATTTCCAAACTTTTAAAACAGAGTTGCTAAATTTATTCAATCAATCAAACAATTGATGACAGCGCAGAACCGAAGCAAGAATCAGTCTTCCTGTCTTTTCAATAACAAGACCAATATATTATAATGTGTTTTACGCTTCCCACAGGTGTATTTTGTAAGATCGTGTAGGTGGGAAGTAATCTTCCTATGGCCCACGAAAGGGTTAATTAGTATAGTGATAAGAAACATTGGATGTTAAACTGTTGAGAAAATGTTACTATATGTTACATTTCATTTTTTTTATGTTTCCTTCTTTCTTTGTCATTCTGTTACATTTATAAATCAGTATAGTAACATTGTATATATAAACAAAATTAATTTCCAGTCTTAAAATAAAATTAAATATTCTAGACTGGGCAAGTAATTGGTCGCGTCAATCTTGTTTCTGGACATGTGAAAACCCAACTTATTGCTCATGATAAGGAAGTGTATGATATTGCTTTCAGTAGAGGTGGAGGTGGGAAGGATATGTTTGCAAGTGTTGGTAAGATTATTGATATTTAAATTCAACTTTTTAACATGTAAGTGTAGTTTTTTAAAATAAATTAATAAAGCCTAAACTGATGCCAGAAATATTACCAAGTTAAAAAATAGTACTCTCTCTTTAAAAAAAATCTTATTGGAGTTTTGTTATGCAGCATAAATTTAGTATTTATTATAGAATGTCTAAATGTGTATTACTTTTTAAATCTTCATTCATTCTTCATGCTTATTGCTCACTCACTCTCTCTCTCTCTCTTTTGTATGTCTGTATATTTCAGTAGTGCACATGCATTAGGTCAAAGTAACCCGTTTGGTTAAATATACCTTATAAAGAGCCACACCTCTTTTATGTAGTGTTAAATACAGTGGTTAACACTATTAACACTAACCCAGAATTCCAGATTTTTTTTTCAAGTATCCGTCCAGGTTGAAATTTTTCACCTTAGCAGTTTAAATTCAAAGAGAAAAAAAGGATAAAAAAAAACTTCTTATTAAATTTTTGTTACCGTTTGTGTTTTGGCTGCAGAAAGAGATTATACCTCCTGCCAGCATTTCTGGTCATGTCGGGGGTAGAAGAGAAGAGAACTCAAAAAAGAGAAAATGTGACTCAATTTTGATCAAAAGTAATGGAACGAAAAGATGGTAGGGAACTATTATATTCAATGCTTTAAAAATTGATTAAAGCAGTATTTACTTACATGGATTTTATTTAGAGGCATGATCACCCCTGTAAAGGCATAAATTCATTTTTAATTAAATTAAAATTGTATAACAAATCCTAAGAGCTATATAAAATACATAGAAAAATATATAATAATTAAAACTAAGAATTTTACAAAATAATGATTTTAAAACTGTATTGATAAAATGTAAAATTTGCAACTAAGAAATTTGATCAAGTATTTGAAATTTTACATAAAATTTACTAAAGCTGTCTGCAGAAGTTTTGTGCGATAATAATTAGTTAATTGTGAACAATATTTCAATTTTATGAAATTTGTAGTACAAAGGTTCATACCAATAAGTTCTATAAAAAAATTAAATTACATAGCAAGTAGCTTTCTTAATAGTAGTGGTAATATTTTGATTTCTTTAAGTTTTTTTAAACTTAGTTAGAGAAGTTGATCCACACTGCATTTGCAATGGCTGTTTTATTTCTAATAATCTTCTAATAGTTCTCTAATTGCTTATCCAATAAGTATTATTTCACAAATTGTTCATCCATCTAATATAATATTAAATAAGTGGATTTACAAAATAAGTATAAGATTGCACTTAACTTAGTGAAGAGGTTCTTTGCCTAATGTTGGTATATGTCAGACAGTCAGTCTAACTACATACATTCCTCCCACTTATTTCCTTCCCTTTTGCTTTTCCTATATTTAATTTGAATATCTTTAATCTTGAAGGCAAATAAAATTGCTTTAAATAGTTACTATATAATAATCTAATTTAATCTTAACTTATTTCAAAATTTTGATCTTCTGTCAAGCAATAAGTATGTATCTTAAACACTTATGGATTAATCAATATTTATTACTTAAGGGGCTGATGGATCAGTTAGAATGTTTGATTTAAGGCATTTGGAACATTCTACTATAATCTATGAGGATCCTCAGCATCATCCATTGTTACGGCTTGCCTGGAATAAACAAGATCCTAACTATTTGGCCACATTTGCTATGGATGCTTTAGAAGTAAGCTTTTAATATATTATTTCTTATTCTTTAACATCCTTTTTTAAGTGAGCCAAATTTTCCTATTTTAAGTCACACTTAAAAATACATTTTTTAAAGTTTAAATAGTCTTAAATTTATCTAATTTATTAAATAAATGGAAGTAAGCTCTTTAAAATTGTTTGTATTAAACTAATATATTATTGTTTAACAATTTTTTTTTTGTGTGTGTGTGTGTGTGTATTTATGAACTTTTGAACAGATACAAAGATTTCAATAATAGATTAATTTGTGATATGTAGTAAACTATCTTAATTTGTTGCATTTAATGTTAAATTTATCTATAATTTGTTGTATAAATAATTTGTGTTTATATGGAACAAATAGTTTTAAAATCCTAAAAGCTTTTATTTTTCAGATCAATTTTATTGTTATATAATAATTATTTTCATATGATTGATCTTGATGTGAAGTTAGA
The DNA here is from genome assembly GCA_032207245.1 of Pardosa pseudoannulata. Taxonomy (NCBI): domain Eukaryota; kingdom Metazoa; phylum Arthropoda; class Arachnida; order Araneae; family Lycosidae; genus Pardosa; species Pardosa pseudoannulata. The sequence goes on along the minus strand of CM063508.1, from coordinate 165,719,566 downwards.
ATGTTTAAATAAAAAATTCATTAGAAATAAGCATTAACTAATTGGCAAAGACTAGCACTATAACATCAATAGGATTTTCTGCTAAGTGCTATATTAAATTTAAGAAATTTTATGAATAGAAGAAAAACATCCTTTTCATTTTTCATGATTAGTGTGCACTTTTTTTCTTTTGATTAGTATTCTTAATTCTGTTGAGCAACCTTTCTCTGAAAACAAAATTATTACAAGAAAATCCAAACAATTAAAATCTCTGGTTCCTGTTTCCATAGAAAAGAATGATTTCTTATCTTCATTATCATAAATTAATTGGGTGTGTTATCTTATACAATTCTTTAAGAAAAATTTTAGCATTTAAAAAAATGAATAACATTATTTATAATATAAAAGATCAAACTAAACTTAAAACACTTTTTTTTATGAAAATGTGAGCTTTACTTTTAATTTGAAGAAAAAAAATTTATATAATTTGAGACAAAATAAAGAAGAACAAATGAGGTTTTATTTTTTAATGATATTTTTTAAAATATATTGTGATTATTCTATGTCAAATTGCCTAATTTTGTTTTTAAATTTGGTTAAATTTTTTAAAGCAGCAAATGATCACCTTACATTGTGTTTGGTTGTCAAAAATTTGGTTTTGACATGACAATCATAAAAAATTGGCTTAAACTGTCAAAAGCCATCAAAAATGCCATTTTGAATTTTTGTTGTGTATCTTGTCCAGATTTGCATTTATTTTTTTCATAGTTAAAATTGTATTTCACCAAATATGCATCATTTTTTAGCTTTCAGAAGTAAAGAAGAAAGCCTAACTCACACTATACATTAAATATTATGTTTTCTTCATTTAATTTCTTTCTTCTACAATTTAATAAATGAAAATCAAATAATATTTTTAAGAAAGTGCATGCTTACTAGAAACACAATAAAACTGTGATCTACCACAGAATGAATAAGTAAAACAATAACAACTAGATTTTTACAATTGCATGTAGTAATATGAGGTATGAGTATTCACAGCTAGCTACAGATGTCTCTACATGTGATACTTGAAAATATTAGTGTTACTAGGTGGCTTTCTCACATTTGAAAGATACAATTGCCTTTTACTACCAAAATATAATTATACTAGATACATACTTTAATGGCATTTGAATTACTTTTCCTAGGTGATTATCTTAGATGTACGGCATCCTTGTGCTCCTGTTGCTCGACTAAATAATCACAGAGCTTGTGTCAATGGAATTGCATGGGCACCTCATTCATCTTGTCATATATGTACTGCTGGTAATGGCTTTTATTTAATCAAATAAAAATTTATAAAATTTTAATTTTCAGTAAATAGTTTTGAACATTGATAGGAATATAATTTAATTTATTCAGTTCAAATAACATGTTTAAAACATGTGTTCTGTGTTACTCAAAACTATATACCATATATTTCCATATGTAAGCCGAGAATTTTGGAGGCTTTTTAAAGACCGAAGTGAAGGGATCAGCTTATATATGGTTTTTTGGTGACAAAGAGTTGCCAAATCGGCAAAAAGTAACAAAAGTTTAATAAAATAGTAAAGAACCAAAAATAAAATGCATAATGGCAAAAAGTAAATAAAATTTGCAAAGATTTTGAAATTAAAAAAAATACAAAAATTCGATAATAAATTTAAAATAGCTTATATTTGTGTTCTAATCACTCCACAATAACAGTACTATAACAATAGCAGATTAGCTAATCTTTTAATAAACACAATTCTGCATAAGCTGGAAGCAATCAATAAATTACCAAACATAGCATTCTTTTTTATCTTTAAGCAGCTTGTATTGCTTAAATTTATAAAAAAGTTATCTGTATATAGTGTTACCAGAATTGAAAGTGTTATCGTCTAAGTAAAAATACCATTGGCCGTATGGTCTAGCACCGCAATTATCAAACTGTGGGCTGCAGCAGTAATCTAGATACATTAGTATAAAATTGTGAAGTTAATTAAGAGAGCATGAAGTTTGTTAAAATTTAAAATTGTTTTTCCTTGCCACTTTCAAAATGCACTGAGATGTTCTTGTGTTTGTCTCAAGGTGCGACCGATCCTCTACCTCCACTTCACGGTACTTACAAAATTGGATGGTGTGACAAAAACAGTTTGAGAAGCGTTAGTCTAGCATTTTAATTTAAAGCAATTTAATCAGGAAATATTTTCACTGTTTTTCCTTCTTGGTGACATTTTTGGTTTCTTGGCAACATATGTGAACATTTTAGAAAATGTTTTATCATTTCGGCTTATATACAGGTCTTGCAATTCGGGTAAATTTTTGAAGGAAAATAGCACCTTCGGCTTATATTCAGAAATATACAGTATATATATTTTTTCATAAACTAAATAGATTTTGCTGTATAAATGTAGTCCTTCATTTTACACTTTTTTAGGATTGTCAGCCTATAAATTCCTTTAATTGTGTAGAAAATTATTATGCTAATATATTGACCTAAACTTTTATTAAACACCATGAGATTTTTTTTTTCTTTCCATGTTTTTTATCAGATTATCTAACATGTAATGTGGGTACTCTCGGAAACAAGACTGCTGATATATTTTTTCTCTTACTGTTCTTCGTATAAAGTGGTTCTTCAGAATCATTACCAACTATAGAAAAAGGAGGTGACTGTTACATTCGAATGGAATGCAATGGTGCATTGACCTGTACACCAGAATTGAATTGTTTGCATATAGCGCATCTGTTAGTTTTCAGCTTTTTCAGGAAAGGATATAATACAACTCGGTTAAAATTGGATAAAAAATAGAATACGCTCATAACATCTTTCTTACATGTTTTATTTTCACTCTCTCTAACCGTACTCTAGTTTAGTTTTCAAACTTCTAACAACACTGACTACTGTTGCCAAATTACAAAAAGGAAAAGTTTTAGAAACACAAAATAATAATTTACAAAAATAATATTTACAGTTTAGGATTAGTTCTAAATTAAATATACCGTTACACATCCTCTAAAGATATTCTTGAAAGTTTGTCTGCCCTTAATAATCCAATATCGTTAGCGAATTTTGACTAAAGTTTCACCATGAATTCCTTTGAGGTGTGAATCCTGCACTAATAAGCTCACAAAATGATGTTTGGCTGTCATAAGTAAAGAAAGTTTTTGAAAGTATGTGAATTTTGATTTTTGGAGTCTTCCTCCAAAGTATGGCTGTTTCGACGTCACCATCCATTTAAATAATATTTTTAAGCAAGTAAATTTTACCATGTCGCTATTACCCTGTATGCTTATTACCCCATATGGCGAAAGCTGGGTCGGGTGTAGAAGTTACTTACCATGTCGCTAATACTTTAATTTTGATTGATAGTTGTTTCGAACTGGGACATAAAGTCATTAAACTTTAAAATGTTTCCATCGTATTGTGACATATACAATATGCGTCTTTTCTCTATGGTATTGTGGTATCTACAAACAGGGCAGCTTCACTGTGTATGTATGATCACTTCTGGTTTCTGCACCGCTTCTGTTTTCGACAGTACTGTCAACAATCTTTTGACTTTCACGTTTTACGATTTTTTTTTACTCAATATTTTATTTGCTCTTAATTTTCTCATAATTATGTTATTTTTATATTAATGTTGTTTTTCTATTTCCTTTTCAACGTTGTCTGCTGGACACAACTTTAAAATATCATAGTTTTCCAAACTTAATTTCTTTCTCTAATAATTTTGCTAAAAGTTCCTCAATTAAATCTACAGACATATCCTCTCCTTCATCTATTTCATTTTCAATCGACTTCACAGTGTCCATCGCCTCCCGTCTGACAGGGGCTTAAATTTTCTTCAAGACTTCAATATCTATTCTAAATTTAAAATGTTTCATTAACAATTTAAATAATTTTTATTCTACAGTTTGCAAGTCCCAAATAGTCCCATGTTTTGCACTATAATGATTACCCTGCTAAAGGAGTTCTGATTTCATTTACAAAATTTGCTAAATTAAATAAATGTTCTTACCTGTCAGACAGTGAAAGATTGGGGTCAATGATGAGGCAACAATGGCCTTTTCAATATTATTTTGCAACAAGACATAGAACACACACGAAAAAAAGCTACGTCATTCCGATCGTTAGCTTACCACACACATCCTTTCGCTGTATGCTCTCTAATAACGCAAGCCCACAAAAGTTACTACAAATGACTCAAATAAATAAAATAAAATTCAAAATAAGAATCTTGACATTTAAAATACAATGTAAGAGTGTTTTCTCTTGGTACAAAAGGTATGAGATAACAAAAAAGATATTTTAATTTTACAAGTGTAAGACTTTTATAATTTTTAAAATTTTAAACATTACAAGAGACAAGAACAACATAAAAAAAAACATTGAGTTAGAAAAATAGCTAAATGATGTGATCCCAAAAAATAATTGGTATGTATTTTTCAATTTAGTTAATCTCTCTTTTTGCAGCGGATGATCACCAAGCACTTATATGGGACATTCAACAAATGCCTAGAGCTATTGAAGATCCAATTTTGGCTTATACAGCAGATGGTGAGATTAATCAAATTCAATGGGCTAGTACTCAGCCTGACTGGATTGCCATCTGTTATAATAACTGCTTGGAAATACTAAGAGTATAGGGATAATTACATTAGGATAAACAAATTTTTAGGACAAATCAAATTGCTAAATGTGAAATGGGAATTTCACTATGGTGTATTTGTTTAGGTAAGATTTTAAATTTCAAATTGCACAATATTACTCTAAGAGTTTTGTAGACATACAGTCTTTGCCTTCAGTCTGTATTTGTAAATTAGTACCTATATGTATAGTTCATAAAACTTTATATGTCTTACTTGTTTATACAATATAACCAAAGAAAAGTCACTCCAGATATATAGAATAATAAATAAAATTATAATTTGTTTTATATGATTATTATTTTTAAAAATATTGTTTATAAGGGATTTGTTATCTTTTGTTTTCTTCTATTCTTTGAGTGTAAATCAATATTTTTACTTATCTCAAATGTATTATATCTATTATGTTTAAATATTTGAAGCCAAATACTGAACGTTAAATCAGTTATAAATGGTTGTGTATATTTACATGTGGTGAATTATATCACTGATTGTTTTACTCTTGAGGTGGTGTTATGTCTATAAAATCATTTGCTTTCACTAAAAAAAATCAACTAGATTGATAAAAAATATCTACCAATTCTAAGATTAAATTTAAATTAGAAATGCTGACCTACTGATCTACAGGATTATTATAATTTAAGTCCCACATTACTAATGCTGTTAAAAAAAAAATCTTTGTTTAGAGAGATTTTAAATTTGAACTAAATATATTGGAAGAAGGGGAGACTGTATGGCATAAGAAAAAAATTCCAAAGTGTATCAGTCGACAGCTCTGTGAGTGGCATAATGAAAGTGAATTCGGCTACAAGTAACATTTTGAATTAAAATATCACAGGTTTGGGATGACTTGCACAAATATCCAAGTGTACTGTTCAGTGTACATGAGTAATTTGGTTGTTGAATAGGGGAAAAAATGACTTCTAATTCAGTCAAATGTTTTGGCAGTTAGGGAAGGCCCATCCACTATGACAAAGTTGTGCAACATTTGTTTGGAAAAATTCGTTTTTAATTGTCTTTGGAACTTATTTTTTCTTATGCCATAGTATTTCCCGTTCCTACTGATATATTCACTTAAAATTTAAATTTATTCTGACCACCAGTTTTATTCTTTTTTTTTTTTTTTTTTTTTTTTTTTTTTTAAGTGGAGCTTTAATTATAATCACCTTGTATGTTTATGTAAGTATGCAATAATAGTATGGTTGTATTTTTTTTTCATCATTCATAATTTTAGAATAGAACTGAGTCATACTGCGAAATGAAAGGATAATTAAAATGTAGCTTATATGAAAAATTATTTAAATTTTTAAGGCGATACTGTTATGATCTGTTGATTATATATGGCAAATGGGATTTTTAGCTTGTGAAATATTATGTGTCTAACTTAACTTTTCACTCTAAATTGAGATGTGCTGTCAGATTTTAAACTACATTTTTTTAAAGATATATATATATATATATATATATATATATATATATATATATATATATAATATCAGTTTGAAAAATTTCATTGGAATCAGTTATTTACCCTCATGTGCCAAAAGACAAATATATATAGATGTATAAGAGTTTAGTTTTATTCATAAATGTTATTAGATGTCTTGTATTATTTGAAATTTTGTGTTCCTTTACTGTTAGTAGACTTTTTTTTTCTTTTAGTTTGAATGTAAATATCTTTATAATATTTTATTTGACGCTCTTAGAAAGTCCATGGTTTATTATTATTATTTTTTTTAAATAAACCCTATGAGATTGTTTTTATTTTTGCAATAATTTCAAACTATTGTTTCTAAAAAAATCTTTATAGTTTGTTATTTTATGCAATATATTATTAAGTAGTGTTATCATTCTATTGACTAATTTCCAAACTTTTTCTTGTGATACATTTCCAGTATTGTTTTATTTAATAAACAGTACCTGGCATTCAGTTATAAAATCTACACTATTCTTATTTACATTTTTTAACACTAGATTAACCTGCAATTTAAATATACATTGAAGTGCAATTGCAAAACCAGTTATTTTGACTGTTTCGGTAAATCTAGTGTTAAATAGCTATGTTAAATTGTTAAAAGAAAACACAAGAACTGTATTATCAGAAAACTATAAAAAATGGCTAATTTTAATCTTTTTTATATCTTGAAATACAATTTTACATCTGATTGATATTCAAAAGAGGAAATGTTTCTTCACTATTAATATTGTGTGCTTGATAACATCATATTCATATCAACAAAAGAACACAACTAAAAAATTTTGTCATTACCCCGATTGTTAAAAAGATTTTGAAATTATGTTTCTTAAATATCTCTTGTATGAAGTTTTATGAATAATTTAGTATAATAAGCTATAGTTAAATTTTTATAGTTATTATTTTAAAACAGTTAACAATTTTGGAAGATTGTGCAAGAAAAAATATTTAAATAACTGTCTCTAAATTGTGCTCTTAATTTATTTGAAAATTTAACGTTTTGCTGATTCTATAAAAACTACATTTAAAATTTGTAATAATTGGTCTTCTCAATGAACACAAAGCTATATTTTGATTATTTTCTGCTACAGTGTGCTGATCCTTCATCATAAAATTGGTGCTTGGGAAAATCTATAAAAATTGAAATAATTTTTTATAATATTAAAAGGCTGTGTAAAACAATTGTTATTTCCATGTGTCAGTAGTGAAGTGTCTACTGCCAAAAATCAATAAAAACGTCAAAATGCAAATACGTCAAAAAAAATTGTTTACACTTTTTAAAAAAAAACATTTTTTGTAACTTTTCTGTAAATTAATTTATTTTATTAAGAAATAAAAATGAAGTTGAAAATAAATTAAATTTTGTATGATAATTAAGATGAAAAGTACTTAAAGGAAAGATATATATGTGTGTGTGTAATATATCAAAATTATTACACCTAAAATATCTATCTAAAATTCTTCTTTTCCCATTCTCATTATTTTATACCTAATTTCCCAGCCACAAAATGTCATTAAAAGTAGTAATGTCATTAAATGTGAATTAAAAGTAGTATTCGATGGCTTGAAATATTTACCACCAAAGCTAACTCTGGAATAAAAGCTAATTTTCTGTCCACTGGCCACATATTCAATTTGTCTTAATAAAATTGTTCACTCCTATTAATAAGGGCTAATTCATGTGTAGCAGCAAGTATTAAATCCACATGTTACTTTTATAGCAGAAAATAGGAATTTTAGTATTGTGCTTTAGTCACTTTTTATGTCATATTATCAATATATTTTTAACATGGACAGGTATCATAATATCATTTAAATTATGATTTATCTTTTAACTTTGAATAATTTTGAATCTCTTCATGCTTTCTCAAAAGTTAAAAGTAGTTTTTTTGCTACTCTGCATTACACTTATATATATTATATATGCAATTTTTTCTAAAACTTTTTAAATAAAATTTGTTAGGAAATTCTCTGAAAATGACTCTAAAATGTTATGAAATGGACTTTTAGTAATTCAGTAGACACTTTAAATAAGTTTTCACAATATGTCCTATAGAATTGAATACTAAATTAGTTAGATGTAGGTAGACATAATGTGACCATTTATTTATTCCTCAGAATGCTTTATCTACTAAGTTTTAGGAAATAATATATGTTTTAAAGGAAATGCAATGTTTCTATTTATTAACGAAAAAGTGGAAATGAATATATTATATGTAGTCTTATATCTTTCTGTGAAACAAAAAAAAATTTACTTCATATGTTTAGCATTGATTTTTAATGCAAATTAAATTCTTGGCACAATTTGGTAACTTTGAGAATTGCATTTAGACATTCTTAAAATGAATGTTTGACATATAAAAGACTTAAATCTGTCTTGTATGTCAGTTCTGGATACATACACTAGCAAGTACACTAACAGGATTGTGGCATGCTAGTTTGCTTGACTTAGTCAGAAGAGACTATCTGAGATTTCGTAGAATGAATAATAATTATAATTATAATAATAATATTTGATTATATGAATATGATTTCGTAGAATGAATAATAATAATAATTAGAATAATAATAATTATTATGACGTTAAAATTTACTCTCTTGTCAGTGAATAAATAACTCTTAAAAGATTGTCATAATATTATTCATATTTTGTGAAATGGTATGTTTTTGGCACTCCACATAACTTAATTTTTATTGTTTAAATAAATATGCTATTTGGAAAATAGTCGCATAAAATATATTTTACTTCATTGAAAAGTTTTAAAGTATATTTGCTAGTCAAAGACTGGAAACTAGGTAAATAAAGTATAAAATATATATTTCATTGCTTGCAATTTACAACAAATATTCATTATACTGGTTTTAAATATAAGTTTGTTTGCTACAAATTTTTCTCTTACCAGTCAAAATAAAAGTTTTAAAGTGGTGTTTGTTTATATTTGTGAAATTAATTTAATCAGTAATGTTAATACAGCACTTAAAAGTTTGACAGCAAATGTAGTCGGATTTAGAGAAAATTTATCAGGGTTTATGTTTTCATTGATAACTGATACTAACAGTAGTTATTCTAGAATTTATAGAATTTAATCAGTGCCTTTTCTGTTGAACCAAGTTTATTTCTTGTTTATGTATTGTAAAATTTAAAAATATGTCTTTTGTTCTAATATTTTTTATCCAAATTTTCTTTTTTTTCCCCTTGTGGTAACTGGAAAAAGTTATACTAAAACCAAAGTTTTCTGTAAAGGTCAATGACTATCAGACATTATCAATTGTTAAAAAATATTTTTTTTATTAAAATAATGATAATATTTTTATTTGTGTTTAATTCATTTTGTGGAATTGTTAATTAGTTTTAATGTAAATCTCACGAGCCAAAGACTTTTTGAAATTGAGACTGTTTTTCTTCAAAATGACCTATTTCTAGTCAGTATCTAAACTAGTTAACCCATTAATGCCTGAGTCATTTCTGTCAAACATTTGTTAATAAATATTTTAAATCTAAGTTGTTGTGGACTGCACAGAATAAATGTATGAAATAAAAAGAACTTTGAATATTACAGCCTGTTCTTACAGGGAGTGTCATTAAAAAATATATAAAACATGATAAGAGATATTATTGGCATCACTTATAAAGTATTGTAAAGTAAAGCTTTGGATAAAACTATTTGTCAGGATTTCAGTCAATGTACCTGTCAATAAAAGTGTATGTGTAGATTCAAAAAATCATAAGATATCAATCCAGATAACGAAATTATAAATAATATTTAATACTCAGATTCTAGTAGATTGTTTTATAAGCCCTCACTAAAAAGGAAAAATCTGCTCAAGAAATCAAAAAAATTCCACAAATTATTTTTTAGTTGTTCCTAAAAAGGGACGCTAGGGAGTTAGGGGTTGAAATTTCAATCAATAAATTATTAAATGTTTATGTTGTGAAAGATTGGCTTCACTCTGAATAATCGGTGATAAATCACAGGATTGCTGAGGATGTTGTAATGGTGGTGATACTTTTATAAATTTTAATCTAGTATAAAGTAATTAAATGTTTATTATATAATGTTCCCTTTTTTATATAAGTGTATAGAGACAATGTATGTTAAACTAACAATGTATAGAGACTTTTTCATATTATAACATTCTTGAATTAAAATCAAAAAATATTTTACAAAATCCATAAAATTTTATACTCCTTCTATAGATGAAAACCTGCCCATAGCACTTGTACTATGTGAATGTTATTGAATATAATTTTTTTACATATATATAGAGAGAATTTTTATTCTAAGTTCAGTCTATCACCATTCAGAGTTTGATATTATAAATATGTTTCTGTAAAACCATTATAGATTGTTTCTTGATACTCTAACTGCTAGTTAATTGTATTTTTATGTTCAGTACTTTGATATAATTAGGAATTTAAGTAATAAAATAAGCTCTAAAGGTTTGACTTTTGTCATAATATGTATAAGTAGTGAGTTTCATTTTTATTCTCTATAACAATTCCAACATAACTTTGTGCTTGGATAATTCAAAATCTAAATTGCAAGTAATTTCAAAAATACTTTATTTAAAAGTTGCTTTTTCAGAATTTATTTGGTTCTAGCAGGGCTAAATAATATAGGAAATTTTATTATTTTAGCGATTTCATAAATTATTGAGAAAATTAGATTATACAGTGCATTGTAGGCTCTTTTACACTAATGTCAAAGCTTGTTTTGCTACATGATGACCATTTAGTAATACTAATGTTTAACTAATAATTTGATATTAGTTGTAAGTTAAATCTAATTTATTGTTTGTTTAGTAAAAATGTTCATTGCTTTATTGGAAATGAATTTTACATTAAAACACTATTTGTATATATATATACTTTTTTAATTAAGTTTTTAAAATCTCTAAATTCTTTTAATTTCAACCAACATTTTTATAGAAATATATTAATGGTGGTTGTTTTTATTTTGATTTTACTTAAAAATTAAACTTTTATATATGCTTTAAAACTAGATACATACATGAATGGAGATGTTAATAAATGATGGTGAGAGATATTCTTTCAGATATTTAAATATCTCTTTTTTTTTTCATTTAATACCAATTTCATGATTTAAAGGTATCAGTATTGTTTAATACAAACTTAAATTATTTTAATTTCTCAGTTATCCTTGTTGCACATTAAAATTTTAGTTATTTTGGAAAATAAAGTAAGTTTATGACTACGGTATCATTTAAAATTATAGTTTTATGAGGCTGTTGATATGTAGATTAGAACATGTGTATTTTTTACCATTTGATATATCATGATGTAAGTATTTTTGTCTGAAATTCATTTTTGAAGTAACTTGATAAAAGTGTAAAACATTTTATACTATATAAAACTGTACATAGACAATTGAAATTACATTTATATTAAAATCATTGTGTTTTCTGCAACTATTTCTATTTAATATTGCACTTTGTCATATTTGTATATTATAAATAATTGTTTCATACTCTAAATATTTAAATAAAGTTATACATCACTAAGTAAATACCAAAGTTTTTGGTATTTGGAAGAAAAAATTTTGATCCAATAGGTATAATGTCAATACATAGCTCAACAGTAATTTATTCTGATTGTGTTTAGCTAAGATATGTAGACAGAGCATATGTAGGTTTAGATATTGATAGAATTATGCACCTTCTATGTCCTGTCAGAAATAAGCTTTATGCAACTAAAATAATCTTATGTTCCTTTTCAATACTTTGGCAAACATCTTTATGTATTTAGTACATCATTCGTGCTGTTATATACAGCAAGCATCTCAAACTCAGAAATGTACACTGACCATATAAAGAAGGCATAAGTTACCATGGTCCACCAAAAATAAAGTATAGAACTTTTATAGAAATATAGGGGTTTTAAGCAGTTTTAGTATACAAAAGAAAAATTAAATTTGAAATGTAATTGATAGAGAATTTGGATAAGTAATATAAGAACAAAATAGCAGAGTAAAGTTTTCTTCCTGAAAGTTGGCTTCTCTTCTTTGACACCATCCTTCCTTCTTCCTCAAGAGAAGTTTATCAGAAGTTAGTGAATATTCTGTGTAGTATATGAAATCATCTATGCTTACTCAGTACTTATATGAGAGAGACATAACAAACCTAAACATTAAACTAGTTGGTGCAAAAGTAAAACTTAATGACCATGATTTATGGTGCAATCTCTGGTTTTGACACCAAAGGCCCTGGTGGTGATAATATATGTCCTGGTTAAGTAGAATATAGTGGAACTTGCTGAAGAACTATATTTCTGGTCCCAGTGTTTATCATTTATTAATAACTTTAAAATTTTGCATTTAAGTTTTTCTGCCCAAAACCTCAAATTGTAAAGCTTAATTATTGAGCTAACAGAAATTGGATTCCCCATCCACTCGAAGCAGAGATATTAAATGGAGAGAAGAAACATACCCAGGCAGACATTGTCCATAGATTTGGGCAGTAAAAAAACAAATCTTAGGTTACTTTTTTATTCAAAAGCTGTTGGGTACATTCCCTAAAGGGGGGGGTGGAGTTCAAAGTCAGTAGAAGTCTGAGATCCAGCTTCAGGCCATGAACTTAGTAAGAAAAACTGCCCTCCCTGTTAAAACAAACTCATCCACCATATGACATCTATAGCAGTAACCAGAAATATTTTCTGGATATGAATATAAAAATGTACATATTCAGACTAAAAGAACCCTTTTGTCGTGTTCTCACCAGTCCTATTTATTTTGGTAGTTCAACATTTAGTACCACTATTGCAGGCTAGAATTAGTTGAGGATCCTTTTTAAATTTTTCTGTATAGCTGGAGATGTGCAGAAAGTATTTTTGGCATTAATAAATTGCCAGTAAGTTCAAAACGTATTTACTCTATTAGATTTTAGTTTTATTTTTTTTCACTTATTTCTGTTTTGGGTTTTCTAAATATTAGTTTAAATTAAACAATATTTTAAACATGTCTATTGAAGGGTTAAAGAATAAAGCTTTATCTATTGGCCAGGGACTAAAAATTTAAAAAGAAGTAAAAAATAATTTTCTCTCAAATTGGGCAAAAAAAAAGACTTGCCTGTGACAGGGCTTAACAACATTGTTACTAAACGAAAAGTTAAATAGCAATAATAAAAATAAACACTGATAAAGGGAAAATATATACCTTGAAAATTAACTTTGTACGTTAAACAAGTGGGGTCAAAGCACATCTATATATGTATGTATGCATGTATATGCCTTCTTCCTAATTGCCCACTTAAATCTTAATATTTTGGTCCCTTGGTAAACTTCTTAAGCAGGTTCCATTGTATATGTTTTGTGGAACTCCCAATATTTAGTTCCCAACTATGCTTGCTACTCAGTTTATTTACCAACTGAAGGGATGCAAAAGGCTAACTCAATCTTGCCCAGCTTGGAGGTATAACCTCAGACTTATGCCTTGTTAGTCCAACGTAACAAGCCTAAAACTAAATAAACAGAGAGGACAATCAGTGTTGCAAGAAGTATTAAAATTCAGCCATGAAAGTTATGTAAATACTTTTGTTACAAACTATTATAGTGGGTGGACTATAAAAATATTCGCTATAGTTCCCAAATTGGTCATTTTTTATATATAGTTTTAAGATAAGAACTATTAAAAGAAAATAAATACATTAATATTTTATATATTAGGCCCTTTTCCATTTACAAATTGTCATAAAGTAGAAAAGTTTAACTTATTTATGTGTGTGATTAATAAAAATAATTATAGAAACAACCTATATTATATTTCTGTAGTCAGAGCAGAGGCTAACTGGTTTTAAAACATTTTTTGTTTGTGTTCTTGAAACTCTGTTGAAATAAGACTATAGCTTGTATATAATAAATAAACATTTGTATTATTAATAAGCATATGCTCTAGTTTTATGTTAGAGACAAGTGATTTCATTAATAAAGTAACCAGCATTTTCATGGTTATAAAAAGTTATGCTTAAGCTAACTTTAAAAAATCATCTATGTTGCAAGTTTGGTAAAATATTTTCAACTGTCATTCTTGAAAAAAAGTATATAAGCAAATATCCATATAATTCTATTAATCTCAATTTATAAATTGTAGGAATATCTACAGGAGGAATAGATTTTAACTAGAATATTGTTTTATTAACATGTGGATATAGAAATAATAGTTGTCATAATTGTAATGCTGTATTGTACAATCCATAAAAGTCAAGTTTATTTTTTTAAATTAGATTTTACATGTAAAATGTATTGTATCTGGAACTTTAGAATTCTAGTGAACAATAATAAATTTTTTCATTGGTTGTGTGATTGCACTTTGCAGTCCATTCAGTATACCTAAGATTTTTATCTCTATGGTTGACATATTTTACAAGTATTGAAACTTTAAGAATTTGGCAATTTTGTTCATATGTTACTTTTTTAATTACCAAAAATAAATATACATTTTCATTTCTTTTGTTGAAGTCCTGTTATTAATCTTATAATTTCTTGACACTCTGAAATAAGTATTTAAAATTACCACAAGTATAACCAAGATCAGACAAATTAGAATGTTACATCTATATAGAAGTTAAGTGCTAATAAATGATTCAATTAAAATTTAAAAGTTACTTTAAAAAATCATCTATGTTGCAAGTTTGGTAAAATATTTTCAACTGTCATTCAAGTTATTAATCATCTTAAGTTCACCATTTTTTAAATGCTAAGAGTAAATTAAGTTTTCATGACCAGCATTTAGAATTTTTTTTCTCTAAAATATTTTTAAAAGCTTGTAAACACTAGTTAATTGGTGGTATTAAAGCATTACAAATGTGCAAGCACAAGTTAATTGGTAGTATTAAATCTCTGTGGTTATAATAATTTTCATTTGCCATAAATAATTATTTAAAGCAAAATTGATCTCTTTAGATAATGGACTAAATAGTTGCAAGTTTAATACCTTACAACAAGCTGCTAACCTGATACGTATAAGGCGTTATACCGGAGAATCCCCTGAGCGAGATGTAGGTCCTGGTCTAATTAGTCCATGTGTAGCAAAAAGTAGACCATAGCGCTCCAAACCAAACCCAAACCCCTGAGCGAGATTTTTGCTCTTATTCCACACCTCTCCCACCTGCCAACCTACCAGTGAGAAGATATGCAGACCTACGGATTTCACCTATACATTCCTTGGGTGTACAGGGAGGTGTTTAATACACCAAAAAGACTCAAATCCAGGGTTCTAGCCCAGCAGGCTGCTCTAGGTCATCCCTAGTTGCAAATCCGAAAATGATCATTTTCGTTGATGCAGTACCATTTAATATCTCACAGTGAGCTGTGTACCCTCGCAGGTTTAAGGCATTATGCCATGGTAGAGAATCCTTTCAAATTTGATCATCCTCAGGAGAGAGAATTTAGGCTCCTGATTCCATACATCTCTCCCAGCAAGAGGACATCCACATCCATAGATTTATCCTGCTCATTATCAGGGTATTCAGGGAGACACATGGTGCACTTGCCAGGGTTGAAACCAGCATCCCAGGATTCTAGTTCTGCATGCTGACCGTTAGGTTTATGCAATAGTTTTATATTAACTGTTACTACTTTAACAGTTTTAGTAATATAAAAAGTGAAAGCAATGCTGTTTCATTAATTGTTTAGATCCTGTTTATTTTAATTTATCAATTCCGATTTTAATTTGCCATTCTGATGTACAGTAGCATATATATGTATATATATATAGAGAGAGAGAGAGAGATGTAGTAAGGTTTAAGTATTCGGCAGGGCCGTAACTAGGTCCTTTGGCGCCCGTGACAAAAAAACTGGTCTGTGCCTCTGCAGACAAATATAGTGAGAAAATATATAAACATGTTTTTTTTTTTTTCTATATCATGTATTCAGAAGGAACTCACAAAATATTTTGTTAATTCTTAAAATGTTCCTAGCGTTAGAAATTCAAAAATAGTTACAAGGGATAACTACTATGGGTGATAATTTTCATTTATGGGAAGAGGTGTCATAATTATTTTGTTAATGTGAAATTGAAAAATATGGGATAAAAATACATTAATAAATAATACACTATTTAATTTCGGATTTATAAAACTTTTTATATCAAAGTAATGTTATTACGTAAACTATTAAAATAATTCTTAATGTTTAATTTTGAACTGATTAGCTGCCATTCCTATATTTTGTGTAAAATCACTTATGCTTCTCCTAAATTTAATTATTTTTTTTTTTTAATTTGGTGCGCTATAGTAAAATTTTTCGTATATCAGCACTATTTTATGTGGGATCTGTTGTTTAAAGAACACACCGTCAGTAGGATTTTAGGGTTTGGATTCGGTACCAAAAAAGCAGCCATTCTCCACTCCAGAACCTGAAATAAAGAACGTTGTATGCTAAATTAATACATAAAATGTACCAGAAAGGCAACTTTATACCGATTCAGTTATCATTCGGCATAAATTCCGGTAATATTAATATAATAATATTGCACTTTGTAAAATGATAAGCTAAAATTGGTTTGTTCTTTCTCTTTTTTTATAAATAGACCACAGGTGTATATTTACGTACAGGTGCATCTGTCTTCAGTTGATAGAACACTTTTATTATTGATAAGGTTTGGTTTGAAAAGATGCTGGCCTTCAACCTGATTAAAAAATTGAACCTATTTCTTCTCACAATTTAAAATTGTTGTTAAAGATAACTTGTACTTTGAAAGCTAGATATGTTTACCTAATATCACATTGCCAAAATTCTGATTGTTAATTAGTTGATCACCCTCATCTAACTTTAAAAGTTAGGCGTAAATGTGAGTGTTCTTGAGGTCTTGTAGCACTATTCATTTGTACACCAGACAATAATGTAAAAGTTTAATCCAGTAAATGGTTTAATACAATAGTAATTTACTTTCCTCATATAGTATAAATATAACCTGAAGTTATAACAAAATTACATAGCATTAAGTCATGCTTTTCAAAGACACACTCGATCGAATTTTCGAGCAATTTTCGTAGACTGTTTGCATTTTTCATAAGTTACCTTTCTGTAATTTTTAACAATCGAAAAAGTTCTTCGGTAATAGTTATAGATTTAATTTTTTTTTTCCCATCAAAGTTGTATTGGAATTTTATTTCTCGTTCCTTGTGCAGAGCTAGTACTTTGTCTTTTGTTTCTACCTTCCAAATTTCGAAGCATGTCAAAAATGCGGGAAGCCAATTTCGTTTTAAACTCGTAGGAAAATCATTTAAGGTTATATGTTAGTAAAATATGTTAAATAAAAGGATACTACTTTGCATATAACAAAGGATAATTCTAATCCTAATCTAAATATAATAAGCTGAACGATGGCCGATTGGTTAGGGTGCTGGTCTTCGGTACTAGAGTTCATGGGTTCGAATCCCACAATGGCAAGGATGTTCGGAATCGGCTTTAAGCTGTAGGTCCCGGTCTCATTAGCCCTCGTGTTGCAAAAAGTAGACCGTAGCACTCCAAACCAAACCAAACTTAATATAATAAATGATATCCTAATAAAGTAATACTACTTTAAATACCTTTCCAATTTCGATGTGCGTCAAAATTTTCGGACGGACAATTTCGTTTTTAACTCGTAGGAAAATCATTGAAATGATTATATAATATAGTAAAATATGTTAAAGAAATACTACTTTGAAAACGATTTTTTTTTTCTTAAAAGTCGTATATATAGTAGTTGTGATTGAGAAGCAAAACGTTAACATGAAAATTTCTTTAGGTAAAATTAAATTATTGTATAGATTAAATTACTAGTTTTTTCTCATAAAAATAGAAATTCGGCTTTAAGCTGTAGGTCCCGGTCTCATTAGCCCTCGTGTTGCAAAAAGTAGACCGTAGCACTCCAAACCAAACCAAACTTAATATAATAAATGATATCCTAATAAAGTAATACTACTTTAAATACCTTTCCAATTTCGATGTGCGTCAAAATTTTCGGACGGACAATTTCGTTTTTAACTCGTAGGAAAATCATTGAAATGATTATATAATATAGTAAAATATGTTAAAGAAATACTACTTTGAAAACGATTTTTTTTTTCTTAAAAGTCGTATATATAGTAGTTGTGATTGAGAAGCAAAACGTTAACATGAAAATTTCTTTAGGTAAAATTAAATTATTTTATAGATTAAATTACTTATTTTTTCTCATAAATATAGCAATTCTTAGGAATGCTTAATGACACAGAAAGGGAAATTATCTCTTAAACACTCCCAAATATACTTTCGGTTTTGCTATGCAATGGCATTTAGAACGATCGGAAACAGAAGGCGGGACTTCCGAATCAGACTCGCTACCAAGAAAGAAAAATTCTTTGATTCAACCTTGATTGCACACATTTCTCTTTCTGTTGTGCAATATGAGGAAGTAAGAGCGAAGTACTTTCATTTTTAATTTCAAAAGTCTGTGTCAATTTTGTGCTTTCAAAAGTTTCCTCCTACTCTGTTTTTACATTCATCTACTTGTAAATGGGCGGAACAACGAAGTACAATATTTTTTCTACAGCTTCTTCAACAGGATGTGTAAGTTGGAAGCAAAAGCATTCCTAAATATTGAGGATATATTACGCAACACATTACGATTACCTTGACAAGTAATATTTCGTCACGTATGTAGTCTTCAGTCAAAATTTAATATTTTATCTGCATTCTTTGTTTTTATTTATTAATGGTTATTTCAGTTATAACTAGAGTTGTGAGCAGTGGAAAAAACCCGGGGAAAAAAACGGATTTTTGAGAAGGGAATTTTGAAAACTTCCAAAACATGGGAATTTTGAAGTCGCCAATTCCTATGACACAATGAGAACCACCACTTTTTCTGTATTTGTTGTAGACCTCAAAAGTGGATATTTTCACAAAATTTAACTATTATATGCTATGAAAAAAATTGAATAATTGGGATTAACTAACTATATTTGGCAAGGTATCATGTTTAGCATGAAAGTATGAGTATATTTTTCTTTTGAGAAATAGCCAATATTTTTATTATTACAGAAATACTTGGCAATAATCTGTAGTCTCACAAAAAACCCATAAATCATTATTTTTCTTGGATAACATCTCTCTCTCTCTCTCTTACTCTGTGTGTGTGTGGGGGGGGGGGGAATTGGACACAAAATGCAACAGTGTCATTTGATGGCACCTTTAAATGATATATGCATTACAAAAAATAATAAACTGTTATTCTAAATTTAAAGATATTTATTTTTATATTATAAAAGGAGGGGGAAAAATTAACATAAAGCAATTAACATAATAAATAATGATCAAAAATAATGTATATAATTATTATGTTAGCAATTAAAATTGAAGCAACCAGTTATGTGTTTGTAAAGACTAACAGAGTAATTAATGACATAAGTACTTCTATAAAATCATCTAAATGCTCATTGCTATTATTTCTTGAATATATATATATATATATATATATATATATATATATATATATATATATATATATATATATATATATATATAGATATATATATATATATATATATATATATATATATATTGCCAAAAGTAAAAAAAATCTCTTAGAAGTAATATGCTAGTTCTTATATAGTCACTGCTGAAAAAATAAATGTAAACATTGTTAAAATGATTTCTTCCTAAAGTTCCCAAAATTCCGGGTTTATTCCCCAAAATTCCCGGGTTTATTCCCTCCTCTTCAAAATTTCGGGTTTTTTGCATCTCTAATCGTAGTGCAGTTATGACTTCATTGGAGAAAGAGAAGCCCAACGTAGTGGTGTTAAAAATGAACGTCTTTACAAGTCAAGAGATTTGCATTGAATGCCCAAGAAAAATACATCTTTCAGTGATTTCTTACACCCCATAGCGAGAGATCAAGAGTATTTTCCCCCAAGAGACCTACAGATTACTCAGCATTCAGGGAGTAAAGAGTGAACTTTGGTCATTTAAGCTCGGAAACAACATCGGCAGCAATTTGAAGCAACCAGTTATGTGTTTGTAAAGACTAACAGAGTAATTAATGACATAAGTACTACTATAAAATCATTTAAAGGCTCATTGCTATTATTTCTTGAATACATATATATATATATATATATATATATATATATATATATATATATATATATATATATATATATATATATATATATATATATATATATATATATATATATAGCCAAAAGTAAAAAAAAACTCTTAGAAATAATATGCTAGTTCTTAAATAGCCACTGTTGAAAAAATAACTGTAAACATTGTTAAAACGATTTCTTCCCAAAATTCCGAGATTATTCCCCAAAATTCCCGGGTTTATTCCCACCTCTTCAAAATTCTGGGTTAAACATCTCTAGTTATAACGCTTATAAAACAGGAACGAAAATAATTAATGTCTTTGTTGAGATCAATTTACTCAGAGTTCGTTAGAAAAATGGACATGATGAGAAAATTCAAAGTAACATTAAAGAGAATACAAAAAAATCATAAATTCAGGGAGAAAGATTTTTTTTAATGCTATTAAATAATTAAAGAAAATTAGATCAGTGGTCTGTCAGTTTCACCATTTATTCATATATGTATAAAGTCATAGAAATAAGAAAAACTAAATTCAGAATCTTAAACTAAATAAAAATGACAGTGAAAAAAGGAATGGAATGGATATTGTGTTTGCTAATACCGTATATATGTGTGTAATGATATTTTTATCACTTTCTGTATCGATTCTATCTTTTTGGCATCCCTTTCTAACAACCAACGAATGTGTGTTCTCCAATGTTTCCCTGTGAATTCCTCCTTCCGGATTCATTAATAACTAAAAATAAATTCTGACGCTTAAATTACGTCATCGTCTTGACATATGTGACTTGTAGGTAATTTCTGATTGGCTGGTACAAACAACTATTTTAACAGAATGTATAGTATTTGAAAATAGTTCGTTCGTAAAAGTCAAACATGAATAAACTATGTCAGTCTGATCTAAATATTTCATTGTCCTTCTCGTCTACAATTCCACGACTGCAGGGCTGAATTATCAGCTCGGAACTTCCCTTCGAGATGATGTAAAAAGCCTCATGCAATATATATATATATATATATATATATATATATATATATATATATATAAGATAGATAGATAGATAGATAGATAGATAGATATATTTTAAACTTCTCGGCGCAACAGCCCCTAGGCGGCCAGGGCCTACGGTGCCAATCTCCGTTTCCGAGACCAAGGGCCCTGAGGTACGAAGCATATGTTCCGGTTAGGAGGTCAACCTTACGCGGAACCCCCAGTGTTTAGTTGTCAAGCATGCTTGATCCTCAGTTTTTCTCTCTCTCTCTCTCTCTCTCTCTCTCTCTCTCTCTCTCTCTCTATATATATATATATATATATATATATATATATATATATATATATATATATATATATACATACACTGAAGAATAAAAAAACAATGTGTATGCACATAAGGAGAAAAGTAACCAATCAGAATATGGCACCTATATAACACAACACATGTCTGAAACAGTTGTTAGATCCGTTACTGCTGCTATAATGGCAGGTT
The DNA here is from genome assembly GCA_032207245.1 of Pardosa pseudoannulata. Lineage (NCBI taxonomy): Eukaryota > Metazoa > Arthropoda > Arachnida > Araneae > Lycosidae > Pardosa > Pardosa pseudoannulata. Next base: position 165,697,899 of record CM063508.1, on the reverse strand, counting down.
ATCAAGATTTAAGTGAGTTTGAACGTGGTGTTATAGTCGGCGCACGAGAGAGGGACATAGCATCTTCGAGGTAGCGATTATGATTTTCCTGTACGACCATTTCACGTGAATATCGGGAATCCGGTAAAACATCAGATCTCCGACATCATTGTGGCCACAAGTGTCAGCGTGCGAACCATTCAACGAAACATCATCGATATTGGCTTTCGGAGCCGAAGGCCCACTCGTGTATCCTTAATGACTGCACAACACAAAGCTTTACGCCTCACTTTGGCCCGTTAATACCGACTGTTGATGGTACTGTTGATGACTGGAAACACTTTGCCTGGTCTGACGAGTCTCGTTTCCAATTGTATCGAGCGGATGAAAGTGTACGGGTATGGAGACAACTTCATGAATCCATAGTCCCTGCATATAAACAGGGAACTGGTGGAGCCTATGTCATAGTATAGGACGCATGTAGGAGTGATATGGGAGCCCTGATGCGTCTGGATACGACTCTGACATATGACACTTACGTAAGCATCCTGTCTGATCACCTGCACTCATTCATGTCCATTGTTCACTCCGATGTATTTGAGGAATTCCACCAGAACAATGCGCCATTCCACACGTCCAAAATTGCTGCAAAGTGGCTCCAGGAACACTCTCCTGATTTCAAACACTTCTACTTGTCAGTTACTTCCAGCCCTACTTCAGCTTATTAGTCGAGTCCATGCAGCGTCGAGCAGCGGCAATTCTACGTGCTCGCTGGGGCTCTACACGGTATTAAGCTAATGTACCAGTTTTTTTTTTTTTCTCTTTAGTGTATATGCATATATATATGTATATATCATTGTCAAACATGAAAAAATCTAAAGTGGTCAGATCTGGAGATCGTTGTGGACATAAAACAGGACCCCCAAGCGAGTTACGATGTTCATGTTTCAAATAAAGATTTTTTTCGCAAACCGAATATGACGTCATATATGTTCTTTCGAATTATTCTCAAAGACTACGGCTCGTAGCGGTACAGTTCAATGGTCATTTTTTGTGTATTCCAAACAACGAATCTAGTTGGGCAGAATTTATCCAGTCATATTGGGACCTGGTGTAGAATAATTGCTTCCGAGGCCAGAGGGCGCTGATGCCCGCGCCGAGGTAGAAATAATTGTAGTTTGTGTTATGTATGTTTTGAGGGCGGCGGCCTAACAATACGCTGTGTCCTTAGTCCATTAAAGTTTTATTTTTAAAAAATGCTGAGCCACCATCATTTGATCTAGATAGCCATTTTTCTGCACGTGGAGGAAACGCAGCTCCCACATCAAAACCTTAGAGAAACAACGCAATACTGATATTAGCATGGTACCTTGACAATGACAATAAAATTCCAAAAGTATGGAGAGGAGATAAAGTATAAAAAGTGTACGGAGTTCAAATAGTCAATTAGTTGCGGTAAATAAATAAATAAAAATTATAATAAGGTAATAATTATAATTAATTATAAATGAGGAAGAATGCAAAAGAAAGAGGACAAAAAATATTTACATAAAATCAGTATAAACAATTACGAATTTAAAAAAAATTATTATAAAGTTTTAAAAAGTAGGAGAAAGCCCATCCCGGAGCAGAACTCGGCATTTTAATCCAGTCTCGGGTTTTCATTAAACTAGCACACCAAACTAAAACTAGTCATTGCCAAAAGTTCGTAAAGAAACATTTTTATTTCATGATCCACTAATCTTGGACTGCATCGTCCACACACTTTCACACCACCAGATTTACCGCCGAAATAAATGCCTACGTTTTGTTATCCAAGAGCGAAATTTGCACCACTTCTCATAATAATATGATAATTTCCCTCTTAACGCATTATTTTTGGGTGCTAAGAAATGCCAGATTGTCAGAAAAAAAAGTGGGCCCCAGTAAAATTAAAACCTAAATCAGTCGATAAAGTCTCATAAGAACCACATTGAAATAGGAAAAGAATCGCAAATTAACGATTTTGTTCCTCAGAAACTAAGATCCTGAGACAGCGAAGTCAAATTAAAATTGGAAAAATAACGTAGTTTTGTAGAATATTTTTTATACTACATATATACAGATTAACATACCAAATTCTTTCCACTGTATAAGAAAAAGGATATGTTTAACGTCTTTCTATTCATTTTATTTTAAACTCTGATGATTCTGCGGGTTACAAGTTTCTGTGCAATAGGCCAGACAACCTCTGCATTCAGCTGTTCGTTTTACTGTCAATAAAATTTCTTTTTATCAGTCGTAAAACATTTATATTTACTTTCACGCACTGGATATTTTATTTCAAAATAAAAGAAAAGTGAGATAGAGCTAAATAAGTTTTCATGTTTTGTTTTGTGTACAAATATGCCTCAATAAATCAGTTGCCATAGTGATGATAAGAAATATTGACCTTCAATGCTGGCGAGCAACAAATTTTGACACTGAAATCAATAAGAATCTCTTCTTTTTCATTAGCATTTGAAAATTATATGTTTACAAAGACTGAAATATGGTAAGTTTTTTTATGTAATTTACCAACCAATCCCCCTCTTTTTCTTAACATAAAATTACGATAAAAAAGTTGGTATGGAAGAAAGAAAAGTACATTAAATCTACACTTAACCTTTAGCTACTGTAGATGTATTTTGTCGCAAAACTGCGGTGGTGCGGTCTAGGAGACCACTTATGTAAAAGTATTTGGTTTGAAACGCTACTTTTCTTAACATAAAATTACGATAAAAAAGTTGGTATGGAAGAAAGAAAAGTACATTAAATCTACACTTAACCTTTAGCTACTGTAGATGTATTTTGTCGCAAAACTGCTGTGGTGCGGTCTGGGAGACCATTTAGGTAAAAGTATTTGGTTTGAAGCGCTACTTTTCTTAACATAAAATTACGATAAAAAAGCTGGAAGAAAGAAAAAGTACATTAAATCTACACTTAACCTTTAGTTACTGTAGATGTATTTTGTCACAAAACTGCTGTGGTGCGGTCTGGGAGACCATTTAGGTAAAAGTATTTGGTTTGAAGCGCTACTTTTCTTAAAATAAAATTACGATGAAAAAGCTGGAAGAAAGAAAAAGTACATTAAATCTACACTTAACCTTTAGCTACTGTAGATGTATTTTGTCGCAAAACTGCTGTGTTGCGGTCTGGGAGACCACTTATGTAAAAGTATTTGGTTTGAAGCGCTACTTTTCTTAACATAAAATTACGATGAAAAGGCTGGAAGAAAGAAAAAGTACATTAAATCTACACTTAACCTTTAGCTACTGTAGATGTATTTTGTCGCAAAACTGCGGTGGTGCGGTCTGGGAGACCCCTTAGGTAAAAGTGTTTGGTTTGAAGCACTACTTTTCTTAACATAAAATTACAATAAAAAAGCTGGTATGGAAGAAAGAAAATGTATATTAAATCTACTCTTAACCTTTAGCTATTGTAGATGTATTTTATCGCAAAACTGTGGTGGTGCGGTCTGTGAGATCACTTAGGTAAAAGTATTTGGTTTGAAGCGCTACTTTTCTTAACATAAAATTACGATAAAAAAGCTGGTATGGAAGAAAGAAAAAGTATATTAAATCTACACTTAACCTTTAGCTATTGTAGATGTATTTTATCGCAAAACTGTGGTGGTGCGGTCTGTGAGATCACTTAGGTAAAAGTATTTGGTTTGAAGCGCTACTTTTCTTAACATAAAATTACAATAAAAAAGCTGGTGTGGAAGAAAGAAAAGTATATTAAATCTACTCTTAACCTTTAGCTACTGTAGATGTATTTTGTCACAAAACTGTGGTGGTGCGGTCTGTGAGATCACTTAGGTAAAAGTATTTGGTTTGAAGCGCTACTTTTCTTAACATAAAATTACGATAAAAAAGCTGGTATGGAAGAAAGAAAAAGTATATTAAATCTACACTTAACCTTTAGCTATTGTAGATGTATTTTATCGCAAAACTGTGGTGGTGCGGTCTGTGAGATCACTTAGGTAAAAGTATTTGGTTTGAAGCACTACTTTTCTTAACATAAAATTACGATAAAAAAGCTGGTATGGAAGAAAGAAAAGGTATATTAAATCTACTCTTAACCTTTAGCTACTGTAGATGTATTTTGTCACAAAACTGTGGTGGTGCGGTCTGTGAGATCACTTAGGTAAAAGTGTTTGGTTTGAAGCACTACTTTTCTTAACATAAAATTACAATAAAAAAGCTGGTATGGAAGAAAGAAAAAGTATATTAAATCTACACTTAACCTTTAGCTACTGTAGATGTATTTTGTCGCAAAACTGTGGTGGTGCGGTCTGGGAGACCCCTTAGGTAAAAGTGTTTGGTTTCAAGCACTACTTTTCTTAACATAAAATTACAATAAAAAAGCTGGTATGGAAGAAAGAAAATGTATATTAAATCTACTCTTAACCTTTAGCTATTGTAGATGTATTTTATCGCAAAACTGTGGTGGTGCGGTCTGTGAGATCACTTAGGTAAAAGTGTTTGGTTTCAAGCACTACTTTTCTTAACATAAAATTACGATAAAAAAGCTGGTATGGAAGAAAGAAAAGGTATATTAAATCTACTCTTAACCTTTAGCTACTGTAGATGTATTTTGTCACAAAACTGTGGTGGTGCGGTCTGTGAGATCACTTAGGTAAAAGTATTTGGTTTGAAGCGCTACTTTTCTTAACATAAAATTACGATAAAAAAGCTGGTATGGAAGAAAGAAAAGGTATATTAAATCTACTCTTAACCTTTAGCTACTGTAGATGTATTTTGTCACAAAACTGTGGTGGTGCGGTCTGTGAGATCACTTAGGTAAAAGTATTTGGTTTGAAGCGCTACTTTTCTTAACATAAAATTACGATAAAAAAGCTGGTATGGAAGAAAGAAAAAGTACATTAAATCTACACTTAACCTTTAGCTACTGTAGATGTATTTTGTCGCAAAACTGCGGTGGTGCGGTCTGGGAGACCACTTAGGTAAAAGTATTTGGTTTGAAGCGCTACTTTTCTTAACATAAAATTACAATAAAAAAGTTGGTATGGAAGAAAGAAAAGTACATTAAATCTACACTTAACCTTTAGCTACTGTAGATGTATTTTGTCGCAAAACTGCGGTGGTGCGGTCTGGGAGACCACTTATGTAAAAGTATTTGGTTTGAAGCGCTACTTTTCTTAACATAAAATTACGATGAAAAAGCTGGTATGGAAGAAAGAAAAAGTACATTAAATCTACACTTAACCTTTAGCTACTGTAGATGTATTTTGTCGCAAAACTGCGGTGGTGCGGTCTGGGAGACCACTTACGTAAAACTATTTGGTTTGAAGCGCTACTTTTTTTAACATAAAATTACAATAAAAAAGCTGGTATGGAAGAAAGAAAAATACATTAAATCTACACTTAACCTTTAGCTACTGTAGATGTATTTTGTCGCAAAACTGCGGTGGTGCGGTCTAGGAGACCACTTAGGTAAAAGTATTTGGTTTGAAGCTACTTCTTAACATAAAATTACGATAAAAAGCTGGTATGGAAGAAAGAAAAGTACATTAAATCTACACTTAATTTAGCTACTGTAGATGTATTTTGTCGCAAAACTGCAGTGGTGCGGTCTGGGAGACCACTTATGTAAAAGTATTTGGTTTGAAGCACTACGGTCTACTGTTTTGCTGTACGACAAAAGATTGCTGTTTAAAATTTACTGCGATCATTGCCAAACTGGGATGAACTCCGGTAAAAGCACAACGTAATAGCCATCGTTGCAGTATCTTGACATAAAAAATTATGTACTGAAAGTCCGAAAAATACTATTTAATTTTGTTCAACTGAGTAGTTATGACCAGCTGAAAAAGAGAACATTTTATATTAAAATTTAGACTGTTATAAAACTTTTAACTGGCTGAAACATTATAATTTCTGCTATTTGTCATAGTATTTGAGTGTATCAGTCTCAAATAGTGCTTAGTATAGCACTCGATTCACTACTATACTAAATGCTGTTTTCGATGATGTTATTTCTGATTTACTGATTTGTGGATAAAATCAACACATTACGTACGGCGCTCTCAGGGTCCGCACATTTTAGGAGGCTCTTGTAGCATGCTTGGCAACCAATAGGATGCATATTTTTAATTTGCTTTTGTTATTATATTTATTTAATGTATTCTTAAATATTACCATATATTTTATACATCTATAAGATTTTTTACATTTTAACTATTATTTATTTCTCAGACTTGAATAATGATTTAGAGCAGGAGTGGGCAAATACACTCATGTCCATAAATTAAGGATAATGAAGTTCAGGCAATGAAAGAGACAAAAGCAAAACAAATTTGACTTATTTGTAAAGTCTATTTATTAAACAAAAGGTAAAGAGCAAAAAAGATGCTATATATTTGACATAATTAATAAATATTGCGATTTTTACTCCCTGGAGCAAATTTCAAAAAAGAACCTATTTACAGAAAACAGTAAAACATGGTTAGTATGATGGTTAATACGGAGTATGTCTCCCGGACGATGCAATACAAGTGTTACAACGCCTACGCATGCTGAGTATCAGATTATCAATCTGATCTTGGGGAAAATTACACCACTCATCAAGCAATGCCCTCCGAAGTTCTGATAGACAGTTGGGAGGGGGTTGACGGGCTGCAATTCGTCAGCCAAGCATGTCCCACACATGCTCTATTGGATTCAAGTCTGGTGAGTATGCTGGCCAATCCATACGGGTGATATCCTCCGATTGAAGGCATTCGTCTACAATGTTTGCACGGTGAGTCGGGCGTTGTCATCCCTATACAGAAATTCAGGACCCATGGCGCCCCGAAACAAACGTACACGTTGTTCCAGAATGACATCCCGATAGATGTGGCCTGTGATCGTTACACTCTGAACATGCAGGTCAGTTCTGGAACCAAGAATAATTCCTCCCCAAACGAGCCATCCTGCACCACCGTAACGGTGTCGTTCACTGGTGTTCTCTTGGTGGTAACGGGTACCTGGCGCTCTCCATATGAAAGTCCGGCGAGAATCAGAATGTAAACTGAAAATGGACTCGTCGGAAAACATCACACAAGACCACTGTTGCGGTGTCCACAATGCATGCTCTCTAGCTCAGCATAATCGCAGGCGACAGTGAGTTGCGGTAAGGGGAACACATCTAACAGGCCTACGAGCATATATACCAATGTTCCCTAAGCGTCTGTACACGGTCTGCCTTGAAACTGTCGTACCGGTAGCTGAAGAGAGCTGACGAGACAGGTCTGATGCTGTGCTCCGTCTGTTTCTTTTGGCAGTAACTGCCAAATACCGGTCATCATTAGGCGTAGTAACTCGGGGGCGACCTGTGCTGTAACATCTACTCACATTACTATTATGTTTGAATCGTTGCCAAAGCCTGGAGATGACACTCTGGGCGATTCCAAGTTCCTCGGATACTTCCAGCTGGGTACGTACACATTCCAGTCGTCCGATAATTCTACCACGTAAAAAATCATCCAAATGCTTCCTTTGTGCCATAACTATGCGGTTATTGCACTAAAAGGCTTTTAAAACGCTTGTGAACAATTTTACTTCTTTGCTACCATTCCTTATATACCCCTTTCATACACTCTCGTCATTGTGACGTACTATCCGCGCCATCTGGTGGTTTCCTGCAATTTGCATATTCTTCTTCAAGATGTGTGTGATAATTCTACATGTGAAATTTTTATTTTAGAGCTCAATTTCTGTGTGATTCTGAATTATCCTTAATTTATGGACATGAGTGTACTTTTAAGCGCGGGCCAAAATGAAATTTTGAAAATGTCTCCCGGGCCGGAGAACTATACAGCGTACGCTGCGCTATTATGGGTGGAGTTTTTTCCCTGCCCAAGATTTTTTTTTTTTTTTTTTTTTTTTTTTTTTTTGACAAAAACACTATAAGTATCATTTTAAAGCATTTGCACAGAGAAATTTGACAGTTAATAAAAGATAATAGTAACAATAAATTGTCTTACTTAGGTGTATATGCGAACAATTTGGGCCCAGTAAATTATGTCACGTAATTTTTAAAGAAATATGATCCATTATATTAAATTAATGGTCATTATAAAAATCAGTTAATGAGAGATTTTATTTTGATATTTATTTATATCTTAACTATACAAATTATTTTATTTTGATCTTATATATAAATGTCTGCATGCCGCGTAAAATCAGTTGCCCGACTTCTACGATACCCCTTAATACGTTACACAGTAAAGACCACACGCTTTATGAGAGTATGTATGTTGCATAAATTAAAGTAGGGATATGGTTACAGCTGTTCAAATAATAATACTCTCTATTATTTATATATTTTTCATTATTTATATGTACATTACGCATACAAATACTGTTGATTGCAACAAAATCGCATATAAGAGATTAAAAAAAAATGCATGCAGGATTTTTCAACGGGCCAGCTTTTGCCCACCTCTGGTTTAGAAGATAATTTTTTGGTAAAGCATATTCCCTTTTACAATGGTGTTTGGAACGATTTGCAGCAGTATGTTGTTTCGCTCCTTTTTCCATTGGAAAAACATACTTTGCACTGTTTGGTTGGGAACTTCTTCACTGGTAACGTAACAAAAATGTTTGCCTCTGGTTAGTTATGCATCTATTCAGCTGAAATAAAACACGATTCTACGGAAGATCATGGCCCACCCTTGACTGATGCACCTCTGAAGAAGAAGAAAAGTTCTTTTAATTATTATTGGCGTCAAGTCCCGTAACTCTTTGATATGTTAGTATATCTATATGCCAACCGTCTGACGTAAAATCATTTGTCTTTGAAGTCCTGGGAAATGACTGACATAAGCTTTTACAGAGCAAAATTACCAGAAAAGGACGTAGAAGATACGAATGATCAATGTCATACAAGTGAACTTTCTGGGCTTAGCCTTCTAGTTCAGTGATTCTGTCAAGAACTGTAAAATGCAGACATAAACTCTTAGACAAAAATAAATGCAAAATTTTAAAGTTTGGTAGCCAATGAATGAACGTGTGTCGCTGCAGTATTTTATCTGCGCAACTGGCAGGATGTTTTTAAACATCGAATAAACATTGAATTAACAATCGAAATTTCTCCTTTTAAGGAGAAATTTCGATTCCTGCTCATAAATTCTGTGAGAATTTCATCCCATGTACTAAGGTAGACAGTAACTATGCCTCGCATACAGGTGCATGAAAGGTATGCGCAGATGTCAGCATTTGAGAGAGGACGTGTAGTTGGGCTCAAAGAAGCCGGCTGGTATAATAAGCGAATCGCTTGGCAATTGGGCAGGATCGATGCCACTATTAGACGATGTTATCAGGAATGGGTGACACTGGACACTGGAATAATGCATTTTGGGGTACCTAGGGCCGGAGGCCCTTTATCCCCGATATAGACATTTATATGTGTTCAACATTACACTTATTATTGGCCGACATTTGAATAATGACTATGGAAAAGGAAAAGGGAGAGAAGAAGGAAAGAAGAAAGAAGAGCACATACATAAAACAAGAAAAAAAAATCAAAGTATACATTTATAAAATAATATCAAATTTGCCCTTAAATAATTTTTTTTATTATTATTATTATTATTTTTTCCACTCTGAAAGAACTCTTAACAAAAGTCAAGACATTAATATAGAACAATGCACACAATTAAATATTAATACAAGAAGTTGGTTAGACAACAGAAAAAAGAGATAATAGAGTTTCAGATGGTTTTAGTTATATACAAAATATATGTAAGGTTTTTTTTTTATTTTTTTATTTATTTATTTATTTATTTATTTTTTTAATGGGCAAGAAGATATTTACAATAAAAAGAGATAAAAAAAAGGGACACTCAAAACTGTGGGCGAATTCCCGTCAATATGGTTGAAGCTCTGGGACGACGCCTGTTTTCCCAGGGGTCATAGTCAGGGAGATTGAGAACTTCATCATTATTGACATTTCTTAGGTTGAAGAAAAATTTTGTTGACAGCTTTGCTATAAAGTTTCTAATGGGATCAATGTTCAGAGTATCGTGAATGATATCATTTCTAAGGTACCTAGGAGCATTAATAATACCCCGGAGAGTTTTATTTTGGATAGTTTGTAGTCTCTGGATCTGAGTGTTGGAAGCCGAACCCCAGACCGGGGCTGCGTAGAGAAGAATGGGTCTAAGTATCGTCTTATATAACAACACTTTGTTGTCCATTCCCATTTGATTGTGATACAGGAGGTGGGCGATCGTTTTTTTAGCTTTATAGAATTTGGCAATGACATAATTCGTATGGATTCAGGAATGGGTGAACCATAGCCGAATACAGCGTCAAGAAGGAAGCTGTCTGCTTAGAGAAAAAAACAGAAAGTGATGACCGACCAATCGTCAGAGAGGCACTCACAGGTCCAGATGCATCCTTATCATCGACTGTACGTGCAACTAGTGCTTCAGTGACCACAAGGACCATTCATAAGCGGCTCGCAGAAAGGGGGTTGAGATCACGACAGCCCTTGCGCCGACTACCATTGGCCTCTGTACAACGACAAACCCGTTTGCAGTGGTGTCGGGTTCATTCGAATTGGTATGTGGCTGACTGGAATAGAATAGTCTTCAGTGAGGAGTTCCGCTTTGAACTGAGAACCAATGACCTGCGAAGACGTGTCTATAGAAGGCCCGGACAGCGATGGGACAAACGAAATTGACTTTGAACCTTGGAGGGAATGTACAAAGGATAATTCTGATGATGCACCATACAATCAAATTTTTAAAAAATGTGTATAATTTAATATGTATTCAAGAGATTTATATGGTGCAGATTTTTTCAAAAGGTTTCAAGAAACTTTTATGATAGAAATCATTTTAGAGAAGGGATTCATATTTTTAACAAAATTAAGCGATATAAATATATTTAAATGAAATAGCAGTTTCGTCTTTGAAAAATTTTAAGAGAGCTTATCGTTGAATTATAACTTGTACATAAGTAACAATTTGATGTTCATTATATAACATTTTGATTTTCCTGTATATTTTAAAGTGCCTTAAGTCTTCAAAAATATGTTTCCGAATAAGCATTGTAATATTTATCTTCAGAAAAGAAAACAAATGAGCCCTCCTGATAAGTGATAACACTGTAGGTTTTATAAAGGCCATAGAGATATCTCAAACTTTTTCGAGTGGCGGTGACTTTTTTTAACTATGTTTTCCTACGGGACCCTATTCTAAGTTAAAGTACGACGAATCGTAAGTAAGAAAGCAAAATAAATATAATTAGAGTTCTTACATCTTACATTATTGAACAATTTATTTTTTTTTATATATTTTTATTTATTCCATTTACATCAATTACTGGGACGCGATGAGTCTGCAAATTACTTCATATTGTTACGAACTTCCAAAACTAAAACTGCTGGGTTCGGGGATTGAATGGACTTTACAAGCAAGCAAGACTGCAGCACGAAGACAAATACTTTATTAACATTCAGTAAATACACACACCGTCAAAATCTCCGCGGAACAATTTTGAGCCCAATGCCGTGGGCTCACGCAAGACTTTCCGCATCAAGCACAACACACCGTGCGTACTCCGTAGACCAAGAGATTCTCTTAATTACTCTTCTCTGCATGGAACTCCGTCTGCCTTACATAGACCCACAGAAACTGCCAGAACACTTCAGAAGCCGGAACCGGAAGTGGCCACGTGACGCCACACTTGGCGACAAAAAATAGGTTGCCAAATCCGTCGCCAACGAGCCGATATCTCGCCAATTTGGCGAGATATCCATAGAGTCTCATGCTAAACTCAAGTAATTTTCGCAAATTCGTAACAATAAAATTTGTCAATTCGTAAAATAAACTGGACACTTAATTTTTACTCGCATTTAGTAATTCTAACAAGTTTTACTCATTTTATGGTAGTTAGATTATTTTCTAGATTTTAACAAAAATATGAGAATAGTTTTAAAGTACCTGGTTTCCATTTTACACTCAAGAGCCAAAATATTATGACCACCGCTACATTTAGCAATGAACTCGCCTGGATGACTTGGAAGGCACGTGATCAGGTGGAAGTGGGATTTAACTGCTGAGAGTTTGAAGAATCATTCTTTCACTTACTTCTGTGTGTAATGGGAAAGACTGCGGATCTAAGCGGTTTTGATAGAGGGCAGATTGTAATGGCTCGAAGGCTCGGAACAAGTATTTCCAAAACTGCACGACTCCTGGGGTGTTCGCGATCTACAGTTGTTAGTACTTATGCGAAGTACTAACGGTGAAACCAGCAGTAGACGACATGGTGTTGGACGTCCACACGCTATCAAAGAAAAAGGTCGTCGGAGACTGTCTCGCATGGTGAAGCAAATCCGGAGCCAGACAGTGGTTCAGCGGACAACCCAGTACAATGCAGAGCCAAGTAGAATAGTATCGAAGCACACTGTTCAGCGGACACTGTTGGTTATGGGGCTACGCAGCAAAAGTCCCACTCGTGTACCTTTGCTGACCAAGCGTCATCGACAACTGCACCTACGCTGGACCCAGGAATATCGCGACGGGTCCATGAATCAGTGGGAGAGAGTTGCCTGGTCAGATGAATCACGGTTTGTCATTCCTCCCGCTAATGGCAGTATCAGGATACGCCATCTTCCAGGCGGACAGTTGCTCCCTCAATGCACAATAGGTCATACACAGGCCGGTGGTGGCGGTATTATGCTTTGGGGGACGTTCTGTTGGGCATCTCTGGGACCCGGGGTTATGGTAGAGCAGACCATGAATGCTACAGAGTATCTGAACATCATTGCGGACCAGTTGCACCCTTATATGGCCTCTGTTTTTCCAGCTGGAAATGGAATGTTCCAACAGGACAAGACCCCGTGTCACAAGGCTAAAATTGTGTTGGGGTGGTTCCGGGAACATGACGCTGAATTCCAGTTAATCTCCTGGCACCCTAACTCACCAGATCTCAATCCGATAGAACACATTTGGGATGTCATGGGACGGCAGCTCAGAGTTCAAAGACCACCAATTCGCAATATATCGGATTTGCGTAACCGTTGCTTAAACATCTGGTACAATCTGTCTCCGGCCATCTACCAAGGACTTGTGGCATCCATGCCAAGACGGGTTGAAGCTGTGTTGCGCGCCAAAGGGGACCAACTCGTTATTGACAGGTGGTCATAATGTTTTGGCTCTTGAGTGTAGATCTAGGAGAAACTATGTTACTCTTATGAATTGATTAATCGCGTTTGAAAAAGAGGACTCCCTGTGCTGGTGGTTTCAGTATTATGGGGAGTCAAGCAAACATCAAACGCCACACACTCGCAAGCACAAAAAAAATCTTATTAGTTTTTTTTCTTTGTTTACGATCTTGGAATTCCTCTTCTGTTTAAAGGCGTAGAACGCCTCTTAGATCTGATGCCTCTTTGATTCCGCAAAGGGGAGAAGGAGCAGGTAGCTTTGTGCTGTTCGTTGTTTATTTCAAATTTTTGCTTTGTTTTTATCTTTTTTGTTTTTGGCTTCAAATTATTTTTATTATTTATTAATTTTATTTCTGGCTTCTGTGTCGGGCTCTTCGCTCTAACACACGAGAGCCTCTGAGCTCTCTTTTTAGTAATATAATTATTAGAATTTAATTTTAAAATTAATTTTTTGTTAAACTTTTGTTTCGATCTGCTATCTAAAATTGATTGTACTAAACTTCTTTTCCTATTTCTGCCATTTTTAAAATAGACAACCCTTTTTCTACTTTTCGAGTCGTAGATTTTTCCTTTATTAGCTGCAATATTATTATTTTCAATAGTGGAAAAGCAGCTGATTTTTAACTAGAGTTTAATTTTAGCCTAGCATTACACCTTCATAAGTTTTTTCTATTTATCAGGTTCGAAAGTAAAGCATTGATCCATCCCCTTGACTACCTGAAATATATTAACTTTAACTTTTGTTTGTTTGTTTAATTATTTTAAATACTTTGAGCTTCACAGAAACATTGCGGTGTATATTCAAGGATCTGCTAATCTAATTATTTATGATTAATCTACTAATCTAATTATTTATGATTTAAAGATTTTTTTTGCATTCATGAATTCCAGTCTGTCCAGTTAGCTCTCATGTAGTAGACCGTAACGCCCTATACAAACCAACATTCATAAATCGTTGAAAATCTTTGTATAATCATTGGATGTTAAAAAGTGATAAAAATAGAATAAAGCAAATGATTGATTATAATTTTGGATCAGCGTTTTATTATTGGCAATTGAAGAATATATTTTCCCATATTTTAGAATATTTGTTAAGAAAAAATTCTTAACTTGAACACGAAAAATTCTTAACTTCTTTCTTAAATCGAAGACTTTAAGAATCTGTAGCAAAAATAAACTAGAAAATAATAACACCTTCTCAGAATTTTGATTAATAGATTTCAGATATTTTAAACGGCATCAATAGTATCTATTTTTAGTTTTTTTTTTGTTTAAATTTATTTAAAGAGTACCATTTAGGGTGCAAGTAACAAATTTTTGTTTTATGAATGACTTAAATAATAATATTTTGCAATGTTGGCGAATATTTTTGATAAAAAAAATTGAAATCATACTTCATATCCTTATTCCCTTGCAGCCGAATTCTAAAATTAATTTATTAGTAACATTCGTGTAGATAACTAAATACATTATATAAGTGAAGTGATAAAGATCTGAGTGTGGGGGTGATTTATTTTTTGTTACAATTTCCATGATTGGTTTGAAATGATATCACTGCTTTGAAACAGCTAAAATGAAAAAAATCTACCGTAGTACGTAGCTCTGACGAAAGCGTTTGAAGTACGCCCTCATTGGAGATATTTCGTAGATTGTGAGTAATCTGATGTTACAAGCCTTTTTATTGGTTCACGTAGTAGTGTAGTAGTTCATCCGTATTCCAGTTCCCGGAATCTTTTGCATGATCTCATCTCTTACGCTCGGTACGGAGAACGTGTAATAAGGCTCAAACAGTATCTGAAGCGCGTTGATCCTCAACGGTAAACTTATCTGAGTCTTTCAAACTTCGTTTTTTTCAAATCTACCAAAGTAAGTAAATCGATTTTTTTTTAATTAAAATCATTTCCGTATCTTTTCGAAGAGAGTTTATGTTATTAATAGTGTACGTTAATCGTAAAATATTTTGCTAGATCTTAAATCGTGTTTAATGCATAAGATCTGATACTATGATAGCGTTATTTTAAAACATGATAATGCCTGTTATGAAAGTAACATGATACTATTTTTTTTTATAAAAATAAAATTAAGAAATACAAAATGACCGGGGAGGGGAGGGAAGATAAAGATATATGACTTCATTAAGGTAGCCGGTGTTTTATGAAGTGTTTTGTATCGGTCATTTAAATAGCATATATTTGCAACAAGCTTAGAATTGCTGTAATTTTCAAAATTTATAAAATCAGACTTTTTACAGTTATCCTTCTACTCCAGTTTAAATTAAGCTCTGACTAATGGTTTCAATTAAAGTTAAGTAGTAGTTAATTTTGTACTTATTAAGTTATACAAACAAAAATACTCGGTAATGTAAACAAACTGTTAAAACAATTAAACTTTGTGAATTGTTTTAGTATGAATTTTTATTTTATTTGGGAGATGTAATAAATTTCTGTGGTTTGAGGTGAAAAACTTTAATTAGTTTCAGTATGCTGAATAGTACATTTTTAGGAAGAAGATTTTTAAAATGCTTTTATTGTCTTTATATTTTTTTAAAGGCTAATTTAAATAAGTGTAAACACGTTTGGGGTTATATAAATGATGTATACACATGGTTTCCGCGCACCTGGAAAATCATGGATTTAGACAATGGATTACTTTGGTCATTGAAAGTCTTGATTTTTCAAGCAAAATGAGTAAAAGTCATGGATCCGCTAAACTACCGATTAAAAAAATGCTTTGAATTGTTTAATTCTATTTTTACTCGTCATTTGACTGAAGTTACTGAGTTTGGTATTTATGTATTGTCCTATTGACCCTATTGCCAAGTAAAATTTGTTCACCAAGGAAACTCAAAGCAAGAAAGCTTAATGGGTGGGTAAATGTATATTATTCTGGGTTTTTTTTCTTAAATTGTAGATTAAAATTTTATTAATTATTTTTTAATAAAAATTAGTTAAGATTTTTGCACAAAATGTAAGTTTATCTCTAGGGATATTTTATATAAACATTATAGGGTTATATTTGGCTATTATTCATGGTCGCCTGGATAATACCAAAGTACCTTGAATTCAAATTGGAAACATTTTGATTGAAAAATTGCTATATGATTAAACTTAGGCATGTAGATACAACAATTTATTTTTATGTGAGTTTATTAACACTTATAAAGTAAGTTTATACTTTTTTATGATAAAATTCTTGTAATTTCTCTAAAAGCATATATTTTATTTGTATGTACATCATAAGTTTTATTCATACATACTTTTAACGAAAGCTTTTTAACCCTCTAAGCGGTTCGCACATACAATTCCACCGGTTGTCATGTACAATTTTCGACCTCCAAAAACATTCCGAAAATGGATGCATTGTACATTTCTGCCAGTGCTTTCCCCAATGGAGATTTGAGGTAGGAGGGTCAGGTCGATTGTTTAGGAACTGCACCCTTCTTTGACTGACATTTATTGAGGGATGCACCCTTACTCCCTGAGGCACAAAGACGATGATAGCTTCTCATGGCTTTGTAAATATCTATTTTGAAGAATTTCGTTTGCGATAACAGATGTATCTCTAATTGCACCACTTAAATATCTTGGATGACTTTCGTAAAAAAATATAAATAGTTCTCTTAAAAAATATTTTTATTCGTACTTTTAGAATCCATTATTTAATATGGGATGATCTTCGAAACTTGACGAGTTTTGTGTTTATTTAAAATTAACAATCTATAATGTCTATTTATATATCTATAACAGGAAATAAAGGGACAATAACAAGGGTGGATTTCCCTTTTCCCAATCTAGTCGACAAAGGGTGAAGTAAAAAATCATAGAACACTTTGGTCACTGACACAATAAAACTTTAGCATATTTTTTGGAGACTTTTTTTCCTCGGTGTGTTCGACTCGGAGGGTTAAAGTCATGGAAAATGATCTGCTAAATCAGGGAAAGTCATGGATTTCAAAAATTTTATTTTGGCAGATACCCTGTATACATTATTTTTTCTGTTGTGTATTTTTAATTTAGGTAATGATTCATAGATGGGAATAAATATTAAATATATCAGTTGATTGCCACATTGTTAAATCTCAAATTCTGAAATAGTGGAGAACGCAATTTTTTATTGAAACCTTTTCTTTCCGTTCTGTTGATTTCTAATAGATGGAGCATTTGGCTGGTCAGACACTTGTGAAAAAGAACAAAGAAGAAGTATCGGCTGATGATGCTTTGAATGATAAGGAAATTATAGCCTTTTATTTTTCTGCCCATTGGTGTCCTCCTTGCAGAAGATTTACACCAGTTCTTGCCGACTTTTATGAAGAAATTAAAGATCAGGAATTACCCCTAGAAATAGTATTTGTTTCATCCGATGAAACCGAAGAGGGATTATACAGTTATATGAATGAAGCACATGGTGACTGGCTAGCTCTTCCATTTGGTTCTCCTGTGGCAGAGTAAGTGGAATAATTGATTCAACTAAAATAATTAGTCTAAAAATTCAAAGTTTATATATATATATATATATAAGTATTTACATATATGCATGTATGTATACGTGTGTATATGTATGTATGCATGATCTGGGATATAAATGTTTTCAGTTTTCTCTAAACATCTATTTTGGTGATATACTTCTATATTCAGCTTTTAGTTTCTTAGATTTGAATTTTGGAAGAAATGTATGAAGAGAAGAAATAACGTATGGTATCACTCATTAAATAATTTTACTTTGAAGACATAATTTACCATGGTATTCTTTACAAGTGCAGCTTGAATTTTTTCCTGGGTAGGGCTAATATCGAAACTGAACTTCGAAAAAAAACTGAATTATCGAAAGAACTCTCCAATTTGATGGTTCACAAAAAGGTTTTTTGGTACTTTAGAGAAAAAAAAAAAAATGCTTTTACTCTCAATAAAATATTGTAAGGTCACTTACAGTTGTGTGAAAGCTTTGAGAATTTCATTGGTAAGATAATGTAAACAGGATAGATGAATTATTTCTGTAACTGTTTTCCTATCTTATTCCCACAAAGATAAACAGTTCCATGTTTAAAAAGTTTGAAATTTTTATTTTTTTGTTATTTTGGGTAAAATTAACTCTTTGGAGTGCCACGGTCTACTTTTTGCAACATGAAGGCTAATGAGACCGGGACCTACTGCTTAAAGCCAATTCAAAGCAGGAACCCTGTTAAACAAATTTGACAAATATCTAGTTTTAATTTTTAGAGGCCCAGTCAAACTGCTATATTGAAAATATTTGTAAATAAAAGGGTTTACTTTTCTATTTAACAACTGTATATTTAAACATAAAACATATAATTTTTTATATGGTTACAAGGTTTAGCAGTGTGTGTAGGAAATATAACAGAATAGTTTTAGCATAAAAATAATCCCCATTTCCAAACATTAGAAATTATTATGGATATATTTTGTGCCTTTATCAAATGCAACTGGTGAAAAGTCATTTATTAGTCAGGGGAATGGTTGTATAAGTTACCCCCCCCCCCTCCCCAAATTATGCTATTCAAACCAAGAATTTTTATCTGTAAATTAAATGTTTACGTAAATTGTTGAGTTATGTAAAATATTATACATATTGATAGTTTGTAGCATATGAAAATATTTCTGCACTAATTCAATCATTGCATTTTAACAAAGTTTTAAATTTTCATCTTGAATACGTCAGACCCATCCCAAAATTTACAAAATTCACTGAGTCAATCAAAATTAAATTCTTTGGCTGTTTTGTATATCCAACAAAATGCTTTGGTTAACATTAATTAGGAGGAAATAATTGATGATTTTGTATAATTAAAGACAAGAAAACAGAATTTTTAAAGTTTATTCATATTTATATATTTAGGACTTTATAAAAATTCAGTTTTTTAATTCGTAAGTAAAACTGTTCTAACTTTTCTAGGAAAAACTAATATTTTTATATATAAAATATTTTATATCATTAAAAATTTGAGATTTGTTTTAGTTTATATATATATATATGTATGTGTATATATATATATATATATATATATATATATAAATCAAGCCTGAGGCTTCAAAGAAATTTAACCAGGCTTTGACCTAAATTTAATATGAAGGTCTTTTTACTTTGTGTTTACCAACACCAGTTTACCATTCCAAATTAGAATCATGAAGGTAAAAATAAGAGAAAATAATTATACAAATATTTTCTTATAGATATATCTATATGAACTATTAAACTATATATAAACTATATTAAAATCTTTTAAATATAGTTTTATATATTATAAAGCCTTTATTATCTGAGCTTTGATTAACCAAAGTTTCTGCTAAGATGGTTTATATATATATATATATATATATATATATATATATATATATATATATATATATATATATATATATAAATAGAGAGAGAGCATACATAGTGTTAATAAATATGGAGATCAATAGTTTTGTGAAACTTTTGTATCTATTAAAGTTTAAGAGGTAAATTAAATGATTTGATTTCTTAAAGAAATAAATGAATTAGTGTGACAAACTAATAGATTTGTATGTATTTTAACTTTAGAATTAGAATACAATATAACATAATGCATTTCTATTAACCAAACTTTCCGATATTTAGAGTTACTTGTGGTCCCAATTAGCTTTTATAATCGAGGTGCTACTGAATATATATTTCATGTATATTTTCAAATTTTTACATTTATTTAATTACCATTGATGTTTTATTTTTGAGTATTTTTATAATTTCTATTAAGTATATAAACTATTCAACTGTGTATTTGCAGGAAATTAGGACAGCAGTTTGGTATTCAAGGAATTCCTGCTCTTATAGTTGTGAAAAAAGACGGAACCGTTGTAACTTCAAATGGAAGAGGTGATGTTGAAAAGAAAGGAGCTAATGCATACAAAGAATGGAGCAAATAATTTGATGAATTGTAGATATTGTTATAAGATGTTAAGGCTTTTCATATTCACTTTCAATTGTTAATATGCATTACCCAAAGTATTGTCGCAATGCACAATGTGCATTAGTTACAGCTGTATATTTTTTTAAGTCTCATTGTCAATTTTATTAAACTTTATTTGCATCATATTTGTTATTCCTACTCGGAATTTGCCTTTCAAAGCAATGAATTTAACTTTGGATGTTATACTGTTACTACAGATATAATAAACTCTAAGAGTTGCTGAATAAATTTTCACTTTGTTGTAATAAAAAGGAAATTGTGCTTTTGGCCCAAAACTATGATGTATAAAAAAATATGTATTAAAGCAGGAATTATTCATTTAAAAAAATTTTTGTTTGTATAATTTCTTATATTTAAAATATATACAACAAATACAGATGTACCAACTACTCCTAAGAAATGAGAAAATTTGATAACTCCGGAAACTCCTTTGATTGCTCCGGAAAATAACAAAACTTTTTTACAGCTAAAAATTCAGCAATTAAATACAGAGTTTTGCAAAAAATAATGCTGAATATTACTCTTCTTACATGGTAATGCTGCATGTTAAATCTTATCATTACTGTGCAGAAAATCCAAACTGAATTTAGTTCAAATTTGAGCAGACAAACTCTGAAATCCCTGATGATAGAAAAATGGAAATATTTGAATCAGTGTCAATGTTGCCATAAGAAACACTGTTCTGAAAAATAAGTTGTTAAAGCAAAAAGAGCTACTTATAAATTTTTAAATGCATAAATGTTAATTCAGCTTTTACAATTTACTATTGTGTAAATATTTTAATTTTAATTTAGTAACCAATAAGATATGTACTTATGTATAACCTGTAATTAGCATGTTAACATTTAAAACCACGCTGTTGCTCTGGACACAAGTGCCTGAATGTTGGCATTCTGCAAATATACAATTTCATTTGTTGTTTGAATACCCTAAAAATGTTATTATTACAAGATCTCTAAATATAAGATTTGAAAGAAATTTGTAATTTAGAAGTGAATTAAATCATTAAATTCTAATTTTACTGTTGTCTAAAACATGCTTTAAGTTGCACGAAACCAGTACAATCATATTAATGCGACCACTTCCTACTTTAGACCCTTTTTTTCATTTTCTAAAGAACTACTTCATAAAACATTTGAAAACTATCCATGAGTAGTGAATGCATTTCCTCACATATTCTTATTTAAAATAAAAAGAAAAAAAATCAGTTACCAGTGTATTTAGAGGATGAACAGAATATTTAAAAATAAGCAACAGAAAAAAGTTCCGAATGATCTGTAAATTTCATTAAATGTAGTACAATTAGTGAAAATGTACATTTTCATGGGAGAAGAAAAATTTAATCATTCTGAAATAGATGTTTAAGTTTTTTTTTTTCCTCAACATGTGCGAAACTTGCATATTATTTGAGAAACAGTAGCCGTAATGTTACAGCAAAATAAAAAAAAATTCTCAATTTTAGGTAACACACTGAAAAATTGGGTGTTTCTTGAATAATTGATTTATTTACATCTCTGCTATATACATGGTTTCCGCGCACCTGGAAAGTCATGGAAAATCATGGATTTAGACAATGGATTAATTTTGTCATGGAAAGTCATGATATTCTAAGTAAAATGAGTAAAAGTCATGGAAAGTCATAGGTCCGCTGAGCTACAAATTAAGAAAAACCAAGAAATGCGTCTGCAAGTGAATTTCCTTTCTGTTCACCAAGGAAACTCAAAAAAAGCAAGCTTAATAGGTGGGTAAATGTATAAGTATATTATTCTGGTTTTTTTCTTAAATTATAAATTAAATTTTTATTAATATAATAATAATTATTATTTAATAAAAATTAGTTAAGATTTTTCTACAAAATATAAGCTTATCTTCAGGGCTATTTTATATAAAGGTTATAGGGTTATTGTGTTTGGCTATTATTCTTGGTCACCTCGATAATACCTAAGTACTCTGAATTCAAATTGGAAATTTTTTGATTCAGAAAATTGCTGTATGATTAAACTTAGGTATGTAGATACAACAATTTATTTATTTATATATATGAGTTTATAAACATTTATGAAGTATTTTTTATCATAAATTTTTGTAATTTCTCTAAAAGAATATATTTTATTTGTATGTATATCAGAATTTTTATTCATATGTACTTTAACAAAATATTTTTAGTCATGGAAAATAATCTTCTAAAGTCATGGATTTGAAAAATTTTATTTTGGCGGATACCCTGTATATACATCATTTCTATATACACAAAAAAATAAAATTTCAGATCACAGGTATGTGATTCGATATGCGTAGAACTGAGTAGAGATGTGCAATATCTAAGATCTGCCTCTGCCGAAATATTGCCGATCCGACGGAAGATACAATTCGTTAGCTCGCGCAAAAGTTCACTGAAGTAATTAAGTAGAAAGTACTCTCAATTAAACGAGATAAGATGAAATAACAACTGGTTTTCTTCGAAGAATAACACAGAGTTCATAAGAGGGATATGCAACCAATCCTGAAGAGAATTATATTAAAAGAAAACCCAAAGCACAGGATATCGTTCTCAATCTCAGCAAGAGATATATCCCAAGGCGGGATTTTCACTAGAAAAAACTGTCCAATGGAGAGACTGGTCAAGACGACCTCCGAGTTAGCTGACTCTGGCTAACACTCAAAAGAAAAGATCCCAAAGTGGGATTATAGCTAAAAAAAAAAAAATTCTCCGATAGAGAGATTGGTCAAGGCAACCTCCGAATTAGCTGGTTGCTAGCTAACTTCTTTAAAAAAAATCTTCTCTCGTCTCTTTTTTTTAGGGGAGGGGTCTCTTAATTCCATCATTGGATCATCTGGCGATGATCTCACCTTCAACCAACTGGATTGGTCTGGGTTAGACAATCACCGGCCGCAAACCCGGGAGTCTGGAATTTCGTGTCCAATGTCGGGTATTTCTTCGTGGTTCCGATGGTCATTTTTTTGGCTGTCAGTCTGGGCACCCGGTTGTCTGGTCTAGGACACTAAGGTCTAGACATCGTGGTGCCGGGGAAGACAACGCATTTGTCTCTACATAAGCGAAGTTCATTTCTCAAAGCAAAGCTTTTTGATGTAGACACACCGCTAAATCAAGCCGTTACAACGTTATAATCAGCATTCTTGTATTATACAAACTTTCAAATATTAAATGGCTAATGAAATATATTAGAAAAATATTATCAATTAAAGTTTAGTTGTCTCAATTTATGAAAAACTCTTTATGAGTTAATCTGGAAATTGAAAAAATTAATGTTTGCAGAAGATGATCACATTGACCATTCTACTGGAAAAAAGTACTTGTATCTTTTAAACCATTTGATTGATTTAAATAAATTAAAACATTTAAAGGTACCATAAGATATTCAAGTATTTTTAAAGTTTATAATTATAATTTCTGGCAGATTGGTTAGGGTGCTGGCCTTCGGTACCAGAGTTCGTGGGTTCGAATCCCACTGTAGCATGGATATTCGTAGCCGTTCGAAATCGCCTTTAAACTGTAGGTCCCGGTCTCATTAGCTCTCGTGTTGCACAAAAAGTAGACCGTAGTACTCCAAACGAAATCTGTAAAATTTTGAAGTGCTTAAGTAGTGCCATCTTTTGGTGATTGGCAATTTTAATATTGGGTTTATTGAGATTTTGTTATATATAGCTCAAAAGTTTTTAATAAGTGACTTTTTGGTTGTATCAAAGAATGTCTACGTAAAATTTGGGGACTACAACAAATCATGTGAACAATCTGCTTAAAAAAAAATTAATGCATGTACAGTTCTGTATATAGATAGATTTACAGAAGACTTATGGTGAATGTTCGTTCTGCAAACTAAGTAGTGTGTTCAACAGAGTTATACTAGGAATAATACACACTTATTAAAAGGTATTTCATGGAATAATTAAAAACAGACATGGGGGAATGAAACTTATTTAAGAGAGGCAACATGCATTCTTTTATTATAAAAATTAGTATAGATTTCTCTCAAACAAATTAATTTAAGATGCCTTTTGGAGCAGTTTTAAAAACTTAAACCAGGTCCAATAGACCTTGTCGCAGTATACTTAGGTAATGTGGAGCTTCACTTGAGTTAGGAACCACGAGAACTGAAGACTGACTAAACCTCAAGTGGGTCCTCGTAATCTCAATGCAGGGACTCAGCAGAACTATTTGCTTCGGTACCGGAGTTCGCGAGTTCGAATCCTGCTGTTGGCACGGATTTCTTTAATCGTTCGGAATCGGCTTTAACCCTTTCGTGGGCCATTTATTTCTCACTGCACGTTTCCAAACTTTCAAATCAGAGTTGCTAATTTTATTCAATCGATCGAACAATTGATGACAGCGCAAAACCGAAGCGGGAATCAGCCTTCCCGTTGTTTCAATAACAAGACCAATATATCATAATGGGTTTTGCGCTTCCCACAGGTGCATTTTGTAAGATCGTGTACGTGGGAAGTAATCTTTCTACAGCCCACGAAAGGGTTAAGCAGAAGTCCTGATTTCATCACCCCTCGTGAGCAAAATAGTAGACTGTAGCGCTCCACATCAAATCAAATCAAATCTAGCTATTTTCCTGCCACCTGTAGAAGTATCATTTGAGAATATGGAGATCATTGCATCCACGAATCTTTATGTGCTCCAGCTACAAAAATGAACATGGTGAATATTTGACAGCCTCGATCTGACAACCCTCCGGTTACGATATCGCTGCCTTTTTCGGTTCAGCTATCACGGCTCCCAGGGCCGTAGCCAGAAATAATAGTCGGAGGGGTACATTGTTTTTTGCGAGGGATACTTCAATAAAACTATAGGTTTTCTTATGTATGTATACATCTAATGAATATCATAATACAATATAATTTTAAAATATCAAAATAATTAAAAAATGATATGATGACTAAATTTATAGCCTTGAATTATTAATGTATTAACTACACAATGAATTAAATAGTAAAATTAACATTGAAAATATATAAACTATACATGCAGTGGCGTGTGGTAGGTGTTCATGCAGGGTGTGCAGAAAGCAACAACAACAATAATAATAAAACCATAAAAATGTACATTAAACACTTCTTTAACGTTTATTATTCATTTGTACACAAAATCCATACGCCTATCCGTATTACTAATAAAATAACGAAAAGCTGATATTTCCACGAAAAACTTATATTTTCAGCAAACGTAGCACCACACGGCGCCCGTCGCTACGGTGCCTCATCAGGATGCTCATGGGTGCCGACAAACCGAACGTCTATTCCACGTGCAGAGGATTTCGGTGCACGCTGGCATAATAGAACGAACTCTTTCTCGTTCGTCAGTGGATTAAATTATATTTACTAATTGTTTTTAACATTTGGAAATCATATATTCTGCGAAAAACATCTTGACAATTTTTAAAAACAAAACCAGGGATATGGTGTTACAGATATAACTTATATACTGTCTGTAAGACACAATGAATGGTAAATTTTGGACTGTTCAGTTAGAATTCGTTTCTTTTTTGT
The DNA here is from genome assembly GCA_032207245.1 of Pardosa pseudoannulata. Taxonomy (NCBI): domain Eukaryota; kingdom Metazoa; phylum Arthropoda; class Arachnida; order Araneae; family Lycosidae; genus Pardosa; species Pardosa pseudoannulata. The sequence goes on along the minus strand of CM063508.1, from coordinate 165,672,260 downwards.
CTAACAAAACAAAATTGTTTTTCAGCGAATTATTTCTATAAATATCCGTCACCGACATTATTTGACCACACTAAAACATTTCCCTTTATATTGATGAAATACTTCTTTCCATGAAATTTCCATGAAAACAAAATCTTACAATATATTAATTTAAACATTAACCGTCTGCAGAATCGTACGGCCAGTTAAGTAGTTAAAAAACCAAAAGCGCATCAGCACGTAAGTCCCCGCTCTAATACAACGCTTAATAAACCGTACCTTCGGATGATTCTGAATGCCGAGTGCAGGAAAAATAACTGCACTTGCCTCAGTGCTATAGTATACTGCGCTTCTCCAGTAGTCCATACATATAAAGCGTGATTTTCTATTAGTGCGCAGTGCGTACACATAAAAATTTCTTATGTTTGTTTGCTTTTGAACGCGCTACGTGGTGCAGCACCTAGTACCGCACGCACTGCGAGAATACAAGCAAGCAAATCAACATAATATTTGAATATATTATAAATAATATTTATTATATACCATATAAAGACAGGTAGACATAGGTGAAGAAAATTATTGTCTCTTATAATTTTGCCAGGGTGTGCAGTGCACACCCTGCACATATGGACCGCATGCCACTGTATACATGGTATTAAGTTCTAATCTTTAAAACAGAAGCAAACTAAAGAAAAAGAATAATTTTGAAAGAAAATGAAAATTTTCGAATTTTTTCCTGTATATTAAAAAATATTCCCTTTTTGAAATTTTCGACAAAAAATGTTCACAATTTCTTCTGATTGCACAACAACATTGCGATGAATTGTCAGAAGTGCTAATCATTCTGTACTTACATGTTGAATCTAGTTTGCACCTGCACCTTAACTCCATGTCCTTGTTCTAAGCCCCCTGTTGTCTATGAACAACTAGGCAGATGGCACATTCACACACATGGTCCTTTTTCTTTCTACGAAACAATATTTTAGAATTTCGGAGGGGGACTGGTCCCCTAAATCCCTCCCCTTACCTACGACCTTGACGGCTCCCTATCTCATTTATTTTGGTAAATGTATTATTCGATTGATTTCTTGATTACTATTAAGGTCAAGGGGCCGAACGATAGCCGATTGGTTAGGGTGCTAGCCTTCGGTACCGGAGTTCGTATCCCACTGTGGCATGGATGTTCGTAGCCGTTCGGAATCGGCTTTAAACTGTAGGTCCCGGTCTCATTAGCCCTCGTGTTGCAAAAGTAGACCGTAGCACTCCAAACTAAAAATCAAGGTCAAGGTAATTGGGTTTAACGGAGTACCTAGCGAAGTGGAAGGTCTTCACTTTAACCTCCGAACGTAAGCAGATCAAAACATAAATTTAGGCCTCCAGGCAAAAAGTGATCCAAACAAAAATTGAACACACTCCAGCTCACAAGGAAGCGAGGAGGTGAGGTCGTTCTCATAAAAAATTATGAGTAACCAACGCGTTGTCTAATTAGGGGATAATTAGACTGGAAGCTTGACAATGACCATTCGATATGGTTAACAGCGATGCATGGATTCAACAACATGAAGCTCAGAAAATATATAAAATAGGTAGTACAATAATAAAAAATAGAGACATTAAAAAGTTGCAACTTGGTACAGCAAAATAAAAAATAGGTAATACAATAATAAAAAATAGGGACAGTAAAAAGTTGCAACTTGGTACAGCAAAATAAAAAATAGGTAATACAATAATAAAAAAATAGGGACAGTAAAAAGTTGCAACTTGGTACAGCAAAATAAAAAATAGGTAATACAATAATAAAAAATAGGGACAGTAAAAAGTTGCAACTTGGTACAGCAAAATTAAAAAATAGGTAATACAATAATAAAAAATAGGGACAGTAAAAAGTTGCAACTTGGTACAGCAAAATAAAAAATAGGTAATACAATAATAAAAAATAGGGACAGTAAAAAGTTGCAACTTGGTACAACAAAATAAAAAATAGGTAATACAATAATAAAAAATAGGGACAATAAAAAGTTGCAACTTGATACAGCAAAATAAAAAATAGGTAATACAATAATAAAAAATAGGGACATTAAAAAGTTGCAACTTGGTATAGCAAAATAAAAAATAGGTAATACAATAATAAAATATAGGGACAGTAAAAAGTTGCAACTTGGTACAGCAAAATAAAAAATAGGTAATACAATAATAAAAAATAGGGACAGTAAAAAGTTGCAACTTGGTACAACAAAATAAAAAATAGGTAATACAATAATAAAAAATAGGGACAATAAAAAGTTTCAACTTGGCACGGCAAATAAAAATAAACAAAAAGTGACAGCAGTAACAAAAAGATATATTTTTGTGTTTTATAAAATTTTAAAAGTTTTATTAAGCATTTTTTCAGTTTTTTTTATTTTATTTTTATAAACATAAAACAAGATAAAACATTACGTAAAGCAAAAAATGTACGAGAGCAAAGTAGCGGAATGATACGATACCCAAAATATTCATTACTATTACAAGTATTTATGCACATTTATAAATTTTCAATTGCTATGTTGATTTATTAATAATATTTAATGTATAGTTTTCAATTTTCACCTCAGATACACCCACCCGTATACTTATATACAGTGTGTATTAATGGAAGTCTATCCATAAAATACACTTCCATTTCGGCCTGTGGAGACTTGCAAGGCGTTCTGTGAAGGGCTATGTAGGTCATGCGGTCAATATCTTCCCCGTCTGGTGTCGCCGAAATTTCAGCTGTCCTGTATGTACGTGTATAGGGCAAATCGATGCTACATTAAGTGGTCCATTCTGCCTGTTGCGTAATCCCGACTTAATCAATAATTCCTCAAAAATCACAAAATAGCGTTATATCTTTAGAAAACAATTTATTCATGGTCTAACAGCTGTCAAAGTTCTGTTACATAAAGGCATTTTCCTCGTTCTAATGTAAGTGCAGTTGGCATGCAAAAACACATTTTTATTTTTGCAATACCTACAGAACAATTAACCCTTTGCACTCCGGGGCGGAGTCATTTAAAATTTGTCTTCAAACGCTACGAAGGCGATGCAGATAATTTTCAGTTTTTAACATAAGAACAAAAACAAATCGTTAGAAACTAATTATTTTGCATTGTCTCCTTAGCGGAGCCCTCGAATGCAAAGGGTTAATAGTTTGCCCACTACCTCACCTCTCCATTTCAATCTGAAACAAAATCATGCGTAAGTTAAGAGTGAAAATTATTTTTATTATACAGAGGGCGTTAGAGATATCGCACATTCGAATGTCAGACCGATTCCCCACAGCACTTTTCGCGTAGAGATATCTTCGAGATTTGGTTTGGTTTAGTTCAGAGCGCTACGGTCTACTGTTTTGCACACGAGGGCTAATGAGACCGGGACCTACAGTTTAAAGCCGATTCCGAATGGCTACAAACATCCATGCCAGCAGCGGGATTCGAACCCGCGAACTCCAGTTCCGAAGAGTAGCGCTCTACCATTCGGCCATCGTTCGTCTGCTTCGAGTTTTGATTACTCTTTAAGCTAAAAAAATTAAATTCCTTTTCGGTTAAGGGGACGACGATACATCATCTTTAACCCTTTGCACTCCGCTGTCGCCGTATTTGCGACATTAAAATGCTAACATTAAATCCACTGTCGCGGCTACGGTAACACGATGAGCCTACTCAATAATGATCACTATACTCCATTTTTCTGTTACATCACAGGTATGTACTTGTAACTAATACAGTTCTGGAGTTATCAGTTACCTCTATAAGCTACTAGGCTGGAGTGCAAAGGGTTAAACTTTCAAAAATTCGATATTTTTTTATATTTTTATTTTTAAATTTGGATATTACTGAATCTACTAAAACAAATCTCATTGAAATATTCGAATTAGAACCTGTAAAACTATACAATTTTTTGTTATATATATATATATATATATATATATATATATATATATATATATATATATATATATATATATATATATATATTGTAACGAATTCTCGTTACATTGAATTCCTGATGCAGATTTAACTAAAACCGTTAGAAAAACCACCTAACGTAGAAGAATAGCAAACGTGCCTATTGTGGACACTTGAACTGAGCTCTTCTTTACCTAGTGAAAGGACGTTGTTTTGCGTAGAATGGGATGCTGAATGAAGGATTGTTGACACTCAATCATCCTGTCGGAGAAATTCATTAGGACGCTGGCGAAGTGTTCGCAGTGTTAGCTTCAATGGCGTCCCGAAGAAAGAGTTTCACACGACAGCAATCCTCTACATTGTAAGCAACAATACTTTCTTATCTTGTTCTCCAAAGGTTGTCCAAGGACAACGCGAGATTGCTCGCTATTACTGCAAGCTTCCCTGGCACCTGCTGGCGAGAGAGCCGACACGCGCTTTCCCGAACATGTCATCAACCATCTGTCCGATCAGCTGAGATGGACATTCTTGCGGGGAGACGACTATAGAAGAGGAGCAGAGTTCGAGACCGAGAGAAGGAGGATTTTTGACCGATCGAGTCGGCTGTGAACTCATCGGCCCTAAACTTCGAGGGTGCGACTGAGAGAGTCCTCCCCCCTTTTTTTTCTCTTAGGAAGCTGATTCCTGTATCGATCATCTTTTTCATTGTAGATATTCATCATTTTCAACTGTATTTAGCATAACTTCAATATTGTGTTTCTTAATAAATATCATAGTCTGTACGTAGGCCTCCGCTATCCTTTTTTCGGGCTCACTTAGAGCCCCAGTACGCTACTATATATATATATATATATATATATATATATATATATATATATATATATATATATTCACAGTAAATACATTATAGACCTGCGATGAAACTCTACCTACGTTTTTCATTGTTGCTTATTTCATTTAGTATTTATGTCATTTGAAATGGAATTTTTAAACATTAGTATAGCTTTTTTGAAAATTCATTCATGTGTAATATTTCTGGCACTATTTAAAAATTTAAATAGGTGAAAAATGATACATAATTATTATTTACATAAAAAGCAAAAATTATTAATAAAACTCACTTTGTGTTGTAATTAATTGCACAGTGAGTCAGAAAAATGTAAAAAATTTTAAAAGCTCTCCCTTTTTTCTTTGTATAGAAAGTTATTATTATTTTTTTTTTTAGAAATAAAGTAAATTCAGCAAAAGTAATTAAACTAAAACAGGGAATAAATGCTGGAAATCCCATGTATTTTTGATAATAGTTAAAAATATATGATAAAGGGAAAAATAAGAAAAAAAACTTCCATTTAAAGTTGCTTAAAGGTCATGTGTCGATTTAATGTTGGTCTAATTGTCATCTATTTTTTAGAAATATTCCAATGAAATTGAATTATCCCAGATCTGAACTTCCGACATTGTAAAAAATGTAAATAAACCCTCTTTGTGTTATTGTCAATGCTACTTGCACGAGCCAAGTACGTGAGCCAGAGGCTACACGATTAAAAGACGAAGGATTGCGTCTTTCATTTGACGAGCACCACTAGGGTGAAAGAACGTTTTAGCTCAAGTAGGTCCTTGTAATTTAGAAGCAGAAGACCCCCCAGACTTGACCTGCTACCCCCAGAGGTATCTTTTGAGAACTTGGAGGGCATAAGGACCACGAACCTATTTTACCTGCTCCAGTCACCATTAACGAACACAATGGATTTTAGGCCATCTCGAACTTCGCTTGTCCATTTTCCCTATGTTTACCCATTACTCTGTTTAAAGTTGTTAACAATTTAAAAATAAATTTTCATAGTAATTTTAAATGGATCATCTGCAGTGAATGTCTGTCCTCTAAGGCATTATATCTTAAACACTATGTCATTTTTAGGCACTCCTGCATTAGGGAAATAACTGATGAAATTTTTATTCATTACGTCTTTACCTTTGTTTAAAATTGCATAAGGAGCCTTGATTTAAAAAGTATAACTATTTCTATTTCTAAAACACAATTTTTAACTTGCAATTCTGCCCCTATTTCAATGTAGTTTTCGTAAGATCCTGATGACTTATTTTGGAATTTAATACCGTGGGTACATTTTTTTCCAGCTGTCGCTTATTAGAACCCAAGAATGCTGAACTAAGATCATTTCCATGACGCCAGACTCGTATGACAATCTCAACTACACTTTTCTCTCAGATATGATGATGTAATGACGTCGAGACGATACCGCCCGAGATTCGTGATTAATAAAATATTCCAATTTATTTTACAAACTTTTGGCCTCGTCGACTACTTTTTAAGTTTTATGTGAATTTAATATTAGCTTGAAACTGGATGAAATTCCGGATATAAACCTGACAAACCAAGTAAAGACTGGTCATTTTCTGCTTAAATTACATGTCTGAATTTTAGCTGTGCGGTGGAAAGTGACTTCTCAACCAAGATATATATGCTGTCCGATATTTTTTGTAATAAGTAAATCACGAAATTCATTGTTTAAAATTTGATTTTATTATTTTCCTCTTTACGCAAAATTCACTGATATTCGCCTCACTGATTTCTTTCGCTATTTTACCTATTTAACTAGGGCATGCAAAGGTGACATTTGCCACGGGCGCATCAGTCATAGGGGCGCAGCACCGTGAGGAAAATGGGATCCGAAAGAAGACAATTCGCCCCAAGTAGAAATTAGAAAAAGTTGAAAAAAAAATTTTTTTTAATTATAGAATCAGATTTTATTTTTTAAATCGAATGTGTATAAAAATTGCTGTTTTATGGATTTTCTTATATTTGAAAATGCTCCTAGAGACTAGACTTGTTATAGATTCTTACCAAATGTTTACCAAACACTCTTAATATGCCTTTATATAAATCCGGGTGATTCGTTTTGAATTTTGAAATTATTAAAGTTATTAAAACTAAATTTAAATTTCGAAAATCATCAATTTTTTGTGAAAATTTAACGTACTTTAAAAAATCTTCCCTTCAAATAAACTATTAAGTTTATCAGCAAAATAATACCCCTAGAATGTTCGAAAATATGTTTAAGTATTAATAAAATAAATGTAGAAGAAAAAATTAAAAATTAATATGCTAGGAACATTTTTAGAATCAACATAATATTTTGAGTTCAGTCTAAATGCATGATATAGAAAAAACATTTATCTATTTTCTTAATATATTGGGTGATAGGGGCGCAGATCAGTTTTTTTTGCCAAGGGCGCTAAAGGACCTAGTTACTGCCCTGTATTTAACATCAGTCTTTTTTTAAATTGATATTAAAATGAGAGCGGACAGTTTGTTTACAGTCTAATAAATTTTCTTTTAAATACTTTCATGATTAATTTCATATTTAATGTTAGTACTAGTTTGCAGTTAATAAAATAATCTTTTTTTTTTCATAAATCGAGATTGAAGCATATCTTTAAACTATATCTTCACTTAATCAGTGTCGTATGACATTATGGTATTTTTGTATCTCTCTGCCTCTTAAATTTTATGGATCCCATAACATTAATTGCTCCCTCGTACCTGTGGGGAGGTGTTGGTCTGATACTCCCACGAAACTGTGCAGCAGGTAATAAAAATTCAGAGCTTAAAACGATCAAGTATTTTATTACGGAAAAAAAACACAACAGATCAAACTTTAAACATCTCGTTATATACACAACGCATTAGACTGCAAGAGAATAAAATGAATTCTTCTGTCGCAGTTGCCACAACATTTATTCTACAAAAGATAAATGAATAATTAACGAGAACAGTTTGCATAAAAAAACTTGTAATTAGGATTAAAGTTAATCTCAGTGCATCTTTGTCGGCACCACAGTACTCCCCCTCGCAGTTAGAAAGTCCGGATTCAGGGAACGAAACGAACGACTGGCTTGGAACGCCTGCCATAGCGAGTCCGAGTCAAGACATCCGGGCAGTTACTAAGGGCAGTCTTGTACTTGGTTTGGTCCGAAGAAAAAGTCTCTGGATCGAGGTAGGCCGGCTTGAGTCTATCCACTGAAACTGTGGTCTCCTTTCCGTCCATCAAAATCTTGAAAACTTTATCAGTCCTGGAAATAACTTTAAAAGGTCCAGAATATGGTTGCTCTAAAGATTTGCGCAGTTTGTCTACTCTAAGGAAGACGTAACTGGAAGAGAAAAGATCTTTATTCACGAATGTAGATTGTTTAAAATGCCTAGAAGCCGGAGTAGGTCGCAAAGATCTGATATGGAGACGTAGCTGCTGCAAGAAAAATGGCACTGATGGAGAAGGTTTGGAATCAATAAAAAACTCTCCAGGCAGTTTTAAGGGCGCTCCATAAACTATCTCCGCCGGCGATGTTCCTAAGTCTTCTTTCACACTCGAACGGATGCCTAACAGTACTATAGGCAGTGCGTCAAACCAAGATTCCGAACTGTGGGCCCTAAGTCCGGTTTTAAGCTGATGATGGAAGCGCTCGACCACACCATTACTCTGGGGATGATATGATGTAGTCCTTGTCTGACTAGAACCTAAAAATTTTACAAGAGATGTGAACAGATTGCTTTGGAAATTAGTTCCACGATCAGTCGTAATAACTTCGGGAACGCCAAATCTGGCTACCCACCCATACACAAACGCTCGTGTAATCACATCTGATGACTGGTTTTCGATGGGAACAGCTTCGGCCCATCGAGAAAAACGATCGATACATGTTAGCAAATAAGTCATCCCTTTGATTTCCTTAAAAGGGCCAACAATGTCAATGTGAACATGCGAGAAACGTGCATTGGGCAATGGAAAAGTGCCAAAGGGAGACTTGGTATGTCTAAAAACTTATGTTAGTTGTTTAGATTTCTGACAATCTAAACATCTTTTGCACCAAAGAGTGCAATCTTTTCTTAGAGACTTCCAAACATATCTCTGAGCAATAAGTTTGTGAGTAGCTTTAACTCCTGAGTGCGATAAATTGTGCAGTTTGTCGAAAATTTGTCTCCGAAATTTAGTAGTGATGTAGGGTCGTACCCGACCAGTAGACACATCACAATAGACAGGTCTATTAGATTGCGCAATAAACATCGGCCGGAGATCTAGACCAGTGTCAGAACGCATGAGCGATTGCAATTCCTTATCCAAGAGTTGATCAGAAGCAAGCGATACATAATTAAAAGAAACTGGTTCATCTACTTCTGAAATACGGGAGAGTGTCCGCAACCACGTTCTGACAACCAGGGACATATTTAAAATCAGTCGTAAACTGACTAATATAGTCGAGATGTCTAATTTGCCGAGAAGAATATTTATCATTCTTTTGGAAAAATGCATATGTAAGAGGCTTGTGGTCTGTGACAATAGTAAGAGATCGACCTTCTACCATATGTTGGAAATGTTTCACTGCCGAATATGCAGCCAACAATTCACGATCAAATGTACTATAATTTTTTTCCGGTGTCGTAAGTTTCCTAGAAAAGAATCCTAAAGATTCTACATCTTTGTCTACGTTCTGGTTAAGAACCGCTCCGATAGCTATATCTGAAGCATCGACTGCTAAAGAAAGATATGCATTAGGTGCAGGAAAGGACAATGCAGTAGCACTGTCAAGTAATTCCTTGCATTGCTCAAATGCAGACTTAGCTTGATCAGTCCAAATAATTGGGGATTTGTCATTTTTACCTTTACCTTTTATGAAATCATACAAACACGCCTGAATTTCTGCGGCACCCTTACATATGCATTATGGATCCCATAACATTAATTGCTCCCTCGTACCAATAAAGGCGACCCCTTGGCGAACTACTGTTGGTCAGGGGTTTCCTACTTTCTACCTACCCGTAACACTATGGAAAGACACAAAAGCCGCAACACAATAGAAAGAATCTCGAGATATAAATACTATTTCTCAAATAAGAAAAACTTAAATTTGTTCAATCGTCCCACAGTTTTATTTTTAGTTCATATTCCATCATAATAACTGGCCCTATAGAAGCTACTTATGCAATTTCTCTATATCAGCGTATAACAGTTTTCAGACAGAAGCTATTTACGCAATTTCTATTTCATGTGCTCTTTTAAATTTATTTTTAGTTCATTTTTTAGATTTCTTTTATGTTAAATAAAAGCCATCAAAAAACTTTTTATATTTATTTTATTTCTAATAATATTAGCATTGTAGTCTCATTTTTGATAAGGATTATTTTGCAAATTGATGATTCATCTACAATATAAATGGATTTACAAAATAATCATGATAGCCCTACAGAATTCGACGAAAAACCGCTTATGACCACCGTTGTTATAGAGTATATTACTTATACTATTTACTGATTGTTTAACTTTATGTGGAATCGTTAAAATTCATAACGGGAAATCCGAGAGTTTCTTATTTTTAAAATATCTATTATTGCTCTTTATTTGTCGAAACAAATGTCAGTGGGTATCTACAGTGTCCCCTCGCCACTTCGCGCTTCATGTATTGCGGCTTCAGAGCTTCGCGGGTTTTTTCCAAAATATTCATCAAAAAATAAAAATGAAAAAATACAACCATGTCGGCAGCCACATTATGAAAAGGAGCGTTGTTTGATGTTGAGAAGGATCCCTGCATGTCAAACAAAGAGATGAGTTGACTCAGTACATACCACGGGCGCTTGAAATAACAAAGTCTGAAAGTGAGGAACAAAATGAAGAGGAAGATGAAGACCAAACTGAAAAGCGTGGCCTTACCCTGGAGAATCTGCAACCATTGTGCAACATGGCAAGAATTTGCACAAGACATTGACGACAACATGGTTCGAGCTGTCGAGCTCAGCAATCGCGTTGACGGGGTTATACCCTTGTACAGGGGAATTTTGAAGGGAAAAGAAAAACAAAGACAACAACTACCCATCACTATGTTTCTCTCGAAGGTAAAGCCCCCTGGCTCTACCGTCAGCGCCTCCAGTAGAAGAGTCTCCGAGGGAGCCTAAAACTTCTAGGAGTCAAGTGAGGGCCTCTCCTCCGCCACCAACACTAGACTATTCGCCTCTCTCTGAAAGCAATGTTTATTATTCTATAAGGTTCTGTAATTAACCTTATTAATTAGCATTGACACGTTTAAGTACATACGTATACTTTTGTAATTTTTGTTTTAAATGTGTAAAGTATAAATATTGTTTACATATTTAAAACATTCGTGTGCCCGAATACACGAAAATTCCTAGTGCTACGCCGTTGCTGGGCGCTACTGAGCCGATCCCCTTTACTTTAAATATTATTTTTACTCATTTAATTCTTAATAATATATTTTAATTTAATTGACTTTAAATCCATAAGGTTACCCAGGTTCAACCCTATCGGCTCAGGCTAATTAATTTCATTAAGACATCAAAAGGAATTTAGATTTAAAAAAAAGAATTTATTTACTATTTACATATGTACACAAAATTTTACTACAATTGTCACTGCTTTAAAAAAATAGTAAAAATAGAACTTACCCCACTGCAGAGGAAAAACCATCTTGATTCTAGTTAAAATAATCTCGGTTACTAACCAGCTGAATAATAAAAGGCCGCTGAAAATTTTACAGCGAAAAATAAACAAAACAAATTATCTTTCCTATATCACTATCTCCATTCTATCTAATATATTTTTTTCTCTCCTCTTTTCCCCGTATATATCCTTTACCCTTTTTCCTTAGCCCCTCCTTTAGTTCCGTCCCATTTGGGAAAATAGCCACTCTTGAAAATTCAGGTGGTCAGTTCTCAAATTCTGATTTTTCATTGGATTAGTACCCCCACGCTCGTATTTATTTATTTATTTATTTATTTGCATTTTTATATTTATATATTTTTTCTAAACTCCCTTCTCGAAAACATACCTATCTTGAAAACGTGCTCTTTTTTATCTCCCCCCCCTTTTTTTTCCTTCTCGATATCTTTGTATACTGACCCTTTTATGCATTGAAGGGGTATAGGGAGTTATTCGTAGACGCGGCTCCTTTTATGATTTTCCGAAAATACCTTCTCATTCTTAAATCTATAAGTGAGATATCTTTGTACCTATTACACCTGGCTTAAATTCCGTTCTGTTCAAATCGTGTTTTTCAAAAGCTCGCGGTTTTGCGTAAGTTTTACGAGCCGGTCTTCTTTTGAAGTGTTGACCACAATTTTATATAATTCGGACCTCAGACTGTCCTTTCTTTACTTTCATAATACCTAGCTACTAACTTCTATTTCTAAGAATGTGCGAGGCATGAGCGTTTCTTATAATAATACTTTTTCTCTATCTCTACCAGGTGTGGCGGACATATGCCGCGTTTTCCTTCTTTTTGGATAAAGCCTTAAATTTCTAAACGGGGTTTGTGAATAACATTAAATTGTAAAATTTAGCCTTATACCTTACAGGTGTGGCGTGACTACACCATAAGGCGCATACCACATATTTGAGAAGAAAACCCTAAAATATGAAAGGGGTTTTCCAGCACTAGGGCCAAATCCTACTTCGCAGTTTTTCAGCTTTCGTGGAAGATTCTGGTCCCCATTAACCGGGAAAAACGAGGGATCACTGTACACGTCCTTACCTAACGATGGCCGAGTGAGTAGGGAGTTGCTCTTCGTATTTACGGATTTGAATCCTACTCATTGCATGGGTGTTTGTAGCCGGTCGGTATAGGATTTAAATATCAGGAACAAGTGTCATTAGCCATCATGTAACAAAACATTAGACCGTAGCCGTCCAAACCAACAAATCATAGACACTTCCTTCTTCAAGATTTAGACCTGGTGCAAACAGAAAATTTAATATCAGCCCTTTCGAAAATCCGACAATTCGTGTATTTGCCTCAGAAACTTGGAAAATGGTACATTCGGTATTGCTGGTTTAACGCCAAGAGTTGGTAGGTTTGTAATATGCCATTCTGCATACTGCAGAAATTTTCCAAATTCCTTTTTTGAGAATCATTGTCATACAAGCTTTCATAATCGGCAGCATTCACTCGAACTTCCTTCCTGCCAAAGGAAGGATGAATGACTTTCTTCTGAATTATATTTCAATATTTCTGTCAACTAAGATTATTTCATCCGCCTATCCACATAGATGGAGAGAAACTATTACCTTTTTTTAACCAAAACTATTACCTTTTTATATGAGGATATATGACAGACTTCAAGTTAAGACTGAGATTCGTGACTTCAGGTCAACATGTGAAAAATAAGATTTATCAAAAGAGAAAGAAAAATATCTAGTGTGTGCACCACATGACTTCCTTGTACGCCTATTATATCATACTCTCTCTCTCTCTCTCTCTTTTTTTTTTTTTTTTTTTTTTTTTTTTTTTTTTTTTTTAAATAAAGTTTATGAACCCGGCTTTCGCTCAGGGAGTTGATATGTGATTTTGGGATAGTTGGAATGAAAGGATAAACTTTAAAATATAAACGGTAAAAAACTTTTATTGAAAAATATTCTAGCTATTTACAATATACTTATTATTGTAATGTTCTTACAACACTAACACCAGTGTTTATTTACAAACGGGAAACACGTTAAAAATATAACACCTTATATTTGGATTAAGACATTTATTCTGTACACTATTTACAAATTGCTACATTACTTGATCACCATATAACATAACCAGCAATTATTTAGATTTTATTTTCATCATTACACAATAATTATTACAATTCTCTTTTGTGATACGTTATTCCTTAATCAAAATATTTAATTACTAACTGAGGCCTAAATAACCGTCATAAATATGTTAAATCTATTTACCGCAGGCTCGGGCTTTCATCAGGATATAAAGGGCGTCGGTACTGGCGTAGCGGCCGTTATTTTGCTGTACGTCTATGGTGCAACGTATCTGGTCCCTGTTTTAGGTGACACAAGGAACAGTCAGGTGTATCTTGATTAGTAAATTTATTTACACTTCTGCTATATACATCATTTCACAACTACACAAAAAAAACAAAAACAATTTCCTATCACAGGTAAGTGATTAGTACACGTAGGCCTGAGTAGAGACGGGTACCTAAACTAAAATCAGTCTCTGCCGAAATATGGGTGATTCGACGGAAGAAACAATTCGGTAGCTCTAGCAAAAGTTCACTGAAGTACTGGTAGAATATCAAAGCACAGGTAGAATATCAAAGACCACTGAATTAGCTGGTTGCTAGCTACTTAAGTTCTCTAAAAAAAAAAAAAACTTCTCTCGTCTCTTTCTAGGGGAGGGGCCTCACCCACAATTTCATTATTGGATCACCTAGCGATGACCTCACCTTCAAACAACTGGATTGGTCCTGGCTAATCATCGGCCGCAAACCCAGGGGTCCCTGGAATTCTTAGCGGCTACCTCCAAGTCGCGGCAAATCTTTTGTCGTTCCAATGATCATATTTTTGGCTGTCAGTGAAGGTGCCGGGTCGTCTGGTATATTGTTACTACTATAGGGCACAACAGTGTAGACATCGTGGTGCCGGGGAAAACAATTCTTTTGTATTCACACAAGCGAAGTCCACCTCTCAAAGCAAAGTTCTTTGATGTCGACACACCGTTAAATCCCGCCGTTACAATGGTGGCATGCAGGTTACGGGACTCGATTGCTGGTCCGGGCTCTCTAGATGTCTAGCAACTCTTCAATCTCGATTTCGACTCCTTTTCTTCACTCTCTTTCCCAACTCCTCACCTTGGTTTTAACGCCCCCTTTTCTTCTTTGCTAATCGCTTGTTGGTGAAATTTGTCCATATCTGCACCTCCTTCGGGAGTGCAGGTGGGCTCATTAAAATAGCCCCTTTTGTAAAAGCTGACATTATTTTTAGCCCCTGCCCCCATAACTCACGGTTACATCTCTGTGCGAGCTTGACCGTTACGCTTGTGCCATTCCGTGATCTATAACTCCTCCGCAGGGGTCCCTAAAACTCGAAGTCAACAATCGAAGTCCTAAATTCTTGGAAATTTCTTCCACAGCTGTGCATGCACGTGCTGACCATCGTGGGAAAGTACCTCGGTACACTTAAGCAACATTTTTTTCATTTTATTATCCGGGATATATTTGTACAAATGTTCCGAATTTCTTACTCGATAGCAAGCTGCGTATAGTTGAAGCAAGAATGTTTGAGGTTTATACTGGAACGTTTTAAAGTTTGTCCTTGCACTTTGTTAATTGTAAAAGTATAGGCTCATTTGATTGGAAATTATAGACTTTTAAACTAGAATGGTAGTGTAGTCGAACTTAGGGGTATTATGGGGATAAATAACGTTTGTCGTTTGATCTTTCCAGTCATAAGTTCTGCTTCAATGATGTTATTCGATTGCTGTTTGACGATCATACTTGTTTCTTTATATAGTTTTGGTGAATCGGTTGATGAATAATATGATCGGAAATTCGTGAAGCTGGTGGTGTAATATATTCTAAAAATAATTTAAATGGTGAAATAAACACAATTTTTCATTGGGAACCTTAGATATCCAGACCGATGGCTGGGCCTTAAGCGGCTTGTTACATAAAACAATTTCATGCAACGTCACGAACTAATTGAATGCCCTTTTCATTCATTTGCATGTTTACGACGCCAACAGGCAAACAATAAACTGCCTTTCTGTTTGAAACAAGAGCTGTAATTGTTATAAGTTGAGATGTGCCCTGTTTCGTGAAATCGCCTTATTATAAAAGTGCTGGTAGAGAAATGAAAATAAAGAAAAGTGACGCAGCTGACTTCAACATTTTCATACTGTGATTTTATTTATATAAATGATAGCTAATAGCATATCTCGTGGTATTGGCTTCACTGACTTTTACATCATACAATCTGGTGACATCTGGTGATGTGTTTGCATTATTTCACACAAACAATCGAAATCTAGATCTACTGATGTTAACGTCAGCCACATCTGGTATTCTGCATTATGCTTATTTCAATTTTTAGTTTCTTTGCTGTATATGCTGAAGACGATTTTTTACATAAATGTTATTCTAAATAGCATCAAAATAGTGTAACATCCGTGATTGCAACTTTTGTAGCTAGCACAGCCACGAACATAATGTTCGGCTGTTTGGGTTTGGAGCGCTAAGGTCTACTATTTTGCTTACTGGGGCTAAAAACATAATGTTAGAAGACAGCCAGAGTAGAATGTTATCTGCTGACATAAAACCTTATTTCATAGAGGTCAAGATAATTACGTGCAACTTGGATTTAATATCTAAGTACATTCTCTGTTTACAGATTTTAAAACCACACGCAGTATCCCCAGCGATATCTCACGGAACTCAGTTAGAAGACTACTACTAAAATCACTCATAGGGATATTAATGACGCTGTTGTAGCTTACCAAACCGAGAATTAGACTGCATAAAACATGGACATTAAAGCAAAATACAAATTTATGCTTCAGCATACGAGAACAGCGTCAGCAATTTGGCTTATAAAAATAAGTAGACAGCTTCGAAAAATAACAGAGCTCAGCTCAAGTGAACACTCTACTCAGCTGACCCAGCTCAAGTGAATATGCGATTCGAATTTCAATAATGCGTATCACTGATAAAGCTGTATTATCTTAAGTGCAATACCTCCACAGCTACTCGTGAGTTTAAATTCGACCGAACTTACGTAAAAGGAATTTATCGCTTAGTGCTTTAAAAGATTAAGAAGTTTGGTGTGGTTCTGGTTTGGTTTAGCGCATTAATTTTACCATTTTTCAACAAAAGGGTTAATTAGACCAGAACCTATTGCTTAAAGGTGATAAACATGAGTATTCATACTAGCAGTGGATACAAACCTGTAAACTCCATAGAAGAGCAGAAACTTGTTGTCAAAATTCTGATAAGAAATTCAAGAAAGAAAGAACACCGACAATTTACCCTAGCAAAGGACTTAAACGTATGAGAGATGAGCTCATGAAAGTGTTATAACTGCAGTCGTCGACGGTTTACAGGGAACCATAGCTAGTATAAGAAGCACTACAATTAAGTATGGATTTTTCCGCAGAATGGTGAGTCTTGCGGCGACTTCTCCTCTACTATTTATACAAAATCTCCGCTTTCAAGTACTCAAACACAGCGATTATGATAAATTACTGACATATACTCTATCGTTTTTTGCCAGGATGAAGTTTGACTATGGTTTATCATTGCAGATATGGGGAAGATGAATCACTTTTTCTGTTAACATACAAAATTGCTGCCTGTATTGTGTTACGATGCTCCAAATCTACCCGAAATGCAGACTCGTTCGGTGGGATTGCAAGAGATAAATCAAGAATTCCAGGGTAACAATAACAGACACATTTATTGTACGAATGCTACACCTCATATACAATTTTACCAAGCGCGCAAACATCACACATAAAATGATAGGCTCTCAGAATGTCAGGTTGCGTACAGCACTCGGCCTAGCATCACTTCTCGTCTTCTGACACCAGTTTCTCTCTCTCCGTCAAATTCGCCAGAGTTGCCACCGCTCGGAGGAGAAGAAATGTTGACACGTCCTGGGTGCCTCGGTGTCGTCTCTGAAAAAAAAAAAAAAAAAACACTCCATACCGAGCTGCATAGCTGGGATTCGCCACAGTCTGAACAAGCAGTGCAAGAAATTCCCAAGCATTCATCAAAAGTCACCGTTTAGTGTAGCTCAGTAGCTAAATTCATTACTGGTCCATTCTTTTCTGAGACTGTCATTTGA
Source organism: Pardosa pseudoannulata (assembly GCA_032207245.1). Classification (NCBI taxonomy): domain Eukaryota; kingdom Metazoa; phylum Arthropoda; class Arachnida; order Araneae; family Lycosidae; genus Pardosa; species Pardosa pseudoannulata. The sequence continues at coordinate 165,654,706 of CM063508.1, read as the reverse complement.
CAGAACCAGGAACATGTACCGTCAATATACAAAGACATGCTGACTTGTCCTTCGTCAACTTTAACAAAGAAAATGCCTTAATCAGATAATTTTTATGCTGGATGGAGGCATGTTGGGAAATACAGACACATTCTGAAGATTACAGATGCATTGGAAAATTATGTTCATAAAGAACTATATAAAGTCTTGTTTTGATTTGGAGTGCTACAGTCTTCTATTTTTGTTAGAAATAAACCTGACTTGATATTTCATGCATAGTTTAGTATTGTAAAAGTGGCAACACTTATTCGTAAACAGAGTTCGATGGATATTAGAAATAAAGGCATGTCGTTTTGAATTGTAGTTGTGAACTAAATTTATTTATTTAAGTATTAGGAGAAAGGAGAACGGTTAGTTCTTGCAAATCTCGCACAATTTTCCTGTTTGAAGGTTAATGAGACCGGGACCTATTGCTTAAAACCAATTCCGAATGGCTACACGGCTACGAACAACCATGCCAGCTAATGGGTTCAAACCCACGAACTCCGGTACCGAAACTGAGTGCCCCATTCGCACATCATTCGATATCTCCAAGATGGCATAAAGACATGCCAAACTCTTTCGACAATACATGTCCAATAAAGGAATTTACTTTCGTAATCATTTTCATTATCATCATCATCATTATTATGTTAAATTAGTTTTATTATGTAATATATCTACTTGATTTAAAACCAACATACAATTTTAAAAAAATAAATGTATTGTCTTTTATGTGTATGAGTTATTTATTTCTGTTCATTAATTATTTATATTCTTGCTATTTTGAATGCACTGTTTAATAACTAATAACTTTTAATAATTAATAAGTTTTAATGCGATTAACATTTTATTGTGAAATTTCCACCACTTTAATGTGATGTTAAATTCTTAGAGCTCTTTCCCACTTACCGACACGACAGCGACTGTCGTTGTCCGACATTGGCGCAAGTAACTTGCAGAGATGAGTTACTTGCTTTCCCGCCAACCGAGTCAGTAACGGTTATGTCGTTATCGAATGACCAATATCGTTTATCTAGCAGTTTTATCATTCAGCACGCGCTATTCTTTTTAATCTGTCCGACATTTTGAGAGCTCTCGCTACTCGTTTGTTTTGGATTAATAACTTATATATATATATATAATATATATATATATATATATATATATATATATATATATATATATATATATATATATATATATATATTATACATACATATATATATATATATATATACATACATACATATATATATACATATATATACATGCATACATACATACATACATATACATACATACATATATGTAGGATTTAGTGCAGCGCATTCTCACAAGGTCGCGCCCTCATCACTGAGTGGGGTAAGTAAGGAACGACAGAGAGACATACGAGTCGGAGTCGAGAAGGAGTGAATGAAGGTCGAATGAAAGACCCGTGGCACTTGAGCTCCCTCGATTTATTAAACACCGAGTAGGGTGTATTTTCTATGTTTAAACACCGAGTAGGGTGTCTTACCTATGTTAAGCTTCGAGTAGGAAGTCTTGTCTATGCCGCGTCATCACTGTGTTTTAACTATCTGTCCTTTATGCTTAAGTGTTGTTTGTGTTACGTAATTAAATGTTGTTATTGTTAATTTAGTCTTCCATCGAATTTGTCTAACGACACTCCTAGACACCGAACCCTATACACACACACACACACACACACACACACACACACACACACACACACACATATATATATATATATATATATATATATATATATATATATATATATATATATATATATATGTGTGTAGGATTTAGTGCAGCGCATTCTCACAAGTTCGCGCCTTCATCACTGAGTGTGGTGCAAAGAACGTCGAAATTGAACCGTAGATCAGTGAAAACGGGTTATTTCGAGCGACGAATCAAGGTTCACCCTTTACCGTTCAAATGGCAGTGTCTGGGTCTGCCGTCTGCCTGGATTACGTCTCCTGCCAGAATGCATTGTACCAACAGTCCACTTCGGCGGAGGTGGAATTATGGTCTGGGGGTGTATCTCCTGCTATGGATTGGTTCCCAATCATGGTAAGCTCAACGCCGATGCCTACTGCACTATTTTGGATGACAATGTGCTTCCTACGTTGTGTCAGTTTTACGGGTTGGACGCCTGTTACTTTCAGGACGACAATGCCGGTTGTCATGTTTCGAGGTTAACCAAAGCTTGGTACGGTGCCAATGGAATTCATCGAATGGACTGGCCTGCCCAGAGCCCCGACCTGAACCCTATCGAGAACCTCTGGGACGAGTTGAATCACCGAATTAAGTGGTGCACTACCCGTCCAAAATCGGTGAAGGAACTTGTATGTCTACCCCAAACCGAGTGGAAGATAATACCACTAGATGTAATAAAAAGACTTGTGGAAAGTATGCCCCGGAAGGTTCAAGCTGTAATTGCCTGGCGTGGAGGCTCTACCAACTATTGGTTTTGAATAAAGTTAGTTTTTCTTTTCTATCACAGGTGTTCAAATACTAATTGGTAGACATTATATATATATATATATATATATATATATATATATATATATATATATATATATATATTTATATATATATATATATATATATATATTATATATATATACATATATAAATACATATATAATATATATATATATATATATATATATATATATATAAATATATATATGTATGATATGTATATATATCAAGGAAAAATATCAGGGATTTTCAAAACTTAAATCAAGGGCTAAAAATTCCCGCGTTAATTTTGAATTCCCCTTTTTAACCCTTAACCTAAATTGACCACTGGGGCTACAGTTTACGCCCTCGGAGAAGGGGCCTGACCAATTATAATCCTACATGGCCCTAGCGGACAATTTAGGAAATTTCCAAATAAAAAGGAGATACACGTTGTCGGAGACAGATTTTTCTAGAGATATTTTCACACAGATGTTGACCCAGGTGTTACTTGTCTTGTATATAGAACTTCATGCTAGCTGACCCTTCAGTTTGTCCTGTCCCTATGATGAAATTGGAACCCGTCCTTCAACGTTATCGAAATAAAGATCTTTAGCTGAAATGGTATCATTTTTAAGGTCATGACTGCAACCACCCATCGAGAAGTCCGTCTCATTACATATATATATATATATATATATATATATATATATATATATATATATATGTATATATATATATTATATAAATACATATATATGTTATATATATATAAATATATATATATATATATAATATTTATATATAATACATATATATGTATATATATGCATATATTTAAATATATATATATATATGTATATATATATATGTATATATATATATATAAAATATATATATAAAATATATATATATATATATTGAGAGAGAGTGAGAGGAGGAGGAGACTTCAATTAATACTTTTGGAACAAAGGAAAAAGAAGGATTTTCGTCAAAGGTTTACAAACGCCTAATATCATTACATAAAAAATTAAGAATATTTAAATTTTATATAAGATATGATTTTATAATATGAGAAAATAAGTTAATAAAAATTTGATACAGATGAGAAGATGAACAAGTTCACAATATACTCGAATAATAAGTTTAAGTGTGGACAAATGAATAAATGAGTAAATTAATAAATGGAAAGAAACTTCATAAAAACGAAATGTAGATATGCGCAAGAAAATAAAAATGAAAGAAATTAGAATCCTGTGGTCTATATAAAAATTTTTTCTTTAAGTATCATTCACCACACACTCTATAAGGAGTTCCGTGGATTTGTAAAGTTCACAATTTAAAGTTATAGGTCTTAGACACGAAAATTTGAAAATAAAAATATTGAGACTTTATTCTGACACCTTGTCTCAGACATATATGAAACGTGTTCATGGAATTTATACAATTCTAGGACGCTTGTGAGCCAGAATATCAAAGTGGTAATACTCAGTCACATGATGACGCTTAAGAAGGGAAACTAAATTGGGGAAAGGAATTATATATATAGATACTTATATAAATATATAATTGACGAATTTTCGTAAAATATGGGCTGTTTGATTTGGAAACTCTCTTAAATGCAACTAGTTCCACTCGCATAATAAGATTCGTTTATAGAAATATAGGAATTTTGAATGTATATATAATATTTATTCACATATTTTTTAATAAAATTCTTTTTGATAAAAAATTTTCTGGAAAGATATTAATCGTTATCTTTTTAACTACTAGATGACGCCACTTAATTAAAACAAGTTTTGTTTCGTTGGAAAGTTGTAGGTTTTAAAGTTTTTCCAAGAACGGAAATACTCTGAAAATGTAATTTTAATCTTCTATATATTAAAATTTCTTCTCTTTTATTCGTATTTAGCATCACTTTAGATACTATTGAAATAAAAGAATATATTAACAGAGTTGTTGAAATTTAAAATAAAAATGAACAAAAACGAACAGAACAACATATGCATTTACACTCACTTTTGCAAGATTTATTTTTTAACATGCTTCAAAATCATGTCTAAATAAAATCTGTGACAAAACACGGTGTAAACATTGCTTGACAGCAATTAAAGTTAAGCGTAAAAGGAATTTTCATTTAGAAAATTGGAGAAAACAATAGCCACTGGCCAACGAAACATGGTTTCTGGTTTATTTTATATATTTTTAATTTTTAATTATTTGTTAATAATGTTCTTTTTACTTCAACTTTCTACTTTGCTAAAATTGTTGAAATAGTTTAATTTTTATCATTTTAGTTACTAGATGGCGACACTAAATTAAATTTTCTAAATTAGTCGGAAGTTGTGATGGCAGTTTTTGGAGAATTTCTCTATTCATATTTTTACTATCTACTCTATTATTATTTGAAATTCAACCCTTTTCTAAAGAAATTTATTGTTAACTTAACTAATTTTTTAAAAATCTAAAATATAATTCATTACACTCTAAATTGATTTTTATGCATTTGTTCTCGTGAAAAATAGAAAATATAAATATTACTTCTTGTTTCTCAAAAGTTTGATTATTGATAGAAAAAAGTACCATTTGGAAGGATTTGAATTCTTTATTCCACTGTATTACAAAAGGGTAGTACTGATTTCAAAAGTTTTGTTTGCCTCATTTATCGGATTGGTCATTTGTCAAGTATCGTTATTTTATTAGCACTCGGAGGTATACGATAAAAGTTTTTTTTTTTATTATTGCAGATCCTCTTGATTCTACTTCATGATGTCTAAATTTTGGATATTGTTACCATACTCTTTATAAACTTTAGAAAAGTTTTAATCGCAAATAAATTTTCTCAGATTCGATATATGTCTTCGATATATCCGACACACATATATACATTTTTTTTTTTTTTCTATTTTGAGTTTTGGAACACCCGAGTGCTCCTCATTCGATATATGTCTTCGATATACACACATATATACATTTTTTTTTTCTATTTTGATTTTTGGAACACCCGAGTGCTCCTCTCTTGATGAATCCTTCTGCAAGTGTTATACCCACCATTAGAGTTATGAGCAGTGAAAAAAACCCGATTTCAACCCTGGAAAAAACCAGGTTTTTGGGGAAGGGAATTTTGAAAATTTCCAAAACATGGGAATTTTGAAGTATTTTGAAGTCGCCAATTCCTATGACACAATGAGAACCACCATTTTTTTTCTGTCTTTGTTGTAGACCTCAAAAGTGGATATTTTCACAAAATTTAACTATTATATGCTATGAAAAAAATTGAATAATTGGGATTAACTAACTATATTTGGCAAGGTATCATGTTTAGCATGAAAGTATGAGTATATTTTTCCTTTGAGAAATATCCAATATTTTTATTATTACATAAATGTTAGGCAATAATCTGTAGTGTCACAAAACCCATAAATCATTATTTTTCTTGGATAACATCTCTCTCTCTCTCTCTCTCTCTCTCTCTATATATATATATATATATATATATATATATATATATATATATATATATATATATATATATATATATATATATATATATATATATATATATAATATAAATATATATATATATATGTATATATATATATATATATATATATATATATATATATATATATATATATAGTGTGTGTGTGTGTGTGTGTTTGTGTGGGGGAATTGGACACAAAATGCAACAGTGTCATTTGATTACACCTTTAAATGATATATGCATTACAAAAAAAATAAACTGTTATTTTAAACTTAAAGATAAACTTAAAGAAACAGCTGAAAGATGAAAGAATGAGCCTGTTTTCTAAAACGAATAATGGCCATGATATATGCGGGCCAAGATAATTTGTCATTCTTATTTAAATTGTGATAATTTTATCTTTAGAAATGATTTCATCGGCAAATATTGTTAAAAAGTGTTTCTTTGTGTTTAAAATTGTCTTTGTTTTAATAACGAGGGGGCACTTGCCTGTTAAGCATCTATCATTTCCATTGTACATTTGCGGGTGCATTTGCGAGAACACGGACAGATAAGCTACTATTCTATCTTGAAATACAGCAGAACCACCATAAGTTGACCACCTAAGGGACTGTAACTAAGTGGTCAACATACGGAGGTGGTCAACTTAGGGAATTTTTTAAAAATATTTACTATAGTACAATATTAGAAAAAAGTTAGTAAGCTTTTTTAGTATTTTTTAAGGAAAAATTTAGAAAAAAATTAGCACTTACTCATTTTTATTTTTACTGAAGGTACAGCACATTTTTACAAATTTTGAAAGAATGATTCAATTTTTGTTTGAGTCCTCTTTTTGTTCATTTGGTAACTGCAAAAAGCAATTTCACAGTTTACAAGTCCATTAAGCATGCTTGGGCATTTTTCTGCAGCGAAATCTTTAAGTTGCTCCATCATGCGCTTTACATCGTCTTCCTTCAGAGTTGGGTAGTTTTCAGTTTCATCGTCACTTGGATCATCATCCTCTTCGCCGTCCGTTTCTCGTACCTTAGAGTCCTCGCTGTGCTTAGTCCCAGAGAGTATCTCACTGAAGATTGCCTCTGGGTCTGGTTCAACACATGTTACTAACTCATCGTCCATGGTAACATAATCTTCAAAATTAACTCCATCAAAAACTGGCAAGGGAGATAGAGGAAGCTCATCCTCTTGCACCGATGTTGTAGCTGTAACAAATCCAGCTTTCTTGTAGCAGTTCTTAATCGTGGCTTGAGTAACTTTATTCCAAGCAGAATTAATCCAATGAACAGCATTCAAAGCATTTACTGACGCAGCTGTTGATGATGCCAACGCAGAAGGACCACAGGCTTGTGCTTTCGTGATCACCCATTCCAGAAGTTGAGCTCTGTAGTGCACTTTGAAGGACTGAATAATGCCTTGATCTAAAGGTTGGGTTTTCGAAGTTGTGTTTGGAGGCAAAAATTTTAGCTTCACATTTGTGAGATTATTCACATTTGGGTGGCTGGGGCAGTTATCCACGGTAAGTAGAATAGACCGCTTCTTTTTCCTCATTTCTGCGTCAATTCCTCTAACCCACTCTTCGAATAAAGCACTGGTCATCCAAGCGGATTTATTCGCTCTCCAAAAAACAGGAAGGTCATCAGGTTTTACATTTTTAAATGCACGGGGTTTTGCGGTTTTGCCGATCACCATAGGCTTCAATTTTTCTCCAGTCATACTAACACATAGAAGAACAATAAAACGCTGTTTTGAAAGTTTTCCTCTTTTGCAAGAGTCAGCCTTCATTACTAGACTTCTATCAGGCATTGCTTTAAAGAAGAGACTGCATTCATCAGCATTAAAGATGTCCTCGTCTTTAAAACCTTTAGAAAACTATGAATTTTTCAATAAACTTCTCCACCACTTCAGCTGAAACCTCATTCGATTCCCCACACAAAACTTTTTGAGAAATCTCACATCGTAGTTTGAATTTTTCAAGCCAACCTGCTGACGCTTGGAAGTCCTCAATTTCGAATTCTTTTGTTTTTTTTTTTTTTTTTTTTTTTCTTTTTTTTTTTTTTCTTTTTTGCTACTTCCTGAAGCATAGACCCCGATATTCTTGCATTAATTGATCTCATCTCTGTAAACCAACGAAATGTTGCTTCATTCATAGCGTTGAGACACGTTTTTCTCCTTTTTCTCTGAAGTTCCCCGTTTTCGGAAGAACATCTTTCCTGATATTTTTCCTTGCGTTTTAAAATGTTGCTCACAGTTGTCTTACTCACACCAAATTTTTCTGCTGTCTTTCTTTGGCTGCTGCTTTCCAGAAAATTAAGAAGATCCACTTTCTCCTTTAATTTAAGTTCTCTTAGAGCTTTTCTTTGCGCCATTTTTAATAAAAATTGGCAAATAAACGACTGGTACTGCCATGACTATAGTTGTTAGCAGTGGAAAAAACCAAGTTTAAACCCGGGAAAAAAAACCGGTTTTTTTTAAGAAGGGAATTTTGAAAATTTCCCAAACATGGGAATTTTGAAGTATTTTGAAGTCGCCAAATCCTATGACACAATGAGAACCACCCTTTTTTTCTGTCTTTGTTGTAGACCTCAAAAGTTGATATTCTCACAAAATTTAATTATTATATGCTATGAAAAAAAAATGAATAATTGGGATTAACTAACTATATTTGGCAAGATATCATGTTTAGCATTAAAGTATGAGTATATCTTTCTTTGAGAAATATCCAACATTTTTATTATTGCATAAATATATTAGGCAATAATCTGTAATGTCACCCATAAATCATTATTTTTCTTGGATAACATCTCTCTCTCTCTCTCTCTCTCTCTCTCTATATATATATATATATATATATATATATATATATATATATATATATACATATATATATATATATATATATATATATATATATATAACTATATATATATATATATATATATATATATATATATATATATATATATATATATATATATATATATATAATATATATAATGTGTGTGTATGTAGGAATTGGACACAAAATGCAACAGGTCATTTGATTACACCTTTAAAATGATATATATATATATCATTTAATTTTGTAATGTATATATATATCATATATTATAAAAAGTATATAACCTGTATAATGGTATTTACATTTAAAGATAGTTATTTTCTAAATTTTATTTATATATAAAAGGCGGGAAAAAAGTTTAGCATAAAGAAATTTACATAATAAATAATGATAAAAATAGTGTATATAATTATTATATTAGCAATTAAATTTGAAGCAACCAGTTATGTGTTTGATAAGACTAACAGGGTAATTAATTACATAAATACTACTATAAAATCATTTAAATGCTCATTGCTATTATTTCTTGAATATATATATATATATATATATATATATATATATATATATATACATATATATACTTACCAAAAGTATATATATATATATATATATATATATATATATATATATATATATATATCTTAGAAATAATATGCTAGTTCTTAAATAGTCACTCTTGAAAAAATAAATGTAAACATTGTTAAAATTTTTTCTTCCCAAAGTTCCCAAAATTCCGGGTTTATTCCCACCTCTTCAAAATTCCGGGTTTTTTTACATCTCCACGACGCGATGTCCAGAAAAAAAAAGGACAGAACGTGTTTCACATGTGAGCGATACACGTTGTTTTTCAATTCTGCGTAGTTCGTTACATGCTACACCGCTACACACATACCCCACTCTCCTGGCCTTTTACGACAGATTTCAGCAATTACAGCCAATCTAAGAAATGAAAGCATGTAAAGGTCTAGAATATCATTTCTCCTTAACAAAAGGCTGGATAATCTCTGGTATTTCCATCCCATGTGAACCACTGGAAGTGATCAATGAATGGAGCCCCAAAGAGGGGGGGGGGGTCGCGAGTGTTGCTCAGATAATCCGATTGACTGATAAATAAATTCCTGGAAACCAGGTGGAGTACAGCGGGAGGAAAAATCTAATTCAAGAAAACATCAGTGGTCAAGTTACAGAGAGTAAAACCTACTAAAAATTGGTCAACATACAACTTACGGAGGTGTCAACATAGAGAGGTAAATCACCATTGAAAATGCGTTTTGACCATTCAAAATAATAAATTTCGGTCAACATAGAGAAGTGGTCAACTTTGGAGGTTTTACTGTATGTACTTCCGAACACGATTTTCTCAGTGAGAAAAAATGGTAGCTGTGAATTTGCCGGAAACTTTTATTGCCCATTTGCTTTTTGCGCCATCTGGTACAATCGGAGATACACTAACTCCATGCATTTACTCTATGTTGATCGCAGAAGATGTGTTGCTATGAAAAATATTGAAAATATTACTGTTGCTTTGAATTAATATGCAAATATCAGAGCTGCATTAATTTTCTGGATATAACGTTCGTTCTATCGATGTGTGTTACAGTTTTATAGAATTTGTCTTAAATTCTCATTCCTGCTAATCAGAAATAATTTCTATTTTATGTATGCTGTAATAATTTAATATGACATAAATAAAAAATAGTTAATAGCCAGCCGAATAACATTTAATCAGGTAAGTTTACTAAGTTCGTAATATTTGTTTTGGGATTTTAATAGGGGTGTTTGTTCGTTTCAATTTAACATTGTTCAGGTAATAGAATTATAAAATCAAGTGTTTCTTCTACTTCATTTAATATTTATAAGATTACTTGCATAAAGCATAGCTTCTAACTTAAACGGTTTTACCTCACAGTTTATGATTTTTCAAATGATTTTTTCCTTTCTAAAGTACGAATTTTCACATGAAAATGAGTACAAAGCGGTGGAAAGAAATCTAACAAGTAACCATAAAAAATGTAGCGCTTTTCTGTTTATTATTCATTTATAAACACTTTTTTCGACATTCAGAGTACAGATTCTTCCGAATGTTAGTGACACTTATTTTCATTTAGAATCAGGATAAGGAAGAAAGTATGGATTTATATACGTGTATGTGTATCTCTATCTTCACCATAAAAACTCCCTATCCCTTTTTAAACTTTCTACTCTCTAATTATTACTTTCTCACTTTACCACTTTTCTATTTTTATATTTGCTGTCTAGGGTTAAATTGTGTATTAACCTTTCATGTAACGTTATTGTTTTATAATTGTGTACCCTTAAAAGAACTGATAAATCCAGATGCTCACCCTGAATGATCCATTAAGTCTCACGACGGGGGATACAGCGAATCTGCTAAGGCGCCCCAAACAACCTACAATTCGAAGAAGTGTATATCTCTCTCTGTATATATATATATATGTGTGTGTGTGTGGCTATTGGGCACACATATATTGTTGTGTGTATGTGTATATATACATATGCCTGTGTGTATTTGTATCTCTCTCTCTCTGTATATATATACATATGTGTCTGGCTGTTGGGCACACATATATAGTCGTGTGTATGTGTATATATACATATGCCTGTGAATGTATATGTATATACATATATATGTAATTTGTATATGTATACACACACGCATATATATATAGTATTAAAATTTTTATTATTCTCAAGATTTATAGAAGTATATCTTGTACATTTAAAAGCTTTATGGAGCTATCTCATTACATAAATAAAATTTAAGTACAAAGCCCTTTGTATTCAAGTCGCATCCTTTATATTCACTACATGATTACATTAATTATTTATGCATGACTGCTAAAGAAGTTTTATCATGTATTGCAGTATGGTTTAGTGTATTTCCTCCCTATATATGTATGTATAGATATATGCAATTATTTATTTGAGTGTGTGCATGTATATCAATTTTTGTTTTTGTCTGAAATTGCAATAATTACAGTGGAATTGATTGGGGGGAAAAATTGCCTTATTTTCTCAAACCCTCTCAGTCCAAAACTAATACTACTGAAGAACCCCCCCCCCCCTTGAAATGTAGGTACAGTGAATATATTATTATAGTTTTAGACTTCATTGGCTCAGACCAAAATTTCAAGTTATGAAACATGAGAAAGCACTTTAAAAAAAATTACACACTTAACTGAAAACCCATTACAAAATAGTAATCCAGTTTTATATATAATTAATCTATTCAAATCATAAAGATAATTAGACATAATGAACTACTGGAGATTGGTACCGTAAACCAGCAAGAAGCAATACCCTAATAGAAATGATAGAATAAGAGTTTTACCGGTTTGAATTTTCGGTGAAATCACTGCTGACCACCCAACCAATGAATTTAATTTCACAATTTTATAACCCAATGAGAATTAGGTGCATTTCATATGTTATTAAACGGTTGCGTAAAGAGGGCCTGGTCTGGAATTAACAAAAATTTAAAAATGACACTTTGAAGAGAGGAATAAATAGTACAGGTTGCCATATGTTGCACTTTATCACCGATTTGGCAGGGGGCACCCACATGTTCAGTCAAGTCTTTATGTCATTGTTCTTTTGAGTGTTCATAGTCATTCAGACTTAGTTTTATGCAATAGGTTATAGTCTTGTTAGCCCTTGTGTAGAAAAAAAGTAGACCATAATAATCTAAAGCAAGCCAAAAGGGAACTTTTCTTAATAATGCAGGGGCACTTGCCTGTTAAACCTTTGGCCATAGAATGTTACATCTTGTTCACCATTTTATTATAGAAGCATCATATAGGCAGCCAACATTATTCCCTAAGACAACACAAAGTGGATCTTCGTAATTTAGGAGCAGAAGATCTCCATGCTTGGCCTGACACATCCCGGGGTATCGTTTGAACATAGGAGACTTTGTTACAGGGCCGTAGCCAGAAATTATTTTCGTAGGGGGACCAAGGGACAAAGACATCTTTATTTGTAAATACTTCAATTGATGAAAGGGAAAGCACTGTATTTCCGGTCAGCGGCCCAGGAAGACTTTTATGGTCTGAGCGGTTGTTTGTTTAAGAGAATAACTATTTATGTTCATGATCAGCTAGGCAGATAGTACACGCACACAAAAGGGGGACATTGTCTATCTACTGAATGATCTTTCAAAAAAAATTTTTTTTTTGGGGGGGGGCACCAGTCCCTTCCAATTCCTCCCCCTGCCTACAGCCTTGCTTTGTTACCACGAACCTATTTTATGCATATGAGTGACCATTAATTAAGGTGCGGCAGATCTTTGGCTGAATTAAGCCCCAAACCTGCATCCCTTCAGTTGCAAGATTGTTCCATTTGCTGACTGAGCTACCGCAGCTCTGTCTAAGGGGATGTGATGTCTTGTTCCTTGATTTTCTTTGAGTGCTCCATACCTGTTGTGTGACATCAGCCAGGGACAATGTCCAGTACATCCCATCTGTAAATAGAATTTTAGGCACATTTCTGAAAATTTTGTGTCATTTTTCTATGATGTTATAGAAGTAACCTTTAGAAGTTTTGACAATTTTATTGCTTTATATACTTATTTATTGTTAACAATGCTTTTATACTCTTTGTGTTTTGAATGTTTATAATTTTTATATTTTCAGGTGAAGATGAAAATTACTTGTGCTGTTGAAGTCGTTAATAGATCTCAAGTGGTTAATTCTCGTAGTAAGCAAAAGTATAGTGTAGCAACTTTAGCTTTATGTCATAAATCCAGGAAGAAAGAGAGGTGCTCTGACAAAGATGTTATTCTTATTTTGTGTACACATTCTAATCCCAAAGGAACTAAATACAAGGTAAAAAGCTTGAAATATGTAAATAAAGCATTATATGCTAAAGCAGAAAATATAAAGTGTCGAATAGCAATAATCTTTTCTCAGTTATCATTCCCAGTGTTTATCAGTGTTTATTTTAAACATTGTTACTTAAATTCTTTTCGTGTTTAATTAATATAAATTTAAAAGCACATAAATTAAAATGAAGAGAATGGTTATGATGTTAAATTAATGACATATTAATAAACCATTTAGTATAATATCCTTTTATTTTTTTTAAAGTTTTTTTTTCTTTTAAAGAAAAACTTTCTCTAAAAAATGTTGTTGTATAATCATATTTCTTTGAACTTATAGGTATTTAACAATGTTGAAAAATTATTCTCCAAGTTTCTAAATGATGGGAAAGCTACTATAAGATTAAAAGAACCTCCACATGATGTTATCATTAATAAAGTAAGTTTACAGTACCTTTACTATTTTTTCCTTTCTAAAAAAAAATTTACATGCATATTATTGCCTAAGTATTCTGAAAATAAGGATTTTTGGAAGTACATTAGCTGTCTGTACTATTACTATATAAGTTAAATCAAAATAACACATAAAGCTACTTCTCTTGTAATGAGAAAAGTAGCAAAAATAATTTTATTACAATGATTATAATTTATTTATTCTTTGTATATGACTAGAAACCTCTGAAACGTTTTTTTTAATTTAAAGGAAGTGGCTGATAGTAATTTTTCGTTTTAAATATAAAATTGGTCAAATATGGGATAGGAACTTTGCTAGAGTATTTTACTCACTTAATGTATATTTGTATACAAATGCTGTTGGTATATCTGTATGGAATGAATAGACTTTGACACCATTTGACTGATCAAGTACATATGTATTTTTTCATTGAGAATGCTTTTAATCTATCCATTTTGTTGTTATTGAAATAGTATATCTGTATCTTTAATTTTAAGGTTTCCATAATGTTACCATAGATAAGATGAGATTTTTCAAGTCTGTGTGTAACCAAGTTGAAAAATTTCAATTTGTATCAAAATTTAATATGTGATGAGGATTGGTATAAGAATGCTCTCAACTAAAATAAACTTCTCTAACTGGAACAAATTTGTGTAAGTTGAATTTTGAGAATCCTATGTCAATCATATGGTGAAAATTTTTTTCTTGCCAAAAAATTTCACTTGACAAAAAGAGAAGTATGAAGATTCACTCTCTCTCTCTCTCTTTCTCTCTCTCTCTCTCTCTCTCTCTCTATATATATATATATATATATATATATATATATATATATATATATATATATATATATATATATATATATATATATATATATATATATATATATATATATACAGTAGAACCTCGGTATAAAGACCCCTGTGGGACCAACATCATATGGTTGTTGTAACGAATTGAAAAAATAATAAAAAAAATTGAGCAAAGAAATGATGCAACAGTACATACCTATAGAACACTTCTATTTATTTGTATTTCCATTACTGAATTTTTGAATAAAAGTCTTTGACTGATGCCTGTTTCAAGTTCATTTAGAAATTTTTCATTATCACTGATTCCATATCCATTAGATTTTGAAGGAAATCTTCAGAATTAAATTGTCCTTCAAAATATTGATGCAAGGCATTGATTGCATTCAAGGTTTCTGTTTCAATCACTTTTTCAAAAGTTTGGACAATAAATGCTGTCGTCGGAATCAAATTGAAGTTGCAGTACATTACAATACTTTTGAAATAGCCTATTTGCTCATGAGTTCTGCAGACTAAAATTGGCGGTCGTTCTAACAGAAAATAATATGCTTGGGGTTGTTGTAATGATACAAAATTAACATTATTCCTATGATAAAATAATTGGGACATTTTAAGATGGTCATTCTAACGAAGGGGTCTTGTATCATGGGGTTGTTAAAAAAGAGGTTCTACTGTGTGTGTGTGTGTGTATATATATATATATATATATATATAATGAGAGAGAGAGATTAGTTAGATCTTTTGGTTGTGTACACAAGCTTTGTGCCTTTATTAAAGATAACCCAAAGATGTGTTGTTTCCAAACATTCCAGTGTTTCTTTCTGAACAACTGCAGTTTCCTAGATGACAATTAGCGAAAGTCAGGGGCAGTCATTGCTAATTACCTGAATAAATTTAGAAAATCCATGTTTTTTGCTTGGTCAGTTATGCTATATGCTCTATAGTAGGAAGTCCAAAAACTCTGTAAACCAAATCAGAAAACCAAAAAATATTGTTTATCCACTTGCATTTTGCTAAAGATAGCATTAGTTTAAATTGTTTAAGATTCTATGCATTCAAATATTGCTCATTCATGTGAATTAGTATTAATAAAAAATGTATTAGTTTACCATCAATTTATATCACTAAAAGTAAAGGAATCTCAACAGTTTGTCATCTTTCATTTTTTTGTATATTTTTACAACAAATTATATCTTTGATTACACACAGATCATTCATTTTATTTATACAACAGTAAATAAATAAACACAGACAGGGCAGCATCTACGAGGTTTGCTAGTACCATGTATTTCTATGAATAAGCCGATTAAACTTTTTTCTTATAAAGTGGGGACATCAGTTTGTATATGGATACACAGAACAGATTGATAGTATGTCTTTCTTGGTAATATTTTTATTGCTGTTGCAGACCAAATCAGAAAAAATTGATAATGTTTAAAAATAAATAAGCAGAAAGTAATGAGAAATATATGTATAATCTTACTAAAATAAGAAGAAAGTCAAAATTTCTAAAATGTATCAAACAGACCTTGACTACATTTGTAACAGATCAGCTAATCTCGTAGAAAAATACTTTTCTGTAAGCCAGAGGCAAGCACTAAATTGCTAAAAATGGCATTTTTTAATGTTTTTATAGTTGCTTAAATTTATGAAAAAGTGATAGCTTTAGATAGGGTTTCTAGGGTTTAATCTATTGCCAATGACATCTAATAAGTAAAAGTATAGCCCACATTGTCTAGTGTCCCAATTCTCAAACTGGACAACATATCAGCAATCAAGAAAAGTGGCTTAAAATTGTGAAATTAATAAAGAAAGCATAAAGAAAGTTCAAAGTCAAAATTTAAGTTGCTTTCTCTCACCACTGTCAAAATGTATAATGTAGTGGTAACAGTATATTAACCTAATAGTTTTTTCTGCAGTTGAGATTACTATGATCTAATTATGAATATAAGTAGTATGTATTCATCTATTTATGATGTTACTCAAGTGTTAAAATTGCAGCTATTAACATGCTTGTCAACCTTGCTTATTTTGGCTGTATATTTACACATTTTGTTATATTATAAGAATGCATGTCAAAATTGTATAGTAAATTAATATCAAAGCTGATTTTCAAATTTGGTGTTTGATTTCAGGGTGTGGGAAGGAAATATCTCTGGGGAAACTAGATGAAGGAAAATTCTCTTAACCTCAAAAATGGGGATAAAAATTTACTAAACCTTGTTATGAGAAAAATTCATCTAAAAGATACTTTGGGGTTTTAATAAAAAGAACATCTTGGTGAAAAATGTTAATTTTACATACCTATTGTGAGAAATTTTGTTTGTTCTTTTTCTTGACTTGATGAATTAACATACAGAGAGCTGCTTTTCAGGAGCAGAGGCTGTAGATTCAAATCCTATGAAAATGAGGCTTCTTGGAATTAATTTTAAGCTGTAGCAAAATTAATTTTAGCCCCCCCCCCTTTTTTTCTTTTCAAAAGGATTAACCATGGCTCACATAAAAATGCAGAGTTTAAGTTTTTATTACATTTTTGAAAAGATATTTGGATTGGTTCTAAAAAAAAAAAACCTTTAATGGTTCAAAATGATAGACAGCATTATTAAACCCAAGATGACTGAATGGGTAGGGTACTGCTCTTGTATAGGAGTTTGAGTTCAAATCCCACTGTTGCAAGGCTATTAATAGCTGTTCAGAATCTGCTTCAATAAATAGTAGGTCCTGATCTCATTAGCCCTTGTGTTGCAAAAGAATAGACCAACATTCTAAACCCAAACCATTAAACCCAAGCTTGCCTTTATAATTAATGCTTACACAAGATATTTATTATATTTGTGATAAAAGTATTAAAAAAAGGGTTTTGCAAAATAGTATATATGAAATATTCATTAGATTTAATGGAACTCCTATCGTTATTTTTATGTACATCCTAATGTATGATAAGAATTAAAGATCTTGCATACAGAATTTTTCATAACTTCTTAAAGGATATATTTTCTTTAAATATGAAAGTAATATTTATTTACTAGTGTTTTTCTTATTGTTTTTTATACCAATATTGTTTTCCTGCTACTTATCTCGAATTATTTAATCCTAAAATTTTTAATTTCTGTGTTTTTTTATGATTCTTTTTATAGAAATATTAAATTAAATGAGATCTTAACAATGTTTACTGCGTAATATACTATTCATTTAACTAGAAAATATTTTTTAAAGAATTTTAAATCTTGAGAATAGAATGCACAATATATTTTTCATCTTTGTATTTCCTAAATTATCAAATAAAATTTTCATCCAGACAATAGTTAGACATTTAGAGCACAACCTGAATAACAGTCCATGGATTAAAATCTTAATCACTGGAATGAATTTTCATAACCATTTAGAATTGACCTGCAGCAGTTTTGTACCTGTTTGATAAGCTCTCCTCTCCTCAATTTAGGGTTTGGTTTTACCTTTGCTGGTTTTAGCCTGTTCTGTTTTTTAGGTTAGGGCTCTTTTATCAGTTAGGTCTTGTTGTTTTTATGAAAACACCTTGTGCTTGGCACTTATGTCCTAAATAGGACCTTGCACCATAAAACTCCAACCAACCAACCTCAATTTGGGGAGAAAAATACATACTTCTTGTAGTGAAATAAACCAACAAACTTATCATAAATCTTTAGATTTTCTTGACTTTTCATAATATTATGTACACTTAATTCTTTTTTTATTTTTTATTTCTAATCATCAATAAGTTTTATTTATATATTTCTGTCTATATAGGCTGATCCATTGCAACTAAAGGGATTTTTACATGGAGTAGGTTTAACAATTGTTGGTCAAGGCACTGGCAAAATTCATTTCTCACCTACTCCCACAAAAGTTGACAGGCCCAAGAGAAAGCTTGCCATAATGAAAAAACAAGATTACCCTATAAAGTCAGGTTTTCCGCAAAGTTTGACTTGGCTGCAAGTTCAAACTTGTTCTCTGCGTAAAATAGATCAGCGTGTGTTAAAACTACATAACCTTCAAGTTTTAGATTTAGCACATAATTCAATAAAAGAACTGCCAATAGCTCTTGGACAACTAAAATTAAAAGAGCTAGTATTGCATCACAATGAACTAACAACTGTTCCTAAAGAGCTATCAACTGGGACCCTTGGGCAGACTCTACAAATTCTTGATTTATCATTTAATCAAGTAAGTATATAATTTCCTTAAATATTATTTACCAAATTGTTTTTTTTTTTCTTCTTCTAAATGTATTAGTTTTTCTAAAGGCATTTTCTTATATTCTAAACAAAACAAAACAAACTTAATTTTTTAACAAGGTTGTGCTTATGACTTTGACATAATTCAAATAATATTGCTATCTCCTAATTTATATTTTGTATAGTAGTAATTTTCTTTTGCATAATAGCCTTTTATAATTTTAATCTATTCAACTGTATCAGCTAAGACCACAATTATACCAAAATAAAAACATCTGGCCCTATCATTTGAATAAAAAAGAATCATAATAGAATTTTATAAGATAAAAAATACAATTGTCAAAAGGGTCAAAATTTGAAAATTAAATAACTAAATGCTAAAATTCTAAAAATAGAAAATATTGAAAGGTTATAAAAAGGGAAAAGTTGTATTGTTCAGGGAGAAAAAAAAAGGAATTAAGGGTCAAGTAGATAATGAAATGTACTATTGAATGGTAGCTGAAGTAGAGCAAGGAAGGGTGAGGTATATAACAGTAAACACAATAATGTATATGGAAGTATAAATTTTTAAATATAAAATAAATAGTTAAATCATTGTTAAAATTCACAAAATTAAAAAATAAAATTTCTGGAACAATGTAATTCTATTTTTATATTTTGTGAATTTCAACAATGACAAGGTTCGTACGGTGCTTAAAAGTGCTTAAAAACTGCTTAATTTCGAAACACGTTTTTAAGGCCTTAAAAAGTGCTTAAAGAGTGCTTAATTTTCCCCTAAAGTCCTTATTTTTTTTCTTGCCGACAGTTTTTATTTGAATATTTCGAAATCGTCTATGAAAATCATAAAAGGTCGCTCGGGATTAATCGTTCAGTGTGAATGAAATTCCGATGTCTTTAGCCGTCGGGTAACAAAAGAAAACTCTAGCGCTCTCAGACCAAACTAAATGGTTACAAATCTGTTAGTCTAAAGTACAATTCGAACCCCCTGGCTCAGATACCGAAAAAAATCCCGTCCTATTCGATCATCGTCTCGAAATATAATTATTAAAAAAAATTTTTTTTTAATTGTCCACTTAAAAAAATAGCCTTATACAGTGCACATATTATTTAAATCATGAGTTTTTAGACATTGATTAAAATTAAATTTAATGATAATTATTGTATCTTTCCAAACTATTAAGGTATAGATTTTATTGCTATTAAGGAATTCTGCAGTCACAAAATTAAAAATTTGTGTATAGAAATGTCTCCTAAAAATTTGATATCTAAAATGCGCATTTATATTATTATTATTATTATTATTATTATTATTATATATATATATATTTTTTTTTTTTTTTAATTAGGATATTTGAGATTTGAATCTGTTTTCAACATTTTTTGATCAGAAGACTCGAGTGATTGTTTATATTAATAAAAATTATTAAGTCCAACAAACAATATGGTTCCTCAAAGTTTAATATAATAAAGTTCCACTGTATTGGTGAATTTATTTATTTTTTTAATTAGGCAAATTGAAGAAACATCTGATTTGAATCTGTTTTAAATTTTTAAATTTAAGTACTTATTTATATTGATAAAAAGTTATTTAGTTACTTTCATATTTCGTATTTAGGCACTTCATATTGTATTAAGTAAATCAGAACATTAATTTTTAATAGTTATTCAACTACCTCTCTTTTTGATTTTTCTCCTCTTTTCCCCAAAATTTTGAATTCTGTGTCTGTAAAATACAATGATTTCTCATTTATACACACTCTCTTTTGTTCATGTTTTTGTTGAACCTAATGTAATAACCATTATTTTATCTGATATGTTTCTGATAAGAGGTGCTTAAAAAGTTTGAATGGTGCTTAATTTTTTCCATTAAAAAAGTGTACGAACCATGAATGAGCATTTAACAATAAAGCACTTATGACTTGAATTACAGGGCTCTAACTGTATGAATACTAAGGAAAGTTGATAAAAGCTTTAAGGTATCTGTCTACGTTGAAAACGTCATTTTTTGCCAAAAATCATTTTTTTTTCTCTATTGTAAAATTTTAACTTTTAGGCTTCTATATCTGTTTTTATTTTGTCTCTACGGCATTTTAAAGAAAAGTTACAGATGTTTAAACAGTGACAGCTCTCAAAACATAACGGAAGTAGCGACTTTGGAACCGTAAGTTGTGAATTTAAAGCCTTTTAAAGAGCATTTTTTGAACAAAACTTTCTAAATTTTCATTAAGATCAAACATTTTTCTAGTATTTTTAATAATTAGCAACTTGGCAATTAGAAAGTTTTGAAGCAAGAAAGTGTGGGAAATTTTAAACATGCATTTTAATTTTTTAATAGTTAAAGTTGCTTTCATAAACTTCAAATGAGTTTTTCAAATGAGTTCTTCAAATGAGTTTTGAGTCAGAACGGTATTTTAAATAAAATGTTGAAACTTAAAATGTGATTTCTCAAAAAGTTCTTAAAATATTTTGTTGAAAATTATTATGAATGCTTTTGATAGTATTTACTAGTAAATGACCTAAAAGCTTTAAATTTGGTTAATTTTTTGTGATGTTACACTGATAGTTAGATATAAAGGTAATGAAAATTCGTTAAGAATTCAATGTGTATGATTTTGAAGGACCAAAATTTTTTACCAAATGTAAATTAAACAAAGATTTTAGGTGATTAACTAGTCCAGTGTATAAGAAATGTGTTGTATCAAAAAATATTGAAATAATTTAATTTATTAAAAAATTAGACCTTTTGAAAATACTCTATTTTTTTTATTTTTTATTTTTTAAACTAAATTTTCTTCTTTTATTAGAAATTTTATAAAAACTTCCCCAGGAATAAATTTTTTAAGTGCAATTCTCTATGATAATGTTAAAAATAAATCTAGAAATGTAAAAACATGAACTAGTTTCTACGTTTAAAGAAAAAAGTTCTCCGAACATAGACGGATACCTTAATGCATGACCTTTAAAGTTCATAAAAATAAAAAAAGAATTAAATGACTAATCCCCTGTAAAAATTTTAACATTCAATGGACATTAAATTACATTCCTACACCTCAATTGACTTGTTTTATTTCATTGTATTAACCAACATGTAAAGACAAAAATGTTAATAAGATTTGCTTATAATGTCAAATTTATTTATTTATTTATTTTACAGATTAGAAGTCTTTCACCTTACTTCTGCTTAATGAAAAAGGTCACTGTTTTGTCACTAAAATGTAATAAGTTAAAAAAGTTACCTCGGAATATGCATTGTTTAGAATCTTTAAGAATGTTTAGTGCTTCTCATAATGAATTAAAGGTATGACATTTGCTATATTTCTATTTTGTACACTCTTTCAGTATTAATTTCTAATAAAATTTTCTCAATCATTCTTTGCTAAAATATTTAAATAATTTTGTAAAAACATTCATGCTTTATAAACATCCTAATTACTCATTAATTTTGAAGATTTCTTTTAAGAATTTAATCATTAAAGCATTTTTAATCACTTTTATTTAACATGCTATGTATGTCTGTTCATTAGGTATAAATTCTGTAATTTAAACTGATTTTTCATCTTCCTATTAATTTCACATTTGATAACTACCCTTGATTAATTAATATAAATAGCAAGCTTACTGGGATCAGTAACTGATGATCCATGCATTGTCAGTGGTCTGTCACCATTGTTTTGTGGCAACTAAATAAAATATTAAAAGAATAAAAGGATAGAAATTAGCATTTTAGGGTTTATTGTTTTAAATGTTTCCAGTAGTTTCTGAATCTCATTCAAGTTTATTAAATTCTAGTGACAGTAAAATTATCTATGGATAAACTATGTCCTTCATATTTAAAAGATGATTCGAGGTATGCTGTCAGAAATATATAAATTAAAAAAATGAATAAAGAGTGAGCATTTTATATGAACTTATGTAGTGTTTGGCAAAAAAAATATTAAAATTGTGCAAAAATGACATTTCAGTGAATGACACTTCATACTGCACTAAATTAAATTGTGTATGGTATAACTTACCAGACATCCCATTTTGAACGGGACTGTCCCTTTTTGCAATTACTAATCCCGGTGTCCCCGAAATGGACTGTGGGACGCAAAATTGTCCTGTTTCCAGGAACTGCATGAAAATTTGAGTATCATATGGCTGGCCACCGTCCTGCTTTTCTATTGTAATTGAATATATTTTATATTTGCCTGCTACAAATGCTCCAGTAGAAAGAGTATTTTCTATTATGAACAAATTGTGGATATCTGAGAAAACCCAGTTACATATTTCAGTTCTAAAGGTGATGTTGATAATTAAGGTGAATATATATATATATATATATATATATATAAAAGTGCCAAGAGTTTTATTCTTACTTGAAATCGTTACCAGCTATATTAAAACAAATTTGCTCTTTTGATAAATATAAATATAACTAAACATTTGGGTACCTATATTTTGTGATTCGTAACTTTTAAGCCAACTAACTTTTTCTGAATAAATAACTTTAAAAAAGTGTTGTTTTTTTCATTGACTACCTGTGATTTGACCTTAATAAACTAGTGTCCCATTTTGAGTAAAAAAATAAATGATCATGTTAGGTATAACCAGAAACTTTACAGTCACAAAATCTTGATTTCAAATTTTTTTTATAGCACAGAAAATTGCACTACACATAAAACTAGCAATATGACTTCTATCCCATTTAGGTACTATTTTAACAAATATTCCTTCTAACTAAAAAACTTTCCAGCAACTATTTAGCTGAATGATAGAGCTCCTCTGCTTTTTCAGCATTAGAATTTGTGGTTTTGAATCCTGCTGCTGGGATAGATGTTCTTATTAATTTGGAATTTGTTTTAAGCATAGATACCTGTCTCATTAGCCCACATTTAGCAAAAGGGTAGATTGTAGTGCTCTAAATTAGCTAAATCAACTAGTACTTATACTGAAGTATCTGTAGCAGACAATGTGATTTTGAACGAGGAAAACTTTTTAATTGTTCCGAAGGCACTAATATTTTTTTTTAATTACATGTAAGCACCACATTTGTAAAAATATCTTACTAGCTGAAAGTTAGTTTTAAACATGTAAACACTGTGGTGCTTCATCCAGAAATTATGGCACTTATAAATACAATAGTAAGATAGTCTTTTATCAAAACATAGTGTTGGAGCAACAATTTGAAAATATTTCAAACATTGTAAGGAATGACATTTGCTTTGAAGTTTAATCTGCAAGGTCATGCAAATTGTATTTTTCACTGGTAGTCTTTAATCCTTTAACTTGTCATGCTAGTTATCTCTTTCACTTTTGTTGGATATGGCTGTTGTTTCCTTACATGTTATACAGGCACAGATTTCCAAAAAACTTGAATTATTACTCCTAATTGCATATTTATATTTTCAACACATTTTTTTTCAAAATTACTTATTAAATATTGTACTAAAACATGTTTTTAATATATTGCATTTTATAAATACACAAACTGTTACATTTCTTACTGTTGAATGATTTTATACTTGAACAAAAATAATTAACTATCATAAACAGATTATAAAAAATGCTTGTTTAAAGATAAAAATATATAAAACATTTTACCAAGTTATGAAGTTTTGTGTAAAACATTCGTTATATATGAAAAATTTTAAAATGACCATATTCTATAAAAATTTACTTTTGTTTTTAATGGATTTGATTGAAATTGCAATATTTCATTGAAAATATATTTATGAAGAATTGAAATTATTAAGTGGTTAAAATTTAAAAGTAAAATATTAACTGTTTGGTGGGGTTATCAATTGATAATTGCTTAAAAATGAGCTTTAATTTAAGAAATATTTATAGAGAAAAAAATAGTGAAAATATCCACTTTATAACTATCAAATGTGCCATATATTTATTTAAATGTACAGTATACAGAACTTTTGCATTTCAAAACATAACAAAATTTATTTCAACTTTTTTTGCAAAAGCTATTAAATTAATTATGAGGTGGATTAAAAAGGCAATTCATTAATTTTTAAAAGTTTTTTTTTTTTTTATATTAATGTATGGTCCATCTACCAAGTATAAAGCTTATAAGAAATAAATGATTTAGAAATGTTTTTTACAATGTGTAGGTAGTTGTAGTTTGGAACTGCAAGTTGGGTGTTTGTATTGGTAGTTATGTTATTTTATAAAAGGTGTTATCTACTAGTTAGTGTATTGCTTCAGTGTTAGTTGACTGAATTAGTTATTGAAATATTTTCTTGTGAAGTAATATAATTTTATAAAAATAAAAAAGGAAACAACTTCTAGTGAACTTTTGTAATGAAACAAAATTATAAATCCAAATCAGCTTATGCCAATTATAATTTTCTTTTCTAGAGATGATCTTAAAAAAGTGGGGGAAACTTATTAAGAAACCCTTATTTTTCACCTTAAAGAACTTGTATGAGCCCTGAAATAGAATTATGACTAGTAATTCAACATTGAATGTATTTCATAATTTTGTGAAGCATACTTTATTACATTCACTTTCTAATCATTACATTTAAAAACTTTCTTTTCAGGTTCTGCCTTTTGGTATACGTAAACTTAACCTTGATACCTTAGATTTGTTTCATAATCCTCTAGATACAGATGTAGTTCTGCGCCCGGTAATTTTAAGGGATTTGCCTACACTTTTAGAATCTGCTGCATCTGCAATTGTCAGTCAGAAGTAAGGATTTTTGTGGTTGAAATAAATATATAGCTTACTTTTCCTTTCAGTTTTCTTTCCAGAAATTTATTGGTACAAAAAATGACAATCTCCCCAGGCTTATGTTTTTACTATGTAATTAGTACTGTTATTTATTCAGTTTTCCTGTAATATATATATATATATATATATATATATATATACACACACATGCAATTTTTATTTTATATCGTTTAGATTTTTTTGTTAAAGTTTACATTAAATTTCATCTAATAAAATGTTAAATTTTTACATCAAATTTATAAATTATCATTATTTCAAAAGTGTTTTTTCTTTAGTAAGTCAACTACTGTTTCTAAGATGATTGAAGTACAAAGATATCTCAGATTTTGTCAATGCGTCTGAAAACAATTGATAAAATACAAAAGTAATGGAAAATGAGGCAATCATTTTTTATATGAAGGAATTTAATTGCATTTAATTTATCCCGGCCATCCCAAAATACATAGCAAAATACATTTTATGTAAAATAAATGTGATTTGAAAGACTAAAGAATAAAAGACAATTTAAGATGACATTTGTCTGAAGACTTTTTTAGTATATGGATGACAAGAAGAGAGAAAATCATGTTTAGAATGTGAACCCCCTCTCCTTAAGGATCATGTATATTAAGGTACTATCTGCAGTCTCTTCCTTTTCTTGGTATTTTGTCCTTAGTATGATCTTCAGTGTTGGTAGATTTATCTCGTATAAGAAAACGTTTCAAAACATCTGTTTATGTTACTTTAAGATTTGCCTAAAATGGGATTCTTTTGCTGAAAGGTTTTAACTCTTAGGTCACCACCTGATTGAGTCTTGAGTTGCAAGACTTTGCAGGTATCTGGGGATTGTTTCTTCTTAGGTTTAGGTACAATAGACCTCTGGTTACATGGCCCAGCTCTAGAAGGATCTGCAAAAACTGCCCTGAAGGTGAGTTAATTTATTCAACATGGAATAAAGCATCATAAAACTAGTTGAAACATTCTTTATATATATATATATATATATATATATATATATATATATATATATATATATATATAATTTTTCTCCATTAACCTCTGTAAATTGCTCCATGCAGTGAAGAATTTTTTTTTATCTTAAAAAGGCATGTACTGCCCTATTCCTTTGTCTGTGATCTGAGACAACAGACAAAAAAAAAAAAGGACAATTATTTGTAGGGGAAAAAAACCAAAACTGGCATTAATAGATTAAGCTTGTTTTTTAAAATGGACAACAATTTTTTTTATTTTAATATTTCTCGTATATCAAAGGAAAACTGGTTATACATTATGTTCTCTTGCCAAAATAATTTCTTCAGTATTTTTGTGTGTCAAAAATCTTTTATCAAATATAATTGTACAAGTTCTTCTTGGTATATAAGGATATTAAGTTAATTAAATACATCCTCCTAGAATTATCTTTCCAAGACTTATACTTGCACTTATAAATTCAACATTCTTTTACATGCCAAGTATACTAATTAAAGAAAACTTTAAGACTCTACAGTACTCTTTACAATTATGTTTAACATACCTAGAAATGTTCTGTTCTCTTTTCTTAGAAGGCTTTTATATTACAAGAGTAAATTCCTTGAGATGGTTGCTTTACTTATTTCTTTTCTATTTTAAAATTTTTTTACCCTTTTGTTTCTCATTAAAATATTTTTTTAATTTCATGGCATATGTAATTGGTTTATCTATTTTGAATTCCAATAAACATTGAAGCTTTAAAAATGGAAGTGGCTTAGTTTTTATTGTCCAGTTCTTGTATATCACATGATACAAATATGAAGCATTTATTTTTATTTCAGGACTGAGGAGGATAAATAAATCTTGTAAATAAATCTTGTTTGGTACTGCAATCTATTGATATCTTTTTAAACAAAATCATTCATCTTTTCATATGTGTGTGTATATGTATATGTATGTGTATGTATATGTATAATATATATGTATATATATGTATATATATATACACACACACATATATATATATACATATATATACATATATATACATATATATATATATATATATACACATATACATATATATATATATACATATATATATATATATATATATATACATATACACACACATATATATATATATATATATATATATATATATATACATATATATATATATATATATATATATATATATATATACATACATATATTGTTTGAATCATTTATTAATGTTTTGTATTTTGTTTTGTTGTTTATCCTCTAACTCAATGTGTTATATTTTACTGTTATGTTTTATGCTCCGTGTGCTATGTTTTATTTTTGTAGTATAATTTAGTTGCATTTTTGTGGCAACACTATTTTTAGTTTAGTTTATGAAGGAGAACTTTTTGTGAGTGATAGCTGCACGTTGCTGCTGGCATTATGATTAAAATAAGTTTAAAGACAAATGTTATAGTCTTCGTTTTTTGTTTGTGTTATTGGTCCGCGTCGACATATATATATATATATCGCGTCGACATATATATATACATACATATATATATATATATGTGTGTGTGTGTGTAAAAATGATTTATGTCTTAAGAGTTATAAATCTCAAAGATACATTCTTATGTTTAAGAAAGACTATATTTTTTTTAAACTTTTGTTTCCATTTTTCAGAATTCCTTATAGTTCCCAAGATCTTCCATCTCTTTTAATTGATTATCTGGTTGAGCATTGCCCATGCCCCTGTGGTAAAGATGTATTTCAGAATGAGTCTTCTTGTATTCTGGTACTTGATCTACAAAAACTTGCTTCAACTGTTGTGTATATTAATAATTCTAGTCGTTTTAAAGTTCCCTTGGAAGTCTATTTTTGTTCATCTAAATGCTGGCAGAAGTAAGTAATCTGAATCTATTCTGAAATTTTATCAATTTATATTTGAGTACAGATAATTTATAAATTGTACATTAACAAAAGATTTATTGTAATAAATCCTTCATTCTAATGTAAGTGCTTTCTGCTTTCTTGTATATGTAGTTGAAGTAAGCATGCTAATTCCAAAAATTTGACCTTGGTATTTTGAGTGATCTTCATATTTTGGACTTCTCTAATTCTAGAAATACCAATTTTTGAATTGTGTGTGTATGTATGTGAACATGATAGCTTGAGTACAGCTTGACTTAGAGAAATTAAATTTTAAATACATACATTATAGGAAAATTGTAGTTTTGTATAAACTTTTAAGTTGCTCCTGTTACTATGCAGCTTCCAATGCTGTTGTATAAGTTTATAAAATAATACTAGCGTGGCTAAAAGATATTCATTGTTTATGTGATAGCATTCATATGTTTTGTAAAAGAACAAAAACTAACCAAAATAATTGCTTTTGTATGAGTATACAAGAAGATAGAGGAAAGTCTGCAAATTCTTTAATTTATTTTAAAGATCTAGATACAATGTTAAAAGATGTTTAAATTAAAAAGTAAGCTATCATGGATATTTGGTGGGGTTATTGATAGCTGAAAATAACTGGATAGTTACCAGATATCCTTTTCATATTTTAAAAATTGTTAGTGAAAACATTACAGATTAGTAACTTGCATGTGAATCTCTTATTTGCCCTAAAGCATCTGAAAGATTTAGTGAAGATAAACATAGTATGAAAGTAAATAGTAGTTTTTTATATGAAATTTTTTATTTTTATATTCCTATACAATTTTTAAAAATAATTTAAGTATTAAAACTATACTATAATTTCATTAATTTGTGTATGTATAGAGATACATAATATGTATCTGTTTGAGTCCCCTGTCTCAAAGAGTTCCTCCATTCAGTCTGAGCTTAGGACTTTAGCAACCATTTATAAAAGATATCCTGACAAGAATTGGACACATATTTTTGCTGACACCTCTGCTGCTGATGAAAAGGCAGGTGCTGGTGTATGCTGACATGTTTCAACCAGGGAGGCTGTTAGACATTTCAGAGACAATTTTGATGTTGAGATATATGCAGTTTGTATGGGCCTTAGAGCAATTGAAAATATTACAAAAAATAACATAATTTTGTTTGTTGATTTTAGGGCTGCCATTCAAACCATTACCAATTATAACTTGACCATAACACCCTTTGAATTTCAGTGTAAAAATCAAATTAGCTCTTTGATCGGTTCAGAGGTTGATATGGTTTTACAATGGTTCCCAATCACTGCACAATGCCTATGGCAGTGAACATGCTAACACAGTTGCCAAGGAGGGTTGACCATACTGTTGCTGCTCATTTTAGGAACATAGAGAGAATCATTAGAGGCTATATTAAAGAAACTAGTATCTAATTTCAGAGACATTTCCTCTGGGAGTAGATGGTCATCTCTCATAAATAAGAGAGTATGCCCCTCTCTTCCTGGAGCTATTGGGGTGGCTCTTTAGAATTGGGACTGGCCATGACTTGCTGAGTGTTAAGAAATTGGTGAATCATACTTTTCTTCACACATTGAACAAAAAACATATTTTTGAAGCACTTTTATTTTCACGTTTCGCTGTTTTCACATCTCGTTACATACCTAGTCCAGGACATTATTTTTCTTTCCACATCACATCTAGCTCCATCTGTTGAGCAAAATTAATAGTTGAGCCAGTACAATTTTTGAGATGACAGTTTACATGAGGTATCATCTTTTTTGCCTTCACCTAGTGGATTCCCCTCATAGTATATTTTGCACCTCTGCTTCTATGACAAGAGAGCATGTTTTGACTTGTCCAGCTGTGCAAAGCTATTTTGCTTTATCATTTCCTGAGATGCCCCCACTTTCTTTTATTTAATGGACTGTCAGGCGTCACATGCTCAAGATGAGCCTCAGCTGGTATAATTAAAAAAAATCTTTAATTAAATTAATTTATTCTTTAAATAAAAATGATTAAAAGTTTTTAAATTTAATGCAGTAAACTTTAAACATGAGTTTACAGCTTTATTTTTAATTCCTGAACAGTTTAAAATATTTTCAGAAGTTTTGTTGAGTCTTGCAAAAATGCCTGGTTTCAAGTGCTTTATTAATTTTCAATGTATGATAAGTCTAAATACTAGTTGATCTAAAAGGGAAGATTTTTTTTTTATAAAAAAGAGGTGAACAGTTGTAAAAAGTTAAAATATTCTAGATAAGAATTCTTGTGGTGTTGGCTTTACAAAATTGTATTTTGTTTAGATAGTTTACATCTTTATTATGTTTTTATTGGGTTCTTTTTAAAACAGATTTCTTATTTGTAGGTATGCATTAGTCTAAATTTAATATTTTCTAATTATGTGTATTTTCTTTTTATAGATTCTTTTTAAAGAAACGCCAGTGAAAATACATTGAATACCTTTTTTTTTTATTTCAAGATTTTTATTGGCTAAAGGTAAGGTAATCTTCAATAAAAATAGTTTTGATTCTAATATATCTCACTTTAAAAAAATTAATTTGAACTGTTTTTAAATTCCACTCTTGTCTAATATCTGTGTACAGACAGTTGTATTATGTGTATAATATAGCATTTGCACTAGAAATGATTCTTTGTCATTTTAATCCAAGCATGTACATCTTAAACAGGACTTAGGGTCGTATTAGAAATATTATATGATATAACATACTGTTTTCGGATACATAGGTATGAAGATTTAAAAATAATTAACATATATAGTTTTATCTCCATATTTCTTCATATAAACTTCTATCCTAAAGTTATAAAAGTAACATTCTTAGATTAACAAACACTTTCAGAAGTTCATTATGCATGTAAACATGCATTTCTTTCTTTTTATGCTTGTCTATATGTATAAAAAGAAAGGAATATTACTGTAATTTCTGGAAGAAAGGGTACATCATCGTAAACACTGCACTCAAGGAAAGTGGTGCAAAAATTACCAAATTTGCATGTATATGCTGCATTGCATAGATACTAACCAAGTTAAATTGTGCTTGACACTGTTGTGAACATCACAGTTGCAAAATTGTGTAAAGTAGTGTAGATGGTCAGTTTCCAATTTTCAATACAGAAAATTACACTAAGCTTAAAACTAGCAGTATGACTTTTCTGCCATTTTAAATAATTTCCTGCTTTCATCTTACTTAAAAAAAATATTTAATTGAACAATGGCCCAGTAGAGAGATGCTGCCTTTATTTTTTTGGAGTCTGCAGTTGCAAATCTCACTGCCGGGATGAATATTCAGAATCACCTACAAGCAGTAGATCCCAGTCTCATTAGCAGATCCGCTGAGCTCAGTTGACAAAGGCAACAATCTTCTAACCAGAAGGTTGCAGCTTCAGGGTTTGAATGGGCTCAAGATTTGCTATGTTCATCAATAGTGGCTGGGGAACATAAAATAGGTTTGTGGTCACAATGTCCTCAAAGTTCCCAAACAGTACCTTTTTAGTGGTGGCAGACCAAGCAGGGTGGTTTTCAGCTTCTAAATTGGGAGGACCCAATATTGTTAATGTTAGCTGCCTATATGGTGCTCCTATAATAAAATGGTCAACAATATCTGCAGAATTGTATTGGTGAATGCTTAATAGAGATGTGCCCCTGTGTTATGTTTAACCACTTAAGTTTCCTTTTTCTGCCATATTATGTCCAAAAATAAGCACATTTTTTATAAACAATTTTGTATTCAAATCGATTGTATAAACTCAAATCCACAGTCAAAATTGTTACAAGTATTGTATTTATTAATTTTTAATTTTTAATTAAGCAAAAAAATGGCATTTTTACTTAAAGTTGGCTTTTTTCCCGAACAACTAACTGAACTGTAAAGAAAATTTTACAGGAATGGAAGCGAGAGAAAGAGCATGCAATATTTTAATCTTACATTTTATTTCAAAAATCAGCTTTTGTATGGTAAATTTTAAAGCATGGAGATAAACAAAGTCCAACATCACAATCAGGACAAAAATATCTTGTTTCTCTTCTGATCCGTTTTCTGCTCTCGTTCCGTTTTGAGCAACACACAAAGCATTGCCTCGTCGGTCTCAATTTCTTTTCGGTGGCAGGAATCACTTCTAAAAAGTGTCTTTCCGTCAATCGTAAAGGATTGGGCAAAATTCCTGGTCGTCCTATTCTTTCATTTACTGTTCCATGCCTTTCAATCAAGCGATCAACTAAATCTAGTCTAAAATTCAAATGGGAGTATTTTCCGCCGTGCTTCTGGTACAAAACAAAAGCATTCCACAGTGATATATCAAAAAGGTGGAAGAATATTTTTTTGTAGTATTTTTTCCTCTCTTCTTTATGATGGGATAATTGGTAAGATGTTGATCTAGTCTGTCTACACCTCCCATTGTATTGTTATATTCCATTACTACTTGTGGTTTTTTTCTGACCTCATCATTGTGA
Source organism: Pardosa pseudoannulata (assembly GCA_032207245.1). Lineage (NCBI taxonomy): Eukaryota > Metazoa > Arthropoda > Arachnida > Araneae > Lycosidae > Pardosa > Pardosa pseudoannulata. The sequence goes on along the minus strand of CM063508.1, from coordinate 165,621,577 downwards.
GATGGCACTTCAATCATTTCGGGATTATGTATTGTAGATAAGACTTACAACCTTCTTATCCATCCATTTAATGATACACACTTTTCCTCTTTGGAAAGTACAGACTTCACCTTTTTTTAGTTTTTTTGATTGCAGTTCCTTTGGAACGTCTTTCCTGTCAAGTTTGAGTGTTCCATACATATCTGTTTGTTTGTTAAGGATATCTGCCAGTTCTGGAGATGTGTAATAATTATGTCATTAGGCAATATCCTTTATTCAATAGTGGCTGCATAAGTGTCATCACAACTTGAGATGACTTGCATAAATATTGGTAATTATTATCGAAAAGTGTGTCTTTTCCAGTGTATATAATAAGTTGATATACATAACCAGACTTTGACTCGCATAACATAAAACTTTTTATACCAAATTGTGATCTCTTTAGTGGTATATATTGCTTCAAGTGCAGTCGTCCTTTGAAGAGCATCAAGCTCTCATCTATTGTTACATCTCTTTCAGGTGTCATGATTTCTTGATAACGTGCATTCAAGTGTTTTATTACAGGCCACAGTTTTTGTAATTTCGGACACTCATGTGTTTTAGCATCAAATTTCGCATCATCGGAAAAATGTAAATATCGATGAATTAGGTGAAAACGACGGTAAGACATAATTTTTGAGAAAAATGGCGTTGAAGTTGAATGTTGCCTACTCCAATATAGTTCAATATCAGGTTTTTTTACTATCCCTTGTAAAATATTCAATGTAAAAAACACTTGAATTTCGTTTTTTGATGTTGGTTCCCAATTTTTTGCTCTACTATTTCTTCGAAGATTACAGTTTCGAATACTTCGATCTGCATATTTGTTAGTTTCTGAAATTATCACTTCAAGTAGGTTATCATCGAAGAAAATATCAAGAAACTGTAGAGTTCCGTCACTTAAATCAATATTCAAATGGATAGCAGGATTCGCTGTGAAAGGAAATCTTGTCGGTGGTGGAGGAGGATTATTGATATCAATTTCGTAAAAGTTCCGAACCTGAGTTAGGTTATCCGAACTTTCTGTTTCTTCGTCACTAGAGAAGTCCGATAACGAACTTTCACAACTGCCTGAATCATTTAGCGAAATTTCCGATTCACTGTCTGATCCAATATCAGAATTATATTCTGTAATAAGCCGCTCACTATCACTCATTGTAACACAAAATGAGGAAAGAAAGTATTCGCAACGCGTGATACAATAAACTACTTTTGCACTTTTTCCCAAGTAAAGCAGTAAAACCAGATGAAACCGGTTTACACTTATTTTGAAAGCCAGTCTTTACTGGACAACTAGAGCCATCTATTAGAAGCAATGGAAACTAAAACAATGAGAAAAAGCCGGGCAAATCAGTGGATCGGCGTAAAAAAACATGCTGCCCGAGCGGCGTTCGGGCAAAACTGGTAAGTGGTTAATATTTATGTATGACATGAGGCTTTTTCCTCATCTCAAAGGAAATTCCAAGTATTTATTTCTGTCCTGCAGTCGTGGAACTTGCGACGAAAAGGACAATGATATGAAGACAAATGTAATCTAAAACTATCGTAGTTCATTCATGTTTTCTCTTACAAATGAAACTGCCAACTGTCTGCAAACATTGTACATTCTCTGTTTATAGTTGTTTGTATCAGCCAATTAGCAATCCTTACAAGTTATGTGGATAATGTAATTTAAACATCAGAAATCTATTTTTAGCTATGCAGCAAGAAGGAATCCACAGGGGAATATTTGCTAGGGTTGCTAGAAAGGATTACCAGTAAAGCAGAATCAGAACTGAAAGTGATAAAAATATCATGTGTATATATACGCTTGTGTGTGTCATTAGCCTTTGTATAATAAAATGGTAGACTGTACTGCTTAAAATCAAACTAAAATAAAAATAAGTGCTTATAGTTAAGAATCTATAGCTGATAGAATGCAATAAATTCCAACTGATATAAATGCTATTTTGAATGAGAAAAAAATAAATGTTCCAAGATCTCATTTAGGGTCAATAAGTTACTCATTTTTTTATTGCATGTTAGTGTTGCTTGCATCAATAGAAATGTTGCATCACTTTAAGTTTTTGTTTTAAACACATAGACATTGGCATTTCTTCTCAAAACTGGACCTTAAAAAAATTGTATGCACTATTCAACTTTTTATAGCATATGTGAAATACTATTTTTATCTTGTTTTACAGCTTTGCATTCTGGAGAGAAAAAACCCCATCTTGATGAGTGCTTTTGCTACCTTAATGTATAATTTATTATGTAAATTTAATATATGACCATTGGTGTAAAATATTGTGATAAATGTATTGAAACCAACAAAAATTTATGTATTTTACTTTGAATGATTGTTTAAGGAAGTTTAAAATTTTTAGCTCAAGATTGTGTAGCTGATTTTTAAGTCTTAATATTTATTAATATTATCTGTTCATATAGTTTATATAATTTTGCACTATAGTGTTGATTATGTCTGTGTATACTGTTTTTACAGGCCATTGATAGTATTTATTTTTCTGTTTTGATTAAAGTAGTTACATTTATGATGTGCATTGTGATAAATTACCAAGAAACGTACAAAAAAAAAAATAACAGCATAAAATTTAATCAATCTTAAAAAACTTTCACAGCATTAAAAAATGTACACAATGTTTATCTTCTACCTCATTTATAATGTGAAATACATTTCAGGTTATAAGGTTGTCACTGCAAGTAAAAATTAAAAAATATCTCTTAAAATGTATTATGTGATTGATCGTGTGTGAGTTTAATGCATGCTTCTTCCAACTGTAAAAGCTGTCCCTAATTGTACTTATAAAACATATTACAAAAATATTACAGTTACATTATAGTTGAGTCTGTACCTGTCATATTGGATTCCTTTCGCTTAATGTTAATTTATGGGAGAAAAATAAAATTCTCTCTGGCCATTTCACATTCAAAGAAATCTTTAATATATGCAGACATGCCAATATTCAGGCACTTGTGTCCGGAGCAACAGCGTGGTTTCAAATTTTAATATGCTTATTACAGATTGACCCTGATTAAAATATTTTTCTATCATCAGGAAATCTAGAGTTTGTCTACTCAAATTTGACCTAAATTCAGTTTGGTTTTTCCGCACAGTATTGAAAACTTTTAACATGCAGTATTACTGTGTGAAATAAATAAAATTCGGCATTATTTTTTGCAAAACTTTGTATTTAATTTCAATCTTTTAGCTCTTTAAAAGTTTGTTATCTTCTGGAGCAATCTGAGTAGTTTCCGGAATTATCAGATTTTCTTATTTCTCCAGAGTAGTTGGCATGTCTGTATATGTACTATAACAGCAAGTTCTCTAGTATGGTATCTTTTCCTTTAAAAAAACATGGAAAAAATTAATTTTCAATTATTTACAAGAAATTTTGGCAAACTTTTTCAAAAGCAAGAATACTTAACCCACATTGTCCCCCCCCTTTTTTAAATAAGATAGCATACTAGAGAATTTACTGTTCTATCACATGTTATAATTTTTTCTGTAGTGCAAGTTTCCCAGAAGGAATTTAATTTTTCGCATAGATTAACATTCAATGAGAGGAACCCAATATGGCAGTTACAGACCCACCTCAACTAAAAATTGGTACTGTTAACTCTTTCTAAAGGGTATATTAGAGTGTCTTTTCTGCCAAAGCAGTTAAAGCATTTACAGAATTGCTGTGTAAAGCTCCTTTGATATATGCAATTATATGTGTGTGTGTTTGTACAAATGTAATTGATTTAAATAAGGTATTTCACTGGAACCAAGCCTAAGTTACCATAAATAGTATAACCAATGGTAACAAATTAGTTAAGTGCATAATAACCAATTTGTAGTAATAGTTGACTTGCCACCTTTGGCACACCTATATATCTAAAAAATTCAAAACTAGCTTTTTTAAAAAAAAAAAAATAAATAAAAAATTAATTAAATAAAAATTTGGTACAGGATATTTCTAAACTTTTATCAATGAATGAATTGTTAAAAATAATAAATTATTACTATATTTCAAAGAAATTAAAAAATAATTTTAAAAATATTCCAAGCTTTCTAATTGTATTCCATTTTATTAAAAGGAAAAAAAGTTATGCAGAGTTAAAACTATTAAACATATTGTGATTTTCTTAGCTTTAAGGAAAGAAAAATACTAAAGCATTTATTTTGCATTGTCACTCATTTGCATATTGGTAATGGATAACTGTTGTGAAAAAAAAGTTACTTATTCTTCAGTATTTTAACTTACTGAGTCTTGCAATTATAATGAACGTGTTTTCCTTTTCAATCAGATTCTTTAAAAAATATATTGTAAAATTTCAAAAAAGGTCTCAACAGAAATTTTAACTGCAATTTCATCCAGGTTCTACTTTTCAAAATTTGAAAAGTAACACTTGATCAGTTCAGTTTGGTTCAACAGCATTTAACTCTAGTTGTTATTTGAATAGTTACTTAAGTTATTAGTACATGCACATACAGAATTAATAAATATTTTGTAAAATTTAAAACATCTTTATTTGGAGAAAACTAGAGGAATAATATGAAGTCACTGGATAAAACATGCAATAGATAATTGTGAAATTTGACAGCAATTACTTTTTTGAGGTATTAAATATAGATTACCTTACTTCAAAACAAATAGTTTACATCATTGATTTGATAACTGTTTATTTGAAATTAGATTGTGTGAGATTCTTGGATATTCAAAGATAACTTGGCATCTGTGTACCATTTTGAGTATTTGTATTAATAATTATAAATTTTCAGTATAAAGGTACAGAAAAAAACTAATGTGCAGCAATTCAAAACTGAACCGTTTTTATTATTTAATTTATAGTAACTAAGCCAAAGAGGCACAATTAATGTCATAAAATTCCCAAAGATGGGAAAAAAAAAGGGAGTGAAGAACAAATCTTGTGGAGCTTTATTAAAAATTAGCTTAATGGACAAAAGGCAAATTTTTGTAAGGTGGTTAGTAAGTATAATTATTCCTCATTTCATAGCAGTTTTTCCACTGTCTATGCTGGTCTATTTCTCTTAAAGTTATGCATAAATCCAGAATAAATTCTAGGAACTCTTGTGCTGCCATGTGTTTGATTAGATATTAGACCTGTTTTATGAAACTCTCAATAAGATGTTAGGAGTGATTTTGAACTCCTGGGCCACAAACATTGATTTTTACAATTCTACACCAGTTTGATCTTGAACAAAGTTACTTAGATGTAACTACAGGATTTTCTGTTGAACATATCTCAGTAATGTAACAATTTTTCACCTTTCTGCACTGTGCAAGCGAATTCAAAAAGTGCCAAATGCACACTGTCAACATGTTTCACACCCTTCCAACACTGCACCATCCATGTTGCATAATATCTGCATGCCCTGAAGCACCTGACATGAATTGATTTTCTGATTTGCGTAGTCCATTCACCCTGCTTATGCTGTCTGATTTTTTACATTTTGATTTTCTTAATCTTTGCACACTAGTGTATCATGTTAAAATTTGTTTTCACTATGCAATTTATATACAGTTTAATAAATGTTAGATTGATTGTTTGAAAACTTCAATATTTAAACTAAATGAAAAGGAACTTTTTGTTGCTCGATTTGCAAATTCAGTTGTAAATAATTGGTGCTTTGTACATATTATAAGCGAGTATAATGATCAACTTTTAAAAGGTGGGGGTACATAAAAGTTTAACCACACTTTGTGTCTCTGACGTCAAAAGTAAACATTTGTATCATTTTTCTGTGTATCATTCATAATTACAATTTAAAAAAAATATGTAATACTTGAAACATTTATATAAATGTGTTTATAAAAGAAAGGCTTTGGTATTTGTTTTACTTTGTATCTAGTAAGTGCATTTATGTGTATGAGTTCAAAGTTTAATGAAATAAAATCTAGAAATTAAATACATAGAAAGTTTATTATCTATGGATGTACAAACCTTCAAGACTTTTGATACATTATAAAATTATTAATGAAGAATACGAATTTCTTTCGTAAGAGGTAGGTGGACAGTTAAAAGTTCCTTCATTATAGTATTTATTTCTTCAAGAGCCAACTGTGAATGAAGGCGAAGAACTTCATCACTTTCTGTTGTGTAGACAATTTTCAAGTGACTGTAAATTTCCCTAATTTCATTTTCTAGAATCTGGAAGGGAAAAAAAATGTTATGTATAAAAATTCTCATTAAGGATTACATTGGTGGACAACATTACCATTTTTATAATGTAAAATTCAGTTTTGTAATTTAACTGTAAATAAAAAGTTATGCAGAAAGTGTATCTTTATGATTTACTAGCCATCTAAAATTAGAACTTATTTCTTCCCTTAAATTAAAAGTAACAAAGTTTGTGCCACTTTGTTTTGACTTTAGTTCAACACAGTTTAAATAATTGAAGAAAGAAAAAAAAGTCCTGTAAAACATACAATAACGTGAGTCTCAAATTTATAAATAGCAGTATTTTTATCAAACTCTGAGAAGGAATAAAAGAACTAAGTTGTAGAAGAACGAATCAATTAAGGGAAGACACTTCCCTTTTTAAATAAATTATGCTACAGCAGAAAACCTTTGTCTAAAAATTATGTATTTTTCTTAAAATTCAATCATTAGAATTTTCAAAATGTATATCTATATAATAATAAAAATTACTTCTCATTACCAAATGCTAAGGAATCTCTTATCTTCAAATCTATATACTTATACAAATGCATATATATAATCTTTGGCAGATAATATTTATCATTTATATAAATATTTGCAGTAACATTAATCTTTTCAATTCATCCAAACTGTTAATTACTTTTTTTTTTGTACTTACATGCATTCATTCTGTTTTGATACATTTATACTTTATGAAATATAATTTTAATTTCTAGAAACTTTTAGTTCAGCCTAGTCATCCGTTGACACCTATCCTTGCCTTTTCTCCTCACAAAGTAGTTCCATTTATTTTTATTTATTTTCATACCTTTCAAGAGCTGCCCATTTGAAAGTTGTCAGACTTCTTTTATGTTATTTTCCAATTATATTTTATACAAATATTATAATACATACAGAAAATCGTTGAAATTTTAAATGCATTTTAATTTTGATATAACTCTGAAATGAAAGACTTTTAAAATGTTACTTTTTCATTTTTTACATAGGAAAGAGAATTTACCTTTGGATTTTTAAAAATTATTGCTTTTTATAATAAAAAGGAACCCTGAGAACAAACAAAAAAAATTTATTAAACAATATCTGTTCATAATTTAAGCCATATAGTTAAAACGGGATTTGAAATTTATCAAGACTCGGGGCATATAGAAAATATGTCTTAAACTATGCTGAGAAAAGTAAATAAGGATATGTGATTGGTTAAACTTAAATTATAAATTTTGTTTATTCACACATTTTTTGTGAATATTTAATGTAATAAAGGGGGGTTAATTTTGAAACATACAAAGAAAAAATCATTATCTTTCATTTTTTGCCTCGGCAATCATGAGCATGCATTTTAAGTCACCTGCTTTGCACTTCTGTTTTGCATATTTCACCATTGTTGTTGGCAGATTTGGCGTATGTCAATCCTCCGTTCCAAGAACAATTCTCGCGGCATAGTTAAATTTATCACAATGATTACACTAGGCAGTGGCAGCAATTTTTTTTTTTTTAATCAACGTTTGGAATAGAAATAATTGGGGCAATTGATAGCTTTTCCTAACAATCGAAAATCAACGCAGTTTGGTACAGCTGCAACATCACTGTATGTGTGTATGCATATATATATATATATATATAATATATATCGCCAGTTGAGGAATTGTGTAGGAAAGTAGCACCCTGGCTTTCCAATAACAAAAAATATCTGTGTGAATATATATATATATACACACACATGTATACATATCCATGCTCAATCTTATATACAGGCTTGCAACTGCTGAGGTACTTTAAAAAAGGTGAGAAAAGTGACAAATAATACAGAATAAGTGACTAAACATTGAAAAAAAAAAGCGATTTGTTTTTTCTTCTTGATTACAGATGCTATTATTAAGACTTTTCTATTTATTTTAACTCTAAATCAAATGATTCATGCAAGACATAATTTTAGCATCAAATACAAAAAAGGTTAAAAATTTTGTTTAACACAACTCGACATTGCTTTTTATTCAAGAAAATCTATAAATTAGATTTGAATACATACAATACATTAATTTTATAATCACAATTTTCTGCATATATTAATGACATTTTGAAATATGTACATAGCTAGATTAGAGTATCTAAACAAAAATTGTGAAGAAAAAGAGAAATGTGTGCTTTGACATAAATTACTTTAATGTACTAAATGTACATTTCGGGAACTTCTTTACGACTTTTTAAAATCTCTAAATTCTAGAAACCATATGATTAATTACATTTTAATAAGAAAAATAAGATTAGAGTATCACATTTTTGGTCTTTTATTAAAATATTTTGTTATTAATTCAGATTTTCTTTTTTCAACAGCAGACTTTTGCTGTGATACACCATGAAAAAAGTGACTGTTTATTTAAAAAAGTGACTAAAAGTGTTCAATTGTAAAAAAAGTGACTAAAGGTGAGAAAAGTGACGGAATTGCAAGCCTGTATATAATATGTTTCAGTAAAAGTATAAAATAATTTGAAACAAAAATATTGAAATATAAAAAATTTAATCTGTTTCAAAACTAAGTTTTAATTCAGTACATGATTTAAAAGTATAATATTTGGAAATGTACTTTTAATTCAGACTTAAAATGCAAACTTCAGCCCATTGCTCCCCTTCCTTCTAGCTGGCTTATCCTATATTGAGTATATAAATTTTCATGGAATCTAATGGATTATCTTCCACATTTTCATCATTGAAACTACTTTCTATTTCACTATCAGATGAGCTCTCAATTAAAAAAGATGTATCCATTGGAATATAATTTTAGTCTTTCATATTACAAACTAAAAATCTACCAACAAAATTGTGTTCACACTAGCATTCAAATGAGAATAAAACTTCAAGCAGTCAGCAGAAATACATCATCTGGGCTTAATTAAATTTCAAAAGAACCCTTATTAACTCTTAAGTGATTTCAAAAGAGCTTTTATATTTAACCTTAACACTATGCATTTACATATTTTGTTTTTAAAATAAAACATTTACCTTGTTCAAAATATTTTTCAATGTCAAAGATTTGAAATCATTCAAAAAGCTGTTATTCATTTCTCAAGAAAAATATTAATCCATTCCACAGTCACTGTCCTGCATTCAAGAAATGAGTGTGTGGGGGTGTGTGGCAAGTGCTTATGAATAGAGCAGAACAGTTACAAAATAAACCTCAGTATATTGCACTGAAACTTGACACAGCTTTAGTCAGACAATAGTTTAGTTTTAGTTAAACACAGACATTATTTTGACAAACCATAATCATCCTGACAAATTTCAGACCGCCCCCCGTTGAGAGGGTATCAGCCATGGCGAAATGAGAATAGACAAAATGAATAAGAGGGAATCAGCTGGTCCCCTTAAGATTAAGAATGTACAGCCACCTCCCAATTATCACTGGCAGGTTATGGTATATAGAGCTATAGTCATATTTAACCTTTAAATGCCATTGCAAGCTTTACAATAACTATTAGAATATTTCATATATACAATATAATTTAAAGGTCTTATCTTTAAGGGAAGCCTAGCTTTAAGAACTTATAAACAAATTAGATACATAAATGATATTGAGCAATTTTTTTTTCCTGACACAAGAAAGGTAACATTGTTTTATACTAAAAAGACCTGTATTATGTACATTTATAATAATATATTATGCTAGCCTTATTTTCAAGAAATAAATTACATGTAGTTATATCTCAATAATGGCCAAAAGGGTAAAGCACTGTTCATCAGTATTAGAGTTTGTGAATTTGAATTCCATTGCTGGCATTTTTGTTCATAGATATTTGAAATTGGCTTTAAGCAGTAGGTGCTAGTCTCTTAAACTCTTAACTATATATATAGAAATGAATGTATGCCTGTCTGTAATCGATAGATTCAAAAACCATACATCCAATCGGCGTGAAAATTTGGGAAATTATTAGGTATATCCCTAGGAAGGTTTTTGAAATTTTATTTTTTAAAATCAGAGTTGGGGTTCTTCTTTTTTGAGCATTTTATGTCATTATTTCAAGCATTATTTTCCCCGGTTAAACACAAGCGATTAACTTTTTAATTTATTGCATCATAACTAAGTGAAAGAAGCAATAATTACTAGCAATGTGACATCATTCCGTTAATCCCATGTAATTGTTTTAAGTGCAGTTTTCCTCGGTTAAAATTTTCAATTTATCAATAATAAATAGGTGAAAATGATTTTTTTTTAAAAATCATTATGATGTCATTCTTTTAAATATCTCATTTATTCATTTCTTATTTTATATTACTTAAACATTGCCTGCATAGTATCAATTCGATATGACCTGGAAATATAGGTATAAAGTGATTGGCTTTCATTTCTTTGTGACGCAAATTCTAGCGTTTTTATATAAAAACTAATTTAAAAATTAATTCTTGGTTCATTTTTACGTTACAATGAAATGTTTATCAACAATATTCTGACAACAAAAAGTATAAATTTCAATGACTCTCATGGGCAAATAAAACCCTATCATTTTATATAGTTATCTTTGTATTCATATAGTTGCCAATATGATTGTGTGTTTAAGTTTCATACAAAAATGTGTGGTTTGTCATATATTTCTTTAATTTTGGACAACATTTATATTAATACCACCAAAATTAGCACTGTTGTTGTCAAAACTTCTGCTTTCTATTCTACCACATAATATGGCAAGATCTATTAACACTGCTAATCAACGTACAGTGGTATTACAGCAATGTAATTTAGGGTTAAACTTATATTTTACCATAAAAAAGTTTTATCAGATTTGATACAGTAAACATATATTTTGTTATTTTTATTTATTAATATTAAGAACACTTTCCATTTGTATGTTTTTTTTATTATACAAATAAAATTAATAAGTCCTAGAACTAACTTTTGGCAGAAATCCCTGAAACCTCTAAATTAACATATTCAATATTAATACATCTGTCCACCGTAGCTTGTGACAAGATAATATAACAAAACAGATTTTTCATATAGTTGACTGTTATTGTATATTTAGAGTACCTCAAAAGAATTTATTGGTGTCAAAAGATGAAAAGAAGCATTCTCACCAATATACATTTTCAACCAAAGCAAATTTATGACATGGAAATTATATTTCAGCCAAAACAAAATATAATAGAGCTTTGATTATCTGATACTATCGGAATCAAAGCGGATCACGTTATTGAAAAATCTGGCTAATTAGACAACTTTATAAACCATCTATGGTTTTATGTAACTTCCTCCACACATTTTCCGCAATATTGGCAGTTGTTGCATTGTATATTTTTAGCATATTAGAAATGGCTGCATAGAAAATAATTTTTTCTATGTTTAACACCTTTTTATTTTCTACAAACTTGGTAGAAAGGGATATAAAAAGGTTGGATAGTCAAAAAATCCGGGATTAGAGGCTGTGGGGTATGGAAAGGATGGAGATATGAGAGAAAAAGAACCCTTGCAAGGATTGTGTAAAATAGAATAAATAAAATTGCATTAATGACAAATGAGAAAGCTCTACACTCTAATTTCTGTATGTTTGCTTTTGTATTGGTCAAACATAGAAACTTATTAAAATCATGTGGATTAGAAATGGACTGATCATTTTGGCTTTTAGTCATAACCGAAGTTGATTACGAACAGTAGTGAAAATAAAGAAGATTTTCGAGCACTATGATTTACTGCTTTGCCGCGTTATTATTGGCTATTGAGATTAGTATCCTCTGTTTGAAACCAATTTTGAAAGGCTATGAACATCCATACCTATTCAGCCATGATTTGGGGAAAAAAATATATATATAAATTTTGCATGAGGCAAAAACGATCCTTGATCATTTCGAAGAATTGGACAATGGTTGATCAGCTTCCGGATAGTCCAGAATGTTTAGTAAACAGGAGAAGTTCTTTGAAACTATTGTCGAACTTTCGCACTCTTATTTTGCACACGCTTTCACATCTTATTGATGTACAACTCAGGTTTAATGGAAACTGAAGTATAAAAACTGAATATTGCTATAATATGCTTATAATAGAAATATATAAATATGCCAATGACTCAAACTGCACTGTGATGAATTTAGAGAATTATGCACACACACAAAAAAAAAATCTTTGTTTAAAAGTAATATATGTAGTTCACCATAGCAAAGCACTGGCACAATTGCTAGTGTAACATAAAAGTAGACTATAGGACTCCAAACTAAATTTAAGCTGCATTTTAGCCGGGGGGGGGGTTCCTAATTAAATTTTAAATACAGCTTACCTAAAATTTACTTAAAACCTATTAAAATTAAGTAATTAAATACAGAAAACACAGGAAAATATCTTAAAAAGTACTTAGTAGCTTACTTACCTGGAACAAATCTCTTCCAATTCCTCTTAGCAATAAAGTAATTACCATTACAGCACAGCGTCTCACTTCTAAATCCTTGTCAGTTTTCAGTAAGGATTGAACACACATGAGGATCTGAAAATGATATTAAATTTCATGAATTATATTTAACAAGCTTTTAAAAAATTTAGACCTTTAGAACAATACAGTTCTTTAATTGAAATTATGTAAATAAAAGCAATTAATAATATAAGGTTATCAATTATCATACAGGGTTAATTCCCTCTAGATCATTCTTTAAAATAAATGCAATTATTTTCTTTCCTGTGGCAAATGATAAAAAAACAAAAAATTTAAATATTTTTAGAAATTAAACTTTAAGTTATGTTAAGACTTTAACATTATTAACTTTAACTTTAACATTTTTAAGACTTAAGTTATAAAAATGTCCCCATGTTTGCTATAATTGGTCGTAGTTATTCTAAAACAACCTGTCCTATAAACTTAGAAGCTACATTTAAAAATAACTATGTTCACAGGTGTTTGTGAGGGGGGGGGGGAAATTTTATGGACTTATATGTGAAGTGAGATGTAAAAATAAGAATATATAGAATCTTTTGAAGGTATGCTAAGCTCATTTTATAAAATTAAATAGAAACAAATTATCTTAAATTAGCAGACTTCTTTTAATAAGACAAGCATTCAATTTCTTTTCATAACTAATATCACACTCTTGAGCATTACTAGTACTTTAATCCATATTCAATGAAAACAGGGTCTCTTAACGCTTTACCGATCGGTCGTTGATTAATCAACGTTTGCTCCAGAGTGCTTACTGACCGCTCGTCGATTAATAGACTTTTGATCTTTCTGTTAGATTTGATTAGGTTAGATTGACAAGTAGCAAGCATTTTGCATTCTTTATTAAGATAATGTGTGCTTTAAGCTTTAGCCCTTTATCAAAATACACATAAAAAATAATTTGTCTTGCATAGATAAAACTAGTAGAACAAGGATACTTAAATAACAGGAACATGAAGTGCCTTATTTAAAGCTCATCGTGGTTGACAGAACTAAAAACTAACTTACCTACTTGCTCTTTTATGCCTTAGTGGCATATTCTGGAATGCCATTCTAGTAAGTTGAAGAATATTCTAGCAACTTTTATTAAAGTTTACAAAATAAAGTTTTAAATAGGCATTAAAAACAAATTAAAATTTCCACAGCACTTGTGTGGGGATTTGAACTTAGGACCTCTTTCTTTGAAATCTGGTGCAAGAGCAACAGTACCAGAGAATACTTACTTCCCAGGAAAAGGCTTTAAGAGGCAATATGCTATGTAATAATATTTCCATAAATACAAAAATTTATACAGCAAGTATTGAAAAGAATTTTGTTTTTTATTATATGGCTTATATTAAAAATAGTAATTTAAAATATGCATCTACATTAAAAACGTCATTTTTTTTGCCAAAAATCATAATTTTTTTTCTCTATGTTAAAATTTCAACTTTTAGGCTTCCAAATCTGTTTTTGTTTTGTCTCTACAGCATTTTAAAGAAAAGTTACAGCTGTTTAAACATGAGTGACAGCTGTCAAAACAAAACAGAAGTAACGACTCCGGAACCGGAAGTTGTGAATTTAAAGCCTTTTAAAAAGCATTTTTTGGACAAAACTTTTTAAATTTTCATGCCAATTAGTTTAAACATTTTTCTAGTATTTTTAATAATTAGCAACTTGGCAATTAGAAAGTTTTGAAGTAAGAAAGTGTGGGGAATTTTAAACATGTATTTTATTTTTTTAATAGTTTAATAATGCTTTCATAAACTTCAAATGCATTTTTCTCAGAACGGTATTTTTAATAAAATGTTGAAACTTGAAATGTGATTTTTCAACAAGTTCTTAAAATATTTTGTTGAAAATTATTCTGAATGCTTTTGATAGTATTTACTAGTAAATGACCTGAAAACTTTAAATTTGGATAATTTTAATGATATTACACTCATAATTAGATATAAAAGTAATGAAAATTCGTTAAAAATTCAATGTGTATGATTTTGAAGGACCAAAATTTTTTACCAAATTTAAATTAAGCAAAGATTTTAGTTGATTAACTAGTCCAGTGTATAAGAAATGTGTTGGATCAAAAAATATTGAAATAATTTAATTTAATAAAAAATTAGACCTTTTGAAAAAACCAGATTTTTTTACTAAATTATCTTCATTTATTAGAAATTTTATAGAAATTTTTCCAGGAATAAATTTTTTAAGTGCAAATCTCTATGATAATATAAAAAAATAAATCTAAAAATGTAAAAACATGTACTAGTTTCTAAGTTTAAAGAAAAAAATTCTCTGAAGATAGACAGATACCTTAAATAAAAATAATGATCTTTTAACTTATTTTAACCACTAAAATAATTGGTCATTTGTAATTATAAGAGGAAAACAAGTATATATAATAAAACTGATATAATTGAGAATTCAAGCATTAAAGCAAATGATACATATATAGTGTGAAATCAACATAAGAAGAAAAAAAAAGTTCGGATTACCTCTTGTAACCAGTGACC
This sequence comes from Pardosa pseudoannulata, assembly GCA_032207245.1. Classification (NCBI taxonomy): domain Eukaryota; kingdom Metazoa; phylum Arthropoda; class Arachnida; order Araneae; family Lycosidae; genus Pardosa; species Pardosa pseudoannulata. The sequence continues at coordinate 165,606,492 of CM063508.1, read as the reverse complement.
ACTGATATTGAACTTTAAATGCATGCAAGCTTCTCCCAGGTTAGAAAGGCTGGAAGAACGTATTTGAGGATCTTCATGTTTGGCCCCAATTAAATATGTATGAAGTAATTGATCTTTGTATTTGTAAACAGTTTCTCCTAAAATTGTATAATTTTATAATATTAGAAAAATATTTTAATTTAGAATCTATCTGACAGAATCAAGAGGAAAAAAATTCATGCAGCTAAGTAAAATGAATTCAATAGTTATAAATAAATAAGAATGCAATAGCTATTACATTTGTACTGAATCCTGTATAACTAAATTATTTTACATGCCAGATTAATATATTAAAAATGTTGACTAATAATTTAATAACAGATAATTAAAAGAGGAAATACTCTTCTAAAATCTGATTTTTAAAAATTCAACATTTCAAAAGTTTTTATTAATTTATTTTTTAAAGAAGTACATATAATACTAAAGTTAGACAGATTACCAGTATACATCACTTGAAATGTAAAGATGAGATTTGTTTATGCTATTATTACACGATTGATACTCTTTCAAGCTATCAAAATTTAGGATTTTTAAGAACCTTGAAAATACATTTTTTAAAAAATATTATGCCCGTCTGAACTCTTTCGAGCATACGATGCCTTGCAATCCAATACAGACAAGAAATTGCCCTATTAGATGGGAGAGTCAAAAAGGAACCTAAAGAAATAACATCCTGTTGGGCAGAACAAGAAGGAAGGTGATCTCCATGCATTAGGGCTGAAGCACAAAGAACATAGTTCGGTGAATCAGCAAGACTAACTTTGTACAGATGGGGAAAAACGATGAGTGGCATTGGTAGTATACTTGAAAATACTACACATGCGATTACTGAATTACTACACTTAACCAGAAATAATTTTAAAACTGATAATTTATTATGCTTTGCTGCTGTTATAAACGGGAGGGGGATGAAACAAATAAAAATTTCTCAAAAGAGCTGTTTATACATTAGAATTTTTTTTTTTTTAAAAAAAAAGAAGATTAATTTCTAATTTTAATACATAGGATAGATAAAGACTTTCCTTCAGAGTAGCAACAATATTATCTTTTAAATTCATCAGTCATTTGATTAAATTTAAGTAACATATTTTTTTTTTTTTTTTCATTTTTTCCTCTTTTACATGGACATTTTCCTTATGAGCACAAAACTGAACACAAAAAGATATTTTTGTGATTATAGTAGTTCTACACAAATCATCTGCTGATTTGTGCAAAGAAGTTAATCACTTTCCAAGTCTAATCTTCTTTCTTTCAAAATACACCAGTTTTGCAGGGGATATAATACTCAAATTTCTGAAAAATTTATCTAGAAATTAAAGACTTAAGAAGCATACAAACCATGAGTTAAAAAGCAATAAAACACACATATACCTAAGGAACGGCAGATTTTAAGAAGGACTTCACCAGCTTTTAAAATAAATTCACAGTTCTTAGCACCAGGGTTTTGATATATCTTTAAAATCGTTGGGAGAACTAATTCAGCATCAATATCTCCTAACAAAGACAAACATTGGATTGCAGATAAGTAGACATATGAATCTTCATTTTCAAGGCCTTCCTAAAAACAGAAAACATTTTTTAAAAAATAATTAGAAAGAAAATGGTTAAATTCCTAATACTACTAAATTAGAATAGTGTTTTATATTGATAAAAACATGCCTAAACAGAAAACATTCATGAAGTTTTGCCTTCATGACATTTACATGTACACATTTAGATTTCAAACAGAAACGTCTCAAGGAAGTCACTGCATTTAAGACTATAGTCACCACCTCATAGTTAAAGAATATTTAGTAGAGATTATTAAATTAAATAAATCATTTAATTCTGTGCCATTATATTATCCTGATTGTATGCCTATAACTGTAAATAATATATACAAATAATAAGTTATTAAGTTTGGAGAATTAAATATTAAGCATTATTTTGGCCAAGCACAACCTAGGTTAGAGCTATATGGAGCTCAATGTTATGAGTACAAATTAAATGATATGTATATTGTAACAGAGAGAAAAATATCTAAATAACTTAACATGATAAATATTTTTTTAAATATTACATTAAAATAAACTTAAAATAACATTATTTAAAGCAGTTAAAAATAGAATGTAAAACTACTTCATTTAAACTTGAAATAAATGTCAAAGATCATTTTCTCTGAAGTTTTAGTTACACTGAACCTATAATTAAAAATAATTTTATCAGTTAAAAAAAAGAAAAGAAAAAAAGAAAAAAAAAAAAAGAAATATTGGAAAATTTTCTCATTTTTGTAGAATTGTGAATTTTTGTGTAATGATATTTTAAAAATTTTTAAAGCAGCCAGAGAATTTCCCGATTTTTTTTATGTGCGGCCTGCTAATGTATGATGTAATACTGTTTGTCCACTCTTTCTGCATCTCCTAGTATTAAAACTTATCAAAAATTTCTAAGAGATTTAAAGAGATTTAATAAACATACCTGAAAGATAGAGAGTAACTCCTTTTTATAGCATAATGTTTCTTTGTCCCTATTACTCAACAGTTTACCAACAGCAATAAGCCCATGGCCTTTGATTGGTATAGAAGAATCTTTGATGTCTTGTATGGCTTTTTCAAATGAAGTATACTCATCAATTTTTTTATTCAAGTCCCTATTGAGCTTTAACATTAATTCTAAATCTGAAGCTAAACGACTAGTTTGATCAGAAGATTCAGGAATACTAATGCCAGCTAAAGGATCACTCAAAAATGAAGCACCATAATTTGATGACTGTTCTGGAATTTTTTCACTACTAATATTAGTCTCTTGATTTTTTTCAGGTTCTGGACTGTTTTGTTCTTTTTTCAATGTGTCATTAGAGTGCTGATAGAGATTAGAGATACAATTTTGCATTATTTCCTCATAACAACTGTGGCCTCCAGCAACTCCATGTGTTGACATATATGTAACAATGCAAAACATCATATCTTTTAAATAGGAATTTATTGGCTTTTTCATCAACTTCTCCAAACTAGGTAAGCACTTTTTCAAAATTGCCCATTCAGATGATGAGAGCTATAATTATATAGAAATATTTTTTAATTATAAAACATATGTGAAAGATTATACAACATATTTCATAAGAAATAGCCAAAATGTGTCATAAGGAAAGATGACAATTTTACTAAGAAATGCATATAAACAGCTATAAATGAATGCTATGAAAATTAGTTTCTAATTAACTATTTCAGAGGAAAAAAATTAGTAAAATTAAAGTATCACAGAGTTGAAGTACTTGGAGTGTTAGCCTAAGTTAGTTTGTTCTCATCACTTACTTGGTAATATCTAATCTCCGGTTAAATGTGTAACAGAAATCCTGGTTTCATTTAACCACGTTTTATTTTTCTTCACTTAAGAAGGCGACGTGCGTATGCAAATGATGTATGCATGCCACGTGATTAGTGGGCATTGCCCATCCAGATATATAAGCCGCGAGCTATTGCTTTTAAACGGCTCAGAGCAGGGTACTCGGACTCGATAGGGTGATGACGGTACTTACAATTAAGAACGCCAAACTTTAACTTCGCCTCCCGGCATGCATTTTTAGTTAATTTGGTCTGGCTTTAACTTATCTTTAATTTTTTTGTACAAAGCTTTTTAAAACTGAATAGTATTTTATTTTGGACTCTGCTAGTGCCTGCTTCCATATTTATTCTGTCTAACCCCTCCTGGGCTGACATAGAGTTAAGAAGAATTCTCTACTGTCTCTCTCTCTCTTTTTTTAAAGATTGTAGTATAGATTCTTAAGTTTCCTATAAAAATCTGCAGTAATAAATAATCTATCTGCCTTTCTTCAAAAAATTCATGTATCATTAATTATGCAACAAAATCTCTATTCTTATTACAAATACAAAAGATAATCAACTTTTGGCCTTAAACTTAAGATTTACAATAAGCATCAAGATTAATTTTAGAAAATTTCATAAAGTAAACATTGATACAAGCTTCAATATTGGCATAAGTTAAATAGTGTATCACTATGCATTCTGGAAGATACTATTATTTAAAAATTTCCACTTTATTATTTACCTCTTCATTTCCAAACATCAAAGTATTTAATATCATCAGAACCATCATTATAGTTTCATCATAATCATCATCTTCCCATTTTAAAACAGGATCCAGAAGTATCTGCAATAAGTATAAATATAATAAACAATAAAAAGTTATGCACACAGGTTTTACATTTAATACTCATGGTTTCAAATTTAATGTATTAAGTACATAGAGCAAACACATAATTAAGTTCAACTGTATTATCTATGTATTAATTTTAAAAAATAATTTATGGAAAAATAGTTAACGCTGGATATAAAACTATTTATTTTGTTATAAACAAAATAAATAACTTAAAATTCTTTCAGTTGTAGAATTCACAAGAAATGTCAAAAATAATTTAATCCTAATTCTAGGGTAAAATGTAAGCTTTTGTAAATAAAATTTTGTAAATTTGAATTCATGTTCAGTACACATAATATATAAAATAACAAAAAAAAAATTTTCAAAACAATTGGAAAAGTGAAGAATATTTAGTACTTTAACAAATTTTTAATTCTACTAGACAACATCAAAACAAAAGCTAATTATTTCAAAACAAAGTAAAATGCAAAATACCTGCCATTTAAGTTAGAAGAATGTATTGATAAATAAAAATCAGTATACTGTGGTGATATACATTTTTATTTTGGCTACAAAAAATTTATACACTGTGATGATGGGAAAATATCTGTTAGCACTAATAAACCATGGCTTTTTCATATTATTTCACATTCCAAAACATTATTTAAAGAAAGATATTTGGATTCAAGCTACCTTTCAAACTTCATTAAATATCATTCTGAAGGAAATATAAAGTATTGAAACTAATTTCTTAATAAATATTGACTTGAAAACAATGTACACAATAAAAAATGGTTGTAATAAAGCTTTATAGGCATTTAAAAATTTGGGTATCTCTTTAACAAATTCTTGGGGCACTTCAATCAGTGGCATTTAAAGAGAAGTGACTGAAGAAGCCTAACATATGAAGATGCTGGATCTCAGATTACTCTCCCAACCATTTATCCTCAATAAATGCAGGGATCTTGACATATGAAATGGTTGGTTGGTTGGTTGGGTTTCTTGGTGCAATATCCAAGCAAGGATATACTACACCAAACAAAGATAGAAGTCTTAAACAAAATATGTATATATATTTATAATTTAAAAGCACAGGTAACTATGAGTCAAATATTTAAAAGAGAGAATACAAAAACGACGTAAAGACTGATATTAAAACTTCTTAAATTAAACAAGGTTAAAAACACCAATGCAGATGAGAAATTCAAATAGTTTTGTGTGGAGGATTTCATCCAAAAGTTCACTCAAACTGGGATGGAAAGTTTTAAAATATATATTGTAAAATCGTGTAAAAGCCATGCATGAAGTTAAAATGTGATTAATAGAGTGAAATGAGTATGACAAAAAGAACACTGTGGAGAAGGCTCAGCCAATATTAGATGTTTATGTGTGAGTCTAGTATGACCGATGCAAAGACAAGTCAAGATGACATCCAACTTGCAATTTGGCAAGCATGGCCAAAAGGAGATTGATGGTCAAAGGAAGTGAAGCTTGTTTTGAGTTTCCAACTTTCATTAAACATCCAAGCGGTCATTTGTACTAAAGGAAATGGCTTTTTTGGTGTCACTGTAAGGCAGAGCACCAGTAGTGTAAGATATAGTTGCCTGTCTCGATAAGATGTCAACTCTCTCGTTACCAGAAATTCCAACGTGAATAGGAACCCAAAAGAGAAGTATGTTAAATCTTCTATGGGAAAGTTTTCTGTGCAGCTGGATAGCCAGAGAAAAGTAGCTGTGAGAATTGGAATCGGATTTCAGGCTCTCCAAGACACTCATTAAGTCTGAGTATATTATAAATAATCTTTTATTGCTGGAAGAAATATTACATATGATATGAGTATGTCCACAGCAATCCCTATGGGGTGACAAACCCCACATTTCTACATCTCTATGCTACTGAGCACATACACACACACACACACACATATATATATATATATATATATATATATATATAATCCATTGTGGATACCTCTAAATAAGAGATACCCCAATTTAAAGAACACTTTTTCAATACCCACTTCCTACACATATATTGTTTTTTTAAGCATTAACTTTCAAATAAGGGACACTCTGAGTTGTGGACAAAAACTTTAGATGGTAAAGTTGAAATATATGTTTTTTCATACAAAATAAAATTTTTTACGTCATTGAAAATTCTTATTCAAAGTATAATATACTTGTTCTGTTTCCACGTAGATTGAATGAGTAACAAATTTTTTTTCACAAAATTCAGAAATAAAACTAGTCAAAATGGAATGAGGCATGGTCAGAATGCGTATTTCCATTAACATTTGAAGACAAAGCTTTTACTATTACAATTTTTTAAAACTAGAATTAGAAGCAAAAAACACTTTTGTATGTCCTTTTATGTCACAATTTATTATCAGCTTATTAGTTACTATATTATTATTATTATTTAAATTAAGCTTATTTTCTAAAGAAGTACTGAAAGTAGCAGAATAAAAAAAATTGCTCAACAATATATAAAATGGTGGAAATATTGTGAAATTTTTTAAAAAGGGCCAATCTGGTAACGCACTTGAATATTTTTCATCTGGAAAAGAAAGGACTCCAAAGAATTAAAATGATAGACGGATTTAAACCTCACTATTGACAAAATAAGTAATACATGCTGTTAAGTAAACACAAAAATTTGTCACAGATATTTAAAAAAATAAATAAATGAAAGAGAAAGATATCTAAAAATATATTTGTCAATGTCCTTAAATTTTAATTTTCAGATAATTTACAGACTTCCCTCTCTCTTTATTATATATATAACACATGCATAATATTACAGTATATATAATGTGAAGATTACCACTAAAATCTCAATAACTTCAGAAACATTTGACATCAAAGCCTCTCTGACATCTATATCCCACTGTGGTAGTTCTTGTATAAGTGCTGAAAACAAATTACGAAATCTTTCATACTTAGGATCATTAGGATCTTTGAGAACTTCATTGCGGTATGAACAGAAAACCTAAGAAAATTATTTTGGTAAGTTACAAACAAACACCATAGAATCATATATAGAATAGTATGTTACAAACAATATAAAATCATGATACATTTTTAATTAGGTTTTCATGCAATAACAAAATATAAACATGAAAAGGTATGCACAGATAATACACAAATAAATAAAAGAGCATTTTATTATTTTGATATGTAAGTTTAAGTAGAAAAATATAATAACCATGACAAAGTAGTTTTCAGTTTTAAAGGTTTTGTTACAATTAAAAATTAAATAGTGATATTTCGCCAAATATTGGATTTCTAGTGCTGTTTTGTCAGCTGGATATCCAGTACTAAATGTAATATTATTTATTATGAAATATTATGTATTTATTTCGAAATAATAAGTTACACTCATTTTATGTCATTCTTAGTATTGAAAATGTTTAAATTTATCAAAAATTTAATTCGTAAAAGCTATCAGTTTAAATGTTTATTAATAATGCTACATAGAAAAAATTTATAACTCATCAAAGAGTAGCCTATCTTCTTACAACTAAGAAATTCAGGAAAAATTTTTATTTATTAAAATGTTTTCTATTTTTAAAAGTTTATCTCCGAATTAAACATTACAAATGAAGTTATTTAAGCTATAATTAAATTTTTATGATTAATGAATAAGTTTTCACTATCTTACTTATTTTCTTATTAAAATACATCCAATATTATTTACACAGGACAAATTATTTACTGAATGTGTAAAATATGATTTTTTAATCTCATAGACTGTTCATATTTTTTAATTTACAAATATAGTTTTATATTTGTAAATAAGAAATTAAAATTATTTTTTATGAAATTATTATATAATATCTATTTATTTATTTATCAAATCAATTTTTATATCACTAGGAAAATAGTGAAAATATATTTATTGACTTAATGTCAAGAAAAAAAATTAAACATAAACAAAAATGTTAAATCCCTCTTTTCTATTAAAATATCTAATGAATATTTGAGGGATGAAGAAAAAATATCAAAAATAACATTATTGTAAAACTTACAATTGCAGATTCAAAAGTTATAATTTATCCTTATTTAGTTTAAACAAAAACACAAGTTTAGATGTTTTGTTAATTCCCAGTCTACTTATAAATGCTGACTGATTGGTTTGTTTTGGAATGCTACAGTCTCACTCTTTTGCAACATGAGGGCTAATAAATACTGACTGAACTAACCCAAAGGAGGAAATACTCACAACAGCAACTGAGTATGTAGTAGCTGTAAACACATGTAATACATAAAAAGGTAATATTGATTTGAAACAATATTTTTTAATCCTGTGATTTAAATCAAGATTTACATGATTTATACCAAGGTGATATAAATCAACCAACTCTACAGCTGTGGAATCATATCACAGGCTTGCATGACTGCAGTTGCCAAAATTTATTAAAAATTGTTATTCACTCTCCAGATCCAGGTTTATTTTCAAAAGGTTACAAAATTATAAATTCTCAGAGAAGAGGGATGTCTGGATTTATTCCTCCTCCAGTTAAAATATGGCTCTCATGTTTTCTCAATGTTGGACAATTTTTGTAAACAACCGGCACACATCATAAATTTTATTTAATTTTCAAACATCCCTTGCCTATTTTGCTTAAAATTTTTTAAATTTAGCTTTTAATTGAACACACTTAGCTTTATAGAATATCCGTCTATGGATATCTGATTTGCTATCCAGCAGGAGTTAATAAAGCAGAAGAAAATAAAGGAATTAGTCATATGTACACTAAAAGCTACTTACTTTGAGTATAAGCAAAAAGAAGGACCTATTTAGATTCTTGTTTTTAAGCTCGAATAATAAACCTAAGATTGCACGACAGTTCACATAAAGGTCTGAGAAACTAAAGAAAACAATAATAATGTATCAGAATTTGAAACAAAAAACATAAATTTAAATATTATGCGCAAGAAAATATTAACATCTAAATTCAAAAATCAAATAATATATCAGAATTTGGAACAATAAATATAAATTTAAATACGATTATGTGCAAGAAAATATTGTCTAAATTAAAAAATCAAATATAAATTGTATGCTGCTACCATGCTTATTTAATTACATGAAAACAATTGAAGTGTAGACAGTTTAAGCCTAAATATGTTACAACCAGCTTATCAAGCAACAGCAAAAACATAAAACATTCTATACCTTACAAATTGCTACAATTATACCATATCCTTAGCAGAAAAAGATTTATTGAAGTATCATTAACAAATATTTGATATCTCTACAAACTAAACATAACATTTAAATCAGGTTTTTGGATTTAAATTGGATTTTTAAAAATATTTTACAAGTTAAACATTACAAATTAAGTTATTTAAATTAAATGATTAAGTTTTCATTCTCTTAATTATTTTCTTAATGGGTGCAATTTACTTAGATATGGCAAATTATGTATTAAATGAATGAAATAAGATTTTGGTCATCCTTCTTCATTGTACTTCTTAAATGAACTTTACAAACTGTTCACATTCCTTTAATTGTTTACAAACACACACACTCACAAAAAAGGGGAAAAAATCCATTTAACATACCAATTTTTCAAGCCTTAGAACTTAAACAAAATACAAATGTAAGTGAAAATATTATGGATTTGAAGTCAGATTAAGAGAATATCCAGAAAGGAACATGATTTGACCATCCTATTGAAAGAATGTTTAAATCTTACTTTTCTTTTACAAATGCTTAAGTTGCTTTTCAAAAAAGAAAAAAAAATCTAATGCTGCTGGTGAAACTTTCTGTTCAGGCAATGAAAAAATCATGCTTAAAAAAATTCAGAAAATAAGGGGGAGGGGGGTATGATTGATTTAACTCAATGATTTTTCTCAAATCCAGTGATTTATATTAACCCCTTCTTGGTCGGCATCGCATCTCATACGTTCAGCGTTTTTGTGCCCGTATTGTCGGCGTCGCATGCCATGCGACAAAAAGAAAAATTGCATATTGAGATTGAATTTGCCGCTATTTACACTTCTTTTATAAATCCCGGGATTATTCATGATATTTTTGATATTCATAACCAACAGTTTTATGACAAAATAAGCAAAAAAATAATCTGTAATAAAATATTTCAGTTTTTGATAAATGTGATTTTTATGCTCTGATACCCAAGACTGATTGTAAATCTGTTTTAACGGTAAGGTTGGAAAACTATTTTCTAAAATATTTTTTACCTAATTTTAATAATTATTTTATGTAGATATTTATCTTAAACACCTTAAAGCAATAGAGTTAATAAATATGTTATTACAGTGTATTTTTTAAAGATAAAACGTGGGTGCATTGCGGTGAAAACTGCAGATCAGTGGACAGGATATCACATATTTCACCCCCAATAAGTCAAGCAAAAAACTGCTTGCTGACAAAAATATTTTGCATTTTCGAAATTAGGATAGAACATAGATTAATTTTCAGCAATAAAAAAAATGCTTTTTTTGGGCCGGAAATTCGAAAAAAAATCCGACCAAGAAGGGGTTAAAGTGATATAAATCAAAGAACACCAATTTAAAAGAGAAAAGCTTTGGAATGCTTTTAAGAAGTTTATAGTGTTATAATATTTATAAAGATTAAATACTAAAATGCTAAGTATACCTTACAAAAATTTTAATCATGTTACCTCAGCAGAAAACTCTAAAGTGATAATAAAATGAAAATTAATCTACACATAAGAGGAAAACTCTATAATATCTAAAATTACTACTCCTTAAAATAATTACTTGTTTCAATTCTAATATAAAATCTTAAACGACAAAATCATGCATCAAAATGACAGAAAATAAAATTTAACCTAAAAAAAAATGAATGACTTTGTTAATACAAAAAAATTTCAGTATTAGAATCTTATTGAAAATCAGCAAGCACAAAAACTATCTGAAAGTACATTGGAATAAATAGATAGGTATTTTTAGAAATAAAATTTTAGTTCTAAACCTGTAAATTTTTATATATTATTATTTTTTGAAATATTACAGTTACAGGATAATGATCTTACATTTTTTTAAATTTAGTTTAATAAACTAAATTACATGAAAAGCTCAGTTCTTAAGCTTAAAAAGAAACAATTAAAGATAAAATATCTTGTTCTATAACTTTCATAATAACCATGGGAAATTGAATAACTAATTTCTTTTAATTTATAATATAGTGGCTTGGTTTTTCTTAGAATGCTATGGTCTACTGTTTAGATACATAAAGGTTAATAAAAGTGGTACATGCCATTTAAAGTGAATTCCAAACATCTATGCAGGATTCAAACCCACGAATTGTGGTACCAAAGAGCTCTACCATTTAGCCATCATTAGGCTAAAATAGTAGCTTATTTATTTTTTTTTTTTAATTTAAAATTAAATTTTTTACTCGGAAATTACATGAACTTCAAATCTAAAGTAACAATATATTAATATTTATCTTATGCAACAGAAAGCTACAGTAAAGGTACTTCATGCTTTATAGGAAGTAGAAAACTACAGTTAGGACACAGTCAAATCAACTTACTCATCTTCAACATGCTTTACAGCTCCTATACCACCTTCTTCACCATATGCAAAATCAACAGTTGTCATATAGACTAGAATACCTTTATTATCAATTGTGGAAAATGTTGCAGCATGAAGTAAGGAAATGGCATCAGTATCACTTGCATTGCTTAGAATATTTAGCAGCAGATTCTTTACTTTAGATCTATAAAAATAAATTAAGACCTAAATTATTTAAAGTCAAATCTTTGGGCAGCAACAACTGAAAGTTGTTTTAATAAACACAAATTTAAAACTACAAAAGATAGCATAAAGAGAAAATGTAATAAATTATTAATTTAAATAATGATAATTTCGAATTTTGATAAATAACATTTTTATACAGTTCTTAAAAATGGTTCTTCCTAAATGATTTAAAAAAGAAAAGAGAGGGAGAAAAAAAGAAATCGCAAATCTAAAGCACCTATTGCATGTGACAATACCATAAAAAAATATAAGTATTTTTACAATATTTTACTTTTTGAATAACTTCAAAGATAATAGATGAAATCCTGCTAATTATATCATTAAATAAATTATATTTCAACCAATATTTAACTTTTTAGATACCAATGTTCTTTGGAAACATATAGTTTAAAATTGAATTAAAAGTGAAGTTTCACTGAAACTGACTTGTAATAATTTCTAATTGCAAACAAAAGCATGCTTAATCTTTTAAGCTAAGAATAAAGAATTTTCACGTTTTCTAAATTTAGTTTTAAACAATAGAAGACAAAAAAGTAAGCAGGACAGTATCTTTTTTTTATTTCATTTGGGGCCCTAATTAGGGATTTCTAATGGGTTTTATATCGGACTCTTTAATGCCTCTCGAAAACGCTACTTTTCCTCTGCCTAGTTTGTGATATCACAGTTCATGAAAACACTGATAGTATATGTTGTTTACATGGGAGAAGGTGACTTTTTAATTTGTTTCTGTTCTAAATACTGTATTGTGCCATTCTGAATGAATAAAACAACTAATTGTAATAAAAAGATATTTTTCAGGGTTCCAAAGATCCCTGTATACGTAAAACTTGGATTAATGCTATGAAAAGAGATGAGAGAAATTAAACCCCAATTTATCATATAAATCCCTTTGGATTTGTGATGACCATTTTACTATAATTAAACCTTTGCTTTTTTTAAATATTACGTTTAAAGATGCTGTATTTTTAAACAGTACTTATTAATGCTATGAAAAGAGATGAGAGAAATTAAACCCCAATTTATCATATAAATCCCTTTGGATTTGTGATGACCATTTTACTATAATTAAACCTTTGCTTTTTTTAAATATTACGTTTAAAAGTGCTGTTGGTTAAACAGTACTATTTTTAATCTTAAAAAAATCCCTCATTTTGGAGTATTTTCACAAAGCTTAATTACTTTATAATGAGTTCATGAAGGATATAAATTGCAATAATTATTCAATACATAGCTTAAAAAAATTATGTATTCTCAAGGTTTTTAAATATTTCCTTAAGAGATACCTATTTTCTTGAATATAGAGGTTCACACTGTGAAATCTTTTAATTAAATTGGAGGCTAATTTGAAAAAAATGTATTTTTTTTACATACTGATATTACTTAAAAAATTTAAATTTAATTCCAGAAACTATACATTTTTAATTTAACATTTATATTAAGCAATAAAAATGTATTAGTATTTAATATATAAATCAAAAGCAATCTTTAAGTAAAAAAAGTACTATGAAGAATCTAAACAATGCATACATTTCAAAAAGTAATTTGTGATTTTTTTAATAAATAGTAGAGTGAATATATATTTATAATTAAAGTACAAACAGACAATATCAATTTCATATTTCAGCATAAACAAATAAAATCTGGGTAATAATTTTTCTTAAATTTATACATGAGTATTTCTATCTGCCATCAAACACAGGTTCTATTTACATAAAATATGCCAATGTATATTTACACTTTTCCTATTATGTTTCTTGTTTGTTTAAATTTATGGGCCCAAGTTATTCGTGAAGCCTATGCTACTCCTAAAATTAACATTAAATCAAAAGTGCACAGGCTGTATTGTTATATGTACATATCAATTTATGTTAATATAATTTCTTTATTCATTTCTATAAATTATTTCATAAAGAAACTTTGATGCAAGATAGTCATGATTGTTTTAATTAAAAATAATTCAAGAGATGAATCTTTTTTGAATGTAAATATGAAATAATTGGTATTTTGCGTATTAAAAGAAAAAGTAAACCTTTAGGAAAGATAATAAATGGGAATTTTTTCAATTGCGATTTTTATAATCATACATGATGGGGTGTTTTAATACATAATCTAAGTTTTGATCCAAGAAGGCTTTATAATATAATATTTCCAACAACATAATTAAAATACTTCTCCAGATATTTTTTATTTTACCAAACCAAAATAACATTCATATATAACTTCCAATTAAAAGAAATATAAATACCTTCTCTAATTTTTATTCAAACATTACTTTTGTCTCTATGTATACTGTGATACTGTAGCAACAAATGTTTATGTGTGCATAAATATATGATGTGTTGTCAGTGTTTACAAACAGAACAGTTTTGGTTAGTATTAATAGAGCACTGATAAATTTGAAATAAGATAAATTGAAAAATATGAAAATTTATTTTACATATCTTTAGGTTTTGATTCCTTGTAATTTTGCTCCCATTAAATTGAAATTACTTCCAAACACAAAAACATCGATATGGTGTAAATTTTCACGAGATTGTCGGATTGTTCTTTGGCAAGAGAGACTAAAACGTCTTTCTTACCAAAGGATATATATATATATATATATATTATCAAAATTGATAAAATTATCATAAAGGTCGGAATAGAAATTATTATTGAAGACCAGAAAATTTTAAAATACAAGAAAAGCACAATCCAGAAATAGAAAGCACTTGCTAACAAAAATGTCAACATTAAATATCATGAACTGTGACATCACATCCAATCAAGGAGCGTTTTCAAGTCACGTGATTTTCTCTTAAATTTAAAATTAATTTTAAAAATGATGCATCCTTTTTTTTACATTGTTGAGAACATTTTTGGAATTAACAAGTCTGGAATTACCAGAAAAATATTAAGTTGTTCCATTCCCCCACATGTGCAAATTCCTCATTACATTCTAGAAATAAATTTTGTAGTACACAGAAAATCCTAAACTGCTTTTTCTCCCCTTTCAAAACACATTATTTTTTAATCACCACTTATGTAGTAACACATTAACTCTAAATTTGCTTTCATGGTCACTTTTATTTTAATTATTTTAAACAGCCAGCTATGTAAGAAATTTAACAATTTTTTTAATTCCATACTGCAATACCCTTTAAGTCATTGTAAAAATAAGAGAATGATATTGGAGAAGCATATTTAAAATTTTAGCATGTTGGCTTTGTTTATCATAAATTAAATGATTCAACCTCAGACAACAAGATGATGTTGAGGAAAATGAGCCTATGTGTGAATGCCTACGAGACAGTGGCTATATTATAGGAGACAAAATTGAATATATAGCTATTATTATTAATGATCTGGCAACTAATTTAGATAAATCTGCTATAGATGCCATTCAAAAGATTTTAAATGCTAATATTGTTGGAAATATAATAATGAAAGTGAATGTGATAATGAAAGGGAATCAAAAATGCAAGTGGAAGTTTTCACAGCCCTAAATGAATTAAGACATTTTCTTACAGCTGAGAACCATTTTAAAATTGTAAGCAAAGAGTGTTAAACTTGTAGCTTCAAGCAGCCCATGACAGGTACTTTAGCAAACCACTTAATCTTACGTTATGTATAAAAAAATTAATATAAATTTCATAACTGAATTTTAAAATTTCTTTTGGTGCTCTCATCTTAGTTTTTCCTGTTCTAGGCTTGTTACCTCTTGCATGTACACTTACTGATGAACTCATACGAGCAGATGTTTTCTTATACTATATGGGGGAATTCATTGACGAAGTGATAAT
The DNA here is from genome assembly GCA_032207245.1 of Pardosa pseudoannulata. Classification (NCBI taxonomy): domain Eukaryota; kingdom Metazoa; phylum Arthropoda; class Arachnida; order Araneae; family Lycosidae; genus Pardosa; species Pardosa pseudoannulata. Next base: position 165,590,780 of record CM063508.1, on the reverse strand, counting down.
AGGAAATGAATGCAGAAAAACTAATACATCTTTTAAAACAAAGCTTAAATAAATTTGAGGATTTTAAGTCTGATTTTCTTTCTAAAAATCAAATCAGTTCTTAATTATATGCAAATGGATTCAACTGATATAAACAAGGAAAAACTCAATAAAATTGGGATGCCTAAATTTTACAAATATTTATCAGATAAGTTTGATAAAACTCAAATTTGCATATGAACAATTTACATCAGTTTTGAGAATACAGACAATGTTTTTCCCAAAGTAGGGAGATTGGTGAAAAAGAAGAGATCCCAAGTTTCAAGAAGATAATTTGTCATATTACTTTGTTCTTATCTTGCTTAATTATAAAAAAATTATATACTCTACTTCTAGTCAAAAAAAAAAAAAATTACACTGTAATACAAATAAAATTTTTGCTTTTTTTGCAGCCCAGATAAACTTTGTTAGGGGTTTAACATCATCATTATAAGTAATCTCCAAAAAAAAATGCTAAACTTCAAAAAATAAGAAAAACATTTCTTTAATAGATTTCTTTAAACTACATTGCAAGTTTCTTCAATGCTTAAAATATTTTTTCTATTAATTTCAGAAGAACTTAAAAAATAGTAAACTATACAACAAGAAATTACATAATTCAACTACTCTACATTAAAATTTTGAATTTAATTATTAATTATCTCAAAATAAAGTAAAAATTTGATTTAAACATGCTTTCCCTTCATATATTGACACCCTGCTTAAACTTAAATTTTTTAGAGTCTGCAGATGTGAGATCTAACTGTACATTAAATATGAGAGAGTGAGAGCAACTGTTTTCTCCCTCTCCTTGAATATATATATATATATATATATATATATATATATATATATATATATATATATATATGTATAAACACACACACACATATATATATATATATATATATATATAAACACATATATATATATATATAAACATATATATATATATATATATATATATATATATATATATATATTTATTTATTTATTTATATATATAAACTACTCAATCAGTCACCATTAAAGATTTTTAGAATGCCTTTGTGAATTTGCAATCTTCAAAGAGAGAGTATTAGATCAGACTAAAGTAAAACTAGCATGAAATTCACCATAAGAATGTTATAAATATAAATATAATCTGAAATAGTTGTTATTAAAGAGACTATCCACAAAAGTATACAACAAATATTTCTACTATAAAAATAAGAAAATAAACTAAGAGAATAAAATATATAAAAAATAAAATAAATACATAAATAAATCATGCAAAAGTCAAAATATAATCTCATACTTCAGAGTTGAAACTCCTTCTAGCAAGAAGAAATACATGTTGGAGAAACAATGGAAAAATGGAAAGAGCAGCTTTATGTGCTTCCGACTTAATGGTGAGTTACTCATTACAAAAATCTAATAAAAGAACAAAAACTAATCAAAATATAAATTAATGTAATAGATTGCAAATGGCTATGAAAGATTAATTTTTATGTCTAACTCAAACCTAAATTTCTAAAATAATGATTTATAGTGAAAGATATTGGGTGACTGAAAACCAATTATATTTTACAATTGACAAATTAGAAATTAAACACAAACAGGTTTATAAATTATGTCAACTTAGGAATTTCAAAAAATCGAGTAAAGGTACAGTCTTGATCAAGGGTTTGAAACTAACGACCCACAAGGCCAATTTTAAGGCCCTCAAAAACTTTTTTAAAATATATATTAATATATAAAAATTATTTCACATTAATATCTCTTCACAAACCTCCACTCTCCCATTCTAATTCCTTAAAATCTATTTTCCCAGCCACAAAATGTCTTAATCAAAGGAGTGTCCTCAACTTAAAATTCTAATTTTTCTTAGCCCAAGCTTTCAAAATTCCCAAAGCTTTCTGTGCAATAGATGCTAATTTTCTGTCCATTCAACACATTCTCCAGCTGTTGCCGGCAAATGGCTCAGTATTCCCCCTGATCTAACAGTTAAATTCATTGACTAAATATTTTGTCACTTAAGAAAATTTTATCTGTCTTGCTCTTAGGTACACCTCTGCAGATATGCCAACATTCAAGAACCTCTGTCAGGAGCAACATTAATGTTAGGATTTAAAATTTAACATGTTATCTATAAAGTACACCCATATGCAATTTACATATATAACAAAATAACCCAAACAAATTAAACATAATTAGATATTTTATTGGTTTCTAAATTAAATCTAGAAAATCAAATTAAAATAAACACACAGTAGTAAATTTTAAAAAGTAAATTAAAATTTATGTATTTAATAATGTATAAGTAGTTTATTTGGCTTTAACAACTTCTTTTTCAGAAAATTTTTTCATGTAGCACATTGATCCTGCTTAAAATATTAACAATTCCAGGGATTCTAGAGTTTGTCCACTAAAATTAGACCTAAATTCAGTTTGGTTTTTACACACAGTATTGAAAACTTTTTAACATGCAACAATATTATTATGGAAAAAGATTAATATTCAGCCTTATTTTTTATTTATTTATTTATTTTTTTGCAATATTTTGTATTTGATTGTTGAATTGTGATCTTTTAGTTGTTCAAAATTTGTTATTTTCTGGAGCAATCTGAGGGGTTTCCGAATCCAGAGTTATCAAATTCTCTCATTTCTCCGAAGCAACTCTGGAGTAGTTTGCATACCTGCCTTTATTACAGCAAAGTGTTTTTCGTACCATGCTGTTGTCTATCATGGACTGACAAAGATGTCTTTTTAGCAGATCCTCAATAAAGATTTAATTTGTTCTCAAAATTGTGCTTCATTTCAATAAGGCCTGACTGCAACATTATTTATTCTTTGTCTAGCTGCATAGGCTTTTCCTTGGCCAATAGCCCGGGTAAGTAAAAACAATAAGGACTAGATAATTTATTGTGACTGGCAGGTATTATTACACTAGATTACATATATATTATAGCTCTGTAGTTTTTTTTCTTTGACAAAATTAACTTGAAAATGCAACCTTGTTTTATGGTCTAACATTAGCGTTAACAGAGATGTAGGGGGTCGTTTGTTCATAGAATATATAGGTGACTATCCACATTATTATAACTAAATTATCCTATCTTAAATTTTATTTTGATTATATTCTTAGTTTTAGCTCATCTTTAGATAAGGTCTTTTTTTTCTTGTCATTTGTCAAGATTAATCAAATAAACTGACACCACTGACTTTTCAAAATTCACTTGTTTGGGGATATAATAGCTCTCTGCTTATTTTTAATTTCATTGTTTTATGCAACTCTAAAATAATTAGTGTTTTAAAGGCTTAAATTAGTTTCTTAACCTTTGAAGTGCTATATTTCTATTTTGACTTTCTGCTTTCTCATGTTTATTCTTATGTAGCCTCTATACTATGGTCTACTGTTTATCACTCTGGTACTGATCCTGATGGTGACCTTGAATGATGGTTCATGGGTTGTATCCAACACTGGGCCACTAATGAGCTGAGCATGTATTCGTCCATAGGGTCTACTGTGCAATTTAGTTGTGCATGTGGCTGCCTTTAATCTTTGTAGGAAAACCACTTTTGAAGCCATCCTACACGAAGGCTATTTTATTATCTGCCATCATCAACCGATAAGCCAACCCCATCCAGACGGTGGTAATGGTTTGTAGTAGACCATAGTGTGGAGGGGGCTTTACATTTAATATGTACAAATAGTCATGAACCACCATACACGTATAACACAGGTGTTTTCAATTGTTTTAAGCAACTAAAATGAGCAATTTTTAATATTTATAAAATTATGCTAGATTTTAAATGGGTACCTCTGTCTTACTTGCATAATATTTAAGAAATGCGTTATGAAAATTTGTCCAATAATCATCCATAAAATTTCAAATGTGGCCCTTAAGCCCTTACAAGTTAGAAATCCCTGGTCTAGATAGGTAAATTTTAAAACAATACTTTTAAGCATAAATCAAAAATTGTTAAATAGTTGATTAAAGAAGTTTCTTTATTAAGATAATTACAATGAATAAAGCATTTTTGTGAGTAGAAACTTTTATAACAATAGTTTAAAAGACAGCAAGCTATATAAACTAATAATGTATAAGTAATGACTTTTACCTTGTGAATATCTTCAATACAATATGATAGTATTTTTTCTTCAACAATGATTTTGGATTCACCTAAATGAGTAGTTTAATTTATATCACTAAAAAAAATATAGCGTATTTAAACTTACTCTGTAAAAATGAGTTTCTACACAGAATGACACAGAAATACTACACAGGGGTTTTTAATGCAAAACATTGACAAATAATTTATTAAAAGGAGTCAGATAGTATATAACATATTTTAATTTTATTTTAATAAAAATAAATATTTTTGTTTTACGCCTATACTGTTGAAACAATTTCATATTTTTCACACAATCCTACAGTAACCTGTATGCTATGAGAAATATATCCATTTATATATACAGAGTTCAGAAATATTATCATCAACATTAAAAAATAAATAAATCTTTAGCTTTTAAACCTTCATAATAGCAGTGAAGATTATAATTTCATACTTAATCAAATGCACCAATAACTTTGAGACATTATTAAAAAGGATAAAGTAGTGTCACAAGGAACATAAATTTTTACAAACTTCAAATACAAAAAGTTAAATAAGCTAACTAGACATAAATGCATAGATAATTCTTTAAGGGCAGTGATATAGATACACTACCACCTGTTAAAAAATAAGCTATTCTTTTTTAAAAAATTTAGGAATGAAGTTTTAAATTTTCTACACTTTTAATATTTTAAGCAATCTAAAAACACCACTTTACTTAATTTTGTTTCACCTATGAAATGTATATTTTTAAATTTCCTTTGCATAGAAAAATCAAGAATTAGATTATTCTCACTTAAGACTAAAGATAAAGGTATCTACCACACAACAGTTATTAATTTCTTATCTAATTACTACACCTTGTAAATGACAACTATTGATTGTTCTACCAATATAATTAAAATTTAAAAAAAAAAATTCTACTGTACAAAAGGGGTAGTTAGATAAATAACTCCCCCCCCCCTTGAAGAATGTAAAATAGTTTTTCCTATATTTCCCATTAGGAGGTTCAAAGATACCATTTAAAAATTAATTTCATAAAATACCAAAGAATTTCTAAGGGTGCCTATCAAAAGGTTAAAGAAGAAAAGAGTAAATTTTATTGAGAATACCTGTTGTGCTTACACACATCCAAAGAGGGTGAAAAAGAGGGTCTAAAAAGTATTTCTCAGCTGACTTCATATCCCTATCACAAATATGGAGAATGATACTTGATGCTACATAGTGCAACAAAGAATCCATTTGAGATCCTTTCAGTCTTAGTAAATCTAGAACCTATGAAAGACAGAGGAAAAATAATCCATTAATTAAGTCATTAGCTAAATATACAAATAAAATGTATTTTAAGTGCTCATTATTGAATATCACTTTAAAAACTTAAACAAATTTTAACTTTCTTGTACATGTAGTATAAGGAAAGTATTACAACTGTCCAAAATTTCGACCATGAGATTTTGATTCATCTCATTTGGGACATTCTTAAATCCAAAAATACCTTATTTTTTAAATTATGTTTATATATATATATATATATATATATTACACCCGTCTGAACTCTTTCCAGCATACGACGCCTTGCAGTCCAATACAAGAAATTGCACCATTAGATGGAAGAGTCGAAAAGGAAATCGAAGAAATAACATCCTGTAGGGCAGAACAAGAAGAAAAGTGATCTCCATGCATTGGGGCTGAAGCACAAAGAACACAGTTTGGTGAATCAGCAAGACCAACTTTGTACAGATGGGCCTGAAGAAAATCATGTCCAGTCTCAAGGCGGAAACAGGCCACATCAATAGCTCTGGGCAAGGTGCCACATATTTGCCTATCCAAAAAAGACTTTTTTTCCAAAAGCAATAATCCCTGTAATGGCATAGTCGAGCCTTACGAACATGTTCACAGATGGCCCGCTTAACATTTCTTAGAGGGGCACAAGTTATGGGTTGGTGCTTTTTTTAATTATGTACAAGTGTTGTGTCATCATTGGTAATCTCAACGTTAATATTAGTTATATTAAGATTTTAAAACCAACAGAAAAAGAAATCAATTTGAATAGGTTTCTAACAAACTAATGTTTTTGAAAGATGAAATAGCTGCTAAGAGTTGGCACAACCTCTATCCATGATAAAATGTAATTAAGAAGCATAAGTAAAAAAAAATACAATGAAAGTAATTATTGTCCGTTATTACACCAACCTATTTGGCATACTACACTACTAAAAAACCTAAAATTTCAAAAACCCTCAGTATTAAAAATTCAACTATTAAAATATCAAGTATGATCTGAATCCAGTAATTAAAAATATTTGCTATATTGACATTTAATCAAGTAATTAAAAATAGTGACCCCAATAATTATATCACAGCCTTCTGGCTACCAGAAATTAATGAAAAACAACGAATGCCAAGATTACACTGAACAAAATCCATGATGGCAACAAAAATGGCAGACGAACAACATGAACCAGATTTACAAGATAATTGCATACATCTTTATAATTATTTTCATTTTTTAATGCTGCCTTTTTTTCTTATTATAAAAGAGTATACAACACAAGACCTCAACTACAAAAGAGACTAATGTAAAAGACTAACCTGCTTTGATAATCTGTGGATATATTCTTCCACAGATATATGTTTCACTGGATTGTACACAATTACACGAGATACTGCATCCAATCTTACAGTATCAACTTTTCCACAACGAACATCAACATCTATATGAATTGAAAATTTTTTTTAATTTTAATTTACAATATTTTAAATGATAAAGCACAAGATAATACATCAAAATATTACTGTGTTATGAAATAAACAATTTTAAATCTCAAAAGCTAATGGTAAAAATGTTATAATCACAACAATGCAACACAATTACAATGCAAAATTATTACTTCAAACACAGAAAACTACTACTAATCGCTAATTAATAAGTAATGAAGTTCGTTTAGAGTTTTTTTATGATCTTTTTATTGAAATTCATAGAAACCTTAGAAAACATTGCACAGGGAAACTACAAAATTCATATAGAAAAAAAAAATCTCTAATAAACAAGCAAAGAACGGTATTAAGCTGTATTCTTTGAAAATTAAACATCTAGAACCTTATAAATCTTACCTACATAAATGCATAGTCTTGACTGTTCAAGTTTCCCCATAAATCTAAGATAAATCCAACTTACAAAAAAAAAAAAAAAAAAATTATTTTTTTTAAAAATGACCAACACAAAAAAATTACCCCAATTTGCCCAAAATATATTGGGGATTTGCCCAAATTAGAATAAAACAGGTAAGTTGAAATAAATCACAAGCCACATAGACTTCAACATCCAAATCTCTTTATATTATATTTCACATTGTTCTGTTCACATAAAACAAGGCCGAATGATGGCTGATTGGTTAGAATGCTGGTCTTCGGTACCAGAGTTCATGGGTTTGAATCCCACTGTAGCATGGATGTTCGTAGACACTTGGAATCGGCTTTAAGCAGTAGGTGCTGGTCTTATTAGCCCTCGTGTTGTAAAAAGTAGACCACAGCACTCCAAACCAAACCAAACCACATAAAACAAATCCTTCTCTTTTTTTATAAGAATCCTTTTAATACAAAGTTGAGTTGTTTCATCTAATATTATAAACTTCTTAGAACCTTGAAGTTATTATACTTTATATATTTTTTAAATTACTTCTCATGGTAATGATATGAATATTTGTTAAAGTTGCAACTTTTCCACCTTTTGATTTTACATAGATATAACAAAATGAAAACTTTTTTTTTCATATTAATCAATGTAAATTAAGAATAAAAAGTGTAACATTAATTATCATATCTTTTGGGTTTTATAACCTTTTTACCACATTTAGCTTTGACTATTTCCATACGGTTTGCTTTCATTGATCACCCAACTTTGTTGATCTGTTGATATACAAGAAGATTCAAATATTTCTCTCTAAATCTATTTCTTAGATTGTTTCTCGATCTTTGCTGATATCTGAGTCTTTTAATGAAATTAATGTTATTGATGCATCCAGATCTGGTACTTCCATCATTTGAATACCTTGTATAAACATGCATGGTAGGAGTGGTGTTAAGTCATCTGGATCTTCAAATAAATAGTTGAGTGGTCTAAAGTTAATAATTGTTTTTATATCATAAGGAACAGTATTTTATTCTTCAAAATTTATGGACACTCCTCCCATAATTTTCCTTAAGATTTTATTACCATTTGTATGTGTTCCCATAAACCTCTCACCAAGAAGCAGTGGGTTGAAGCTCCCTGAATACTTAAAATTGATGTATTTTAAATAATCTTTTTTGAATCAAAGGAAGCCATTAAATTATCAGCTCCTATGAAATTAGTCTCATTGTCACCATACATTTTTCTTGACCAACCTCATCTTATAAATCTTCTTAACCCTAACAAAATCCATCAATCAAGATACTTTGTATCAGTTCTAAGTGTATGACACGGTAAACTGCATGAAAACAGTACTATACTTGCTTTATTTCCCCCTTTAAACAAAATGGATCTACTAAATCCACACCAGTCACTTCAAAAACCAGCACATCTCTAACTCTGTCCCCAGGTAGTGGAGGACATTTTAATTTGCTTCAAAGTGTATATCTTACAGCGAATGCATTGGTTCACTCTTTGAACAGTCTTGAATCGTAAAACCCAAACATGTTGTCATAGACTTAATTGAACAACCTGTGTTCCACTATGGCTCGAATTAATATAATTTTCAAAGATCAGCCATTCCACCAAAAGTAGATAATTGCATGGTAAAAAAAATAGGACATTTGAAATTTTCATAATCTTTCCTTCTCACTATTTTCATCTTCAATCTCATTAAACCTTTGTTGTCAATAAAAATGTTGAGATTTTTCAATTTATTTTGTGTAACTGTGTCATTAAAACTTTCCAGCTGCACAAGTCTTAAAAGTTTTTTCTCCGCAATTTGAATTTCATCTACAGATAATGTTCCTCTTTTGCTGTTGTGATGCCTACTTGAAGCCAAAACAAAGGATCTATGCTTCCCATCTCAGTATTCTTGAATATTTCGAAAATTGATTCAAATACCAAACCGATTCACTCGTGGAAATATTGATTGATGTCACTCCTTTGAAACTTCTTTGTTAATTGGTATTTTGGAATTAGGCCAATCTTACTCCGTGGCATTATCACAATATTTTTAGGACAATTTCTAAAAGGTTGTGGATTACAACTCCAAGCAGGAATGGGCTACAGCTCAGTTCAAAAACAAGTCTTCTGAGTCAATAAATCTTCATCTTTCTTTCTTCATAACCCTTCCACCAGAAAAACCTTAAGAAATACCTTTTGGATGAATGGATATCTGTAAGAATGCCTTCTTTATTCCAACTTTCTTTTCTCTAAATTTCATCAATATTGAAGGAATTGTGTCTAAAACATGAAATCCTTTTTCTAGGCAGTCATTGAGAGAAAACTTGTTCTTTTCTTTACATGCAGCATCAAATAATGGTCTGAGTTGCATTGATGAGCATTCTTTAAAGACTTTATGATGAGGAAGATAATGAAAAATTCTTTCTCTTCCATCTTCCAAAACTTCTTCAATGATCTCCTTGCCTTCCCAACTTTCAAGAACTGTATTATAATCTGAATATCTTTCTGGCAACATCAATTTTGATGTTGTCATCAGTAGTCTTTTGTCTGCAATATTCTTATCAAGAAGACTAGAATTGTTAGTTCAAGACAATCCCACCATATAACGATAATCAAGATCAGAGAATAAAGTATCATTAAAGAGTGTTTTATTTTCCCACTATGTTTGAGTAAAGACATTGGTAAAGTTTAGCTTCATACGTACGAAACCTCTAGTTAAACATCTAAATCAACGTCCACTTATTTAGCAAAGAAAAAACTGGAAACAGGATATACTGTATCACATTTAAGGAAACACCTGTAAAATCACCTGACACTTCTCCAATGAACTTTTATGCTTTCGGTTTATTAAAATGAGTCTTGGGAAACAGCATTCAAGAACACTGAATAAACTTTGGAAAACGGTCCAAGAATAATGGGCTAAAATTGATATTCCAGTACTAAGAAAAAGTTTACTTTTATGGAAAATTCAAGTTAGAGCTATTGTCAATAATTATGGCTATCAGATAGAAGCAAATTGGCACAAAAAATACAGCATTTACACATAAAAATAACCATCAAGATCATTTCCATAAGTGAGAATGGCCTTTGGTATTTCTAAAGTATATCAAAGGAAATTAGCAATACATAATACAGAAAATATAAATATAATGTATATGCATCACTTTTTATGAAGATACTTACCATATGCTTTATCAAGAACCACGCTAACAAAAGATGCAATTCCATGGTTTTGAAGGATCATATCAGTTAGCATCTGACTACAAATTTTCCTTAACCACAAAGGAACTTTGGATATACTGAATTCTGGATCCTACAGTGTAAAATAAAGGAATGATACCACAAAAATAAAATAAATGAAAGAAAGAATTTTAAACTAATTATATATTAAATATTAGAATATTCTAGGATGAATATAGATATTCACTTATGCAATAACACTGACAGCTACACTACTAGTATGTAGACAGAAAATTAAATTATGTTATATACATTGTTAAAATAAAAAAATTGTGAAAGATTAGGATAAAAATTAAAAAAATTTTTACTAAGAGTTTGTCTGCCAGTAAGATTACACATTTTACTTGCTCAACTCAAAAATATGTTAATATTCTTCAATACGTATAGTCCGTCAACCATGAAAATAACTCTTATCAAGAAGATAATTAGGCATTAAATAGCAATAAAAGCACCCCAACATGCCATCAAGACATGAAGCCAAAATTGATGCCTTTCTTCTGGCTTCCCCTACCAAAAATGTAATTAGTTTGGTTTCCATGGAACAGATTAGCATGAAATAGATTCCCAAAATGGTGAAATGATGTTAAAAAGAAATATGCTGAATAAAAGTAGGTTAAATAACTAAAATTTACACTAGAGTTTCTCATAGCATTTTCTGCATTGATTCTCCAAAAGTTTCTTGAAACTTTTAAACACCATCCAAAATTTTAAAGAAAATCTGAAAATTCATTCTCTGGTAATTCTCTAATTCCTTACAAAGGATTAATAATAGTAATTAATATGCCAGAAATGGAATAACAGGGAATAGAAAAGAGATGTAATAAAGAGTTATTTAAATCACACATGACAGTACAGCACAAGGGATGAAACATTCATCAATGTATCACTTCATCAAAAAATTCTTGCTTCCAGATCACCGTTTGTAAGTACTATCAACCTTTATATACTTCTTTATATTGCTTAGTTTAATCTGTAGGTCTAAATAGTAATAAATAATAGGTCCTTAGTTTATCCTTAAGTAATATTTATCCAAGGGTTCAGCAGTAATGTTTGTGGAAAGAAAGGGGTTCCGTGGGATTAAAAGGCTTGAGAACCACTAAACTTGCCTGAACTTACATTCACTGTATGCCAAGTATAAAGAGAGATTATTTAAAGAAATTAATATTCCCTAATGGTTTATTTAAAGCATTAAATAAGATATCATCACTTACCTCACTTTTAATTGGGATCCCTTGAAAAATCAACAATTCCCATAAAAGCAATGATGGACACATTTGCTTTAAGAATATCTCCAATTTAGGGGTAAAATAACTGCGATCATCAAGCATCTCATTAATCAATTGCTGATCAGAGAATGATGAATAATCTTTTAAAGAAAAAATTAGTGTAAAAGATTAATGAGAAATATTAGGAATCATATTTCAAAATTTAAATGATATACCTTTAATTGTTGACAGTTTTGCAGCAAAATACTTTTCTTTTGATACTGGAGTCCTATTATCTTTACAATCAGTACCTAGAAATAGCACATATTCTATCAGATATAATATATAAGACTAGGATACCAATAAAGTTCTTTTTTGAAATTTCTATATTTCCCTTTTAAGATCTTATTTCAGTCGATAGAAAATATAAATCTAAAAAAAAAATAAATAAATAAATAAATGAAGAAAATTTTGTTCAAATATAGAAGTTAATGTCTAAGATCAAGTTTATCTAATATGTTAAAATTTATATAAATTTTTAAAAAAATGATCAAGTGATAAAATCACAATTAAAAAGATGAAATGGTCTAATTAAAGAACTTTTTAAAATAAGTTTTGTAGTCAGTTTCATATTATTATGAGCTAGTAGTAATAATTTATTTTTAATTTGTTAAATAGAGCTTATAGGATAATTATTAACAACAGAATGAAGATTAAAGAGAGAGATTGCTTAAATTTTCCTGAAAAGAAATTTTATTTACTCTTTTAAACAAAAATTATAATTATAATCGGACAGATTACTAAAATATGACTTTAATGCTTTATTTTATACAGGGTATCTGCCAAAATAAAATATTCCAAATCCATGACTTTTCATGACTTTCCCTGATTTAGCGGATCATTTTCCATGAATTTAAAAAGCTTTCGTTAAAGTACATATGAATAAAACTTCTGACATACATACAAGTAAAATATATGCTTTTAGAGAAATTACAAGAATTTTATCATGAAAAAATTATAAACTTACTTTATAAGTGTTAATAAACTCACATACATAAAAATAAATTGTTGTATCTACATACCTAAGTTTAACCATATAGCAATTTTTCAATCAAAATGTTTCCAATTTGAATTCAGGGTACTTTGGTATTATCCAGGTGACCATGAATAATAGCCAAATATAACCCTATAATGTTTATATACAATATCCCTAGAGATAAACTTATATTTTGTGCAAAAATCTTAACTAATTTTTATTAAAAAATAATCATAATATTAATAAAATTTTAATCTACAATTAAAAAAAAAAACCAGAATAATATACATTTACCCACCCATTAAGCTTTCTTTCTTTGAGTTTCCTTGGTGAACAAATTTTACTAGGCAATAGGGTCAATAAGACAATACATAAATCCCAAACTCAGTAACTTCAGCCAAATGACAAGTAAAAATAGAATTAAACAATTCAATGCATTTTTATTTAATCTGTAGTTTAGCGGATCCATGACTTTCCATTACAAAATTAATCCATTGTCTAAATCCATGATTTTCCATGACTTTCCAGGTACGTGGAAACCAGGTTTATAACACAGAATAATAAACTACAGTTTCTTTAAGTAAAGAAAATTGCTTGAAACCTTGTATAATATTAAATTAATTTATTAAACATCTAAGCACTTTTAAACTCATAAAAATTTGTACATATGAACATTACATTATAAACTTTTAAAATTTATATCACTAATGAGTGAGGCTTAATTAAATTTTTTAAGAATTTTAATGAAAAATCACAATATAAAAAGAAAGCTTTATAAATAACTTACTATTTACAGATGGTGCAGAAAGGGAATGGATGTTTTGTGTTGATGAACCAACCTTACAGTCTTCAGATTTATTCTAAATATGTAAGATTATGGTTAAAATAAATAAACTACAAAACTACTCAGAATGGAATTTTTAAATATGTCTAATAACTAGTCCAAATATACAAAATTTTTAGCATGTTAAATGGCAGATAAATTCTAAATAAAGTTTAACTGCATTAATTAAAAGCCCTCTAATTTCGTGCAGAATTCGATAATGTGGTTTAAAATGTTTACTAGTTAATGCTATAATTTTTTTTAGTTTTGTGCAAATTATTCTTTAAAATTTCTAATTTTAAACAAAACAGCTATTAACCCATTTGTACTGAGGTACTTTCCCACGGTGATCTGCATGTGCATTCACAGCTGTGGGAGGATTTTCCTAGAGGAATTTAGGACTCCAATTGTTCACGTCAAGTTTAGGGACCCCCGCAGAGAAGGTATAGATCACGGAGTGGCAGTGTAATGGTCAAGCTTGCACAGAGATGTAACCGTGAGTTATGGGAGCAGGGGCTAAAACGTAATGTCAGCTTGCACAAAAGGGGCTACTTTAATGAGCCCACCTGCACTCCCGAAGGGCATGCAGATGGGGGAAAATTTCCTGAAAACAAGGGATTGGAGAGGAAGAAAAAAGGGGTGTTGGAAACGAGGTGAGGAGTTTGGAAACAAGTTAAGGAGCGGAGTTGAAGTCGGGAGTCGAGAGAGAGAAGTGGGACAAGAATCCACCATCACCAACTCGTCCCGTGCGCCCTGACCGACACCAGGTGAGGAAAGCCCCTGCCTGCCTGCTCCCCTGTGCATTTAATATAGGTAAAGATAAAATAATCTTTACAGTCACTTAACTTAGGCCTCTTTTAATAATTTAACAGTGTGATAGAATTGTAATAATTCTAGTGTAAATAAAAGACATGAATAATTGATGATTATGATATATGATAACCAAGGATCTATTTGTAAATGAATGTACAGAATAAATGTCTGAATCTCAACATAAAGTATTATATTCTTTCTGTATTTCCCCCTTGTAACGAACACTGGTGTATAGGTTGTAAGTACATTACAACACCGTTCTTGACCAACGTCTCATGGACGTGACACAGCGATTCCACTCTTATCAGCTCAGCGTCGCCTCCACACGCAGAGCTCCAGTTGATACTGAAAGACCAGTGTTGCATATGCGTAAAAGATCAGAATGTTTTATATGAATTTTTAAATGCTAGATTTAATTACTATATGGTGTTAAACAGCAACTGTTTTTACAACAGTCAACTCATATAGCATTTACATGCTGGTTCTCAAGGGGTTTAGACTGCAGCAGACTATTTGGTTTTACATTTGATATATATTGTTTCTAAACATAATAGAAAGAGTCTCTTTATAGGTTAAAAACTTTCTATACATATCTTACTAAAAACTAACAAAAATTATTAAAATTGTATAAAAAAGATAATATTATAATAAAAACTAATAAAATATCAAAATAACAATAATTACCTTAGGCTCAATTTTTTTAATTGGAGCATGGCATAATTGAAATAATGCAGCTAATAAATCTGTTCCATGATATGCCAGTATAAGAGTTCGTAACGCAGTTCTTTCAATACAAATTAATAATGCCTCTAAGCACACAGCTATTTGAGCTTGTTTCTGTCGAGGAGATGTATCTGATGCAAAATGTTCTAACATCTTAGCATATTCTAATCGTTTACTTAAAGGTATTCCAATGTCACGGAGGAGATTAGGTAGTATGCCTAAAGCTACAATAAACTGCAAAAGTTTTTTCACAATCTTCTGCTGGTTTATGCTAAGTAAGCCTTTGGGCACAGAGGCTTTTTTATTTCTGTCACATTTCTGATCATTTTCTTCAGCAAGAAGAGCTTCATTTAAAAGTTTTAATAAAACCACACTCAACTCCAAAAAATTCAAGTAATCACAAGTTTTACATTTCTTTTTATGACAAATTATAATATATTGCTTAACAAGGGATTTCAAATCCTCATGCTTTTCAATGACTTCAAATGTGAAATGGACATTCTTTTTCAATTCATGAAATAGTGCTTCTTTTTTGTCCTTTGGATTACACTTACTGGGAGATGATTCTAAAAATAAAATTATTGATCATTATATGTTTGTAAATTGAATTTAAAAGCTAATTATAAACAAATTAATGCTCCTTTGGTGTTACTTAATTTCCAGTTAATACATAAGATTAAACAAGGAAATTAAGAAATAAGTATACATTTATGCATATTTGTCATACACAGATCTAGATTTCTAAATACCTGCAAGTTCCTTTAATTTCAATGCAGCTTTATAATAAAACTGAATATACATATTATAACAGAGGTTAGGTTAGGTTAGGTTAGAGAATTATATTAACTAAATTACCTGAATAAAATTTTCCTTTACCTTGAAATCTTCATATCCATAATTCCTAATTATTTCTAATTAGAGATTGCGGATATTACTTTCAGATTAGTTGATAGCTTTGTTGCACAGCAAAAAAGTTATTTTTTAAAAGCAGCAAGGTACTAACTATATTGGATTCCTTTAGCTCAATGTGTTAACTATTGGAAAAATACTTTTAATGATAGATGGCTTGCCAGAGAGATTGAAATTAAACTGTATTACCTTTCTATTGACTCAAAGTCAGCCTATAATAGTGTTTATTATGATATATACACTGTCTACCAATAATTATTTAGACACCTATGCAAATGACGATATCTGTGGTCCTGAGGTACGTCACGGCGTCTGCCGGTATACATCGTGTAGGAAACAACATCGGCATTAGTCGCATACAAGATTCCATGCAGTTTGGAGCTCTCTGATTTCGAGAAAGGTATAATTATCGGGTATCATAAAAGTGGCTGATCCTTAAAGGACATATCTAACAATCTGAAGTACCCAAAATTGACAGTGGACTATGTGATTAAGAAGTGGAAGGGGAGCAGTGATTGTCAGAATGTGCCCTAAGTCAGCAGACCAACAAAACTGGGATATACAAACCACCGAATGCTGTCCAGAAATATTCAGAAGAACAGCACCCAACCGATGGCCCTCATCAGCGAGGAGTTTCAACAGGCATCGGAGAGTATTGTTTCAATGAATACCGTCCGTAAGAAAGCACATCTGGTTAGTTTTCATGTTCGTGCTGCTGCCCATAAGCCTTTGATCACAAAGTCCAACTACACTGCTTGGTTAATATGGTGCAAAGTACATTGAAATTGGACTGTAGATCAGTGAAAACGGGTTCTTTAGAGTGACGAACCAAGATTCACCCTTTACCGTTTAGATGGCAGGGTCTGGGTCTGGCGTCTGCCTGGAAAACATCTCCTGCCAGAATACATTGTGCCAACAGTCAAGTTTGGCAGAGGTGGAGTTATGGTCTTGGGGTGTTTCTCCCGGTATGGACTGGGACCCTTAGTCCCCATTCATGGTCAGCTGAACGCCAATGCCTACTGCACTATTTTGGATGACAATGTGTTTCCTACGTTATGGCAGTTTTACGGGTTGGACACCTGTTACTTTCAGGACGACAATGCCAGTTGTCATGTTTCGAGGTTAACCAAGGCTTGGTATGGTGCAAATGGAGTTCACTGAATGGACTGGCTTGCCCACAGCCCAGACCTGAACCCCATGGAGAACCTCTGGGACGATTTCGATCGTTGAATTAAGGGGTGCACTACCATCCAAATTCGGTGAAGGAACTTCTATGTCTACTCCAATCAGAGTGGAAGACAATACCACTAGCATAATAATACAAAGACTTGTGGAAAGTATGCCCCAGAGGGTTCGTGCTGTAATTGCCTCTCATGGAGGCTCTATCAACTATTGATTTTGAATAAAGTTAGTTTTTCTTTTCTATCACAGGTGTCCAAATACTTATTGGTAGACAGTGTATAATAGCTCTATAAATAGTTAGTTCTTGATGAGGATGGTAATGCAAAATAAACTCTTTCAGCTTTTTATATCAGCATTAACTAACTCTCTCATGTAAATTTAGTTAGTTGATTTACAGAATATTTTGAAATCAAAAATGTTAGAGTAATGCTCTCGCCTCCTTTTCAACCGAGTTCTAGAATGAACAATTTGCGATTCTAGCATTAACAGTAGGTACTTTTTTCCAAAGATAGTGTAAATCCTTGCACAAGTCAATAATTTAGTGGTCATGTAAAGACAAAAAAAAATAATTATTATTAGTGGGATTTACCAGCTTTAAAGCAGTCTGAAGAAAATATACATCAGATTAACGAAAACAAAACTTAATATATACCAATTACTAAAATTCCAATAAACTATGAATTCCTGGAGGCTCATTATTCAAAATTTGAACTGGTTGACAATTTTGTATATCTTAGTTCAAACATGAACATACTCAATGATATAAAAACAGTAATAAAGAGACACTGTTGCAACTAATCACTGTCTTCATGGTTTAAGACCATTTTTAAAGTCAAAATTAAATAAAAGAAATAGTGTTTTATAAAGAAATCATTAAATCTGTTCTCACTTATAAGACACTGACTTTGATGAAATTGCAAACAAACCAGCTGGCCCTTAATGAATGAAAAGCTCTACAAAGAAGTTTTTGGTGTTATAGCTCATGCAGACAACAATACAGTTTTTAATTATATAGGTTATTCAAGGAGGCAGATGTCACTATACCACAATAAAACACATGCCAAATGGACACCTCTTCATTGACATTTAAGATCTTCAACCATAAATAAATTGGAACTAGAGCTAAGGGCATGCCCAAGTTAAGATCGACAACAGTACAAAGGGAAATTTTGAAATTTTTACAGTTGATAAGTAGAAAACAATTGTTAAGAAGATATCAAAATGGAGCAAAGTTTTCAAGAAAGCCTTGGCCCAACAATCAATACCATATCATGCCAATAGAAGACAGATGCTTGAGTTTAAAAATTTCTTCAAACAGACCATATGACAGAATAGAAAATTCTACAGAGTTACAGCTTATGTTTTATTCAATTTTAAAATGACAGAAAAATAAGAAGAATTTTCAATATGGGGAGGATTTTGATATACTTTGTTTTGAAAACAAATACAAACATTTAACTAACATAATTTTTAATAAAGAGATGACACTGACACAGAAAATTTTCTATTCTGTCACACATTAAAATATATTTAAAGAAATATTTAAATGCAAGCTATCCATCAGTAGAACATTTTCCCTAATAGGTCAAAGGTGAGCTAAGGGACACAATACGGCCATTACTCAGTTATTTTAAGAAATACTATTTGAGATATTCAATGGACGTAGATCTTTTTCAAAAAGGCATCAAGAAGTATCTGACTGCATTCAGATTAAATGAAATGCTGAAACACAATGTGTGTACAGCTTATAAATTAAAACTCCTAATAACCACAAATACTGATATGACATTTAGACAAAATTTCAATTAAAATTTACTATTTGTTTTAAACATATAATGATGCAATCTACAACCATACAATAAGATAGTACAAAGAACACAAATATCTACAAAAATAACAAAAAAAAAATCTTTAAAATATAAACAGCCTACTTAAACATAAAAAACTAAATTACTATACTAATTATTGTAATAATAGGTACTTTTCCATTATACTGTCACAAATCTCGCCAAGCAGACTTTTTGGTAACAGCACACAACTGCCAGAACAAATCACACTAAGCACTTCAAAACGCTCTATTTCAATGACTGAAACCATATGCCTTTACAGATATTTCTTTTATAGCAACAAGATGGCAGGTTGCAGCACCATTGAATTTCATCTCTGAAATACAATTTCATATCATAATTCTTATGACAAGTTGCTATTTTAGCCAAAATGCCTTTCTGTTGAAAGAATCCGATTTCTTCTTCCTCTGTTTTGGGCAAATCTTGAATTTTCATTGCTTTTTGCATTGATTTTTCATATTAAGCAAAAGACGTGACCAATGAAAAAAAAGGCTGCGACTTGCTTTGAAAATATGGCAGCAAAAGGTTACCACCTGCGATATTCCATTTGGCATTGGTTATATCATTATTAGTATAATAGAAAAGTACCAAATAATAACAATAAATAATTTTTAACTAAGATTAGCTTAAGCTGATATAAAGTTATTTTAATACACAGAGAAGGAAGTACTATAATACTGCATATCATATGGTAAAGGGTATTTGTGAGGGAGAAGAAAAAAATATATATATATTAATTACAAGAATAGTTATGATAGTTTGTTAGTTTTATTGTTAGTGTTTCATTTGCAAAACAAAAAAGGAAATCTAATCAATATCTTAACTACAATATCAAAATTATTAACAAAATTCTCAAACAATTTCAGACAACAATATAACATGGTTCGTACACTTTTTTAATGGAAAAAATTAAGCACCATTCAAACTTTTTAAGTACCTCTTATCAGAAACATATCAGATAAAATAATGGTTATTACATTAGGTTCAACAAAAACATGAACAAAAGAGATAGTGTATAAATGAGAAATTATTGTATTTCACAGACACAGAAGTCAAAAGTTTGGAGAAAAAAGGAGAAAAATAAAAAAAAAGAGGTAGTTCAATAACTATTAAAAATTAATGTTCTGATTTACTTAATACAAAAACAAGTGCCTAAATATGAAATATGAAAGTATCTAAATAACTTTTTATCAATATAAACAAGTACTTAAATTTCCTAGTAAAAAAAAAATTAAAACAGATTCAAATTAGATGTTTCTTCAATTTGCCTAATTAAAAAAATAAATAAATTCACCAATACAGTTGAACTTTATTATATTAAACTTTGAGGAACCATATTGTTTGTTGGATTTAACTTAATAATTTTTACTA
The DNA here is from genome assembly GCA_032207245.1 of Pardosa pseudoannulata. Lineage (NCBI taxonomy): Eukaryota > Metazoa > Arthropoda > Arachnida > Araneae > Lycosidae > Pardosa > Pardosa pseudoannulata. The sequence goes on along the minus strand of CM063508.1, from coordinate 165,570,379 downwards.
ATATAAACAATCACTCGAGTCTCCTAATCAAAAAATGTTGAAAACAATTTCAAATCAGAAGTTCCTCAAATATCCTAATTTTTTTAAGAAGAAATTAATAATATAAATGCGCATTTTAGATGTCAAATTTTTAGGAGACATTTCTATACACAAATTTTTAATTTTGTCACTGCAGAATTTCTTAAATAGCAATAAAATCTATACCTTAATAGTTTCGAAAGATACAATAATTATCATTAAATTTAATTTTAATCAATGTCTAAAAACTCATGATTTAAATAATATATGTACTGCATAAGGCTATTTTTTTAAGTGGACAATTAAAAAAAAATTTTTTTTTTAAATAGTAATATTTCTGGACGATGATCGAATAGGACAGGATTTTTTTCGGTATCTAAGCCAGGGGGTTCGAATTGTACTTTAGACTAAGAGATTTGTAACCATTTAGTTTGGTCTGAGAGCACTAGAGTTTTCTTTTGTGTTACCCGACGGCTAAAGACATCGGAATTTCATTCACACTGAACGATTAATCTCGAGCGACCTTATATGATTTTCATAGACGATTTCGAAATATTCAAATAAAAACTGTTGGCAAGAAAAAAAAATAAGGACTTTTGGGAAAAATTAAGCACTCTTTAAGCACTTTTTAAGGCCTTAAAAACGCGTTTCGAAATTAAGCAGTTTTTAAGCACTTTAAAGCACCATACGAACCTTGTATAATACATGTGAGACTACAGCCTTCACAAGAACAACTTAGAAACCAATGGTGGTTAAATATGTTTATTTCTTATCTTTAGGTACAAACAAACTTTAAATTGTATGATCTTGGGGGTCCTAAACTAAAAACACAATTTAGGTACATGATGCCTCCAGCAAGAAATTCTGGTTGGGCTTCTATTCTTATGCATTTTTACCCCTCTGAACCATACTTGATTTGTGCCTTTCTTGATATCTTCTTGCATCATAAAATCCAAATACCAAAGCTAGTTAAAAATTAATTGAAATGAACATCTGGGGATACTTTTTTAACTTGTGAAATACATCCACACTAGTTAAAAGTAAACATGCAAAATTTCGAAGGAAAAATAAGATCAAATAAGCTCTTATCAGTATTTCCATATATAAAATCCCACTTGCATACGTTTTCATAACCTGTTAACATCCATGACTTTCAGAAAGATATTTTGAACTGATATTTGTTTTAAAAGTATAGGGGAGACCGGGGTAAAATGGACCATCCCCTATTATTTATTTTATTTATTATTTTTAATGTTTAATACTTTGATACATAGATGACAGCACTGCAGTCTTGAAAATGAATGTGTAATTGTGTGTTTAGTTGACAATTTAGCCATTTTATTCTAGAAAGTTGATTTGTGGTAGTCAGAAGTAAATATTTTTATCATATCATATCTTCTTTTCATTTAAGGATTATGATTTGGAGGATTTAACTTCTCATAATAAAGAGCTAAGATAATGTATTATTATATTTAATGTAGCTAAAACAATTTAATATAAGATTTGTTTTTTTTTGGACACTTTTTGCCAGAATTATAAATGGGGTAAAATGGACCATGGTCCATTTTCCAGGTTGTGTTTTTTTTAAATTTCTGTACTCCATATGCTTTTCAAAGTTGATTTTATGCGTGATACTTTAAAAAACATGCAATCAGAATTTAAAGTAACAGATATATGGCCATTAAATGAAAATGTCTTTGAGGATATCAAATATTTCTCATCACATGTGACTGATCAACCGTCACCAAATTTTGAATTACCAAGTACAGCTGATCATCAACCAAACACAGGTGATCAACAATCAAGCGTAAGCATAGATGATCAGCAACCAAATACATCACAATCAGTACAAAGTGAAAATCATAAGTTTAAAACAATATCATTTTTTGAATTACGTCCCTTGGCAAAAGCTAGCATGCACAAGACAACAAACAAACAAAAGAAGGGTGCATAAAAAATTCTAACTGATACACCAGTGAAAACAATGATTGAAAAAAATGTCAAAGAGAAGGAAGAGAAAAAATTAAAACAGAAAAATGCTGCTTTAGTTAAAGCAAGGAAGAATTTTTTTTAAATGTTAGTCTTAACTATGCAGAAAAATGATAGAACTGTGCATTTTAAAGCAAATAAAGAAAATTTATGTGGATCAGAAAAATCGAGTGATTCAGAAAATATGTCTATTTATACCGATATACAACACAGTGATAAAGAAAGCAATTCACAGCATGATACTAATTTTGGTAATGAATTAAAAGTTGGCAAGTATGTTTTGGTTAAATTTTTGACATAAAAAGACAGTGGTTCATTTTGTTGGTTTAATAACAGGAAAAAATTATGAACATTACGTTCTTGTGAAATTTATGAGGCAAAAACCTAATCAAAATGTGTTCATTTTCCCTGACAATGTTGATGAATCGCTCAGAAATGTTCAAAATAGTGTGATCAGTCTCCCAGACCATATACTGCTTTTCAAGAAAATAGCAGACTTTCAGTAACACACAATCTTTTGGTGTATCATTTATTAACCTCAATATTCACTATTATTTTGCTTTATATGTACAGATTGAAGCTAAAGAAAATAAATATAATACATTTTATGTTTTGTACTATTAAATAATGTATTACATTTCAGTTATCTTTAGAAATTTTTTTGTGGTCCATTTTACCCCGTGCCATAGACCATTTTAACACGGGGTCGGGGTAAATGGTCCACTTTGTCACTTGCTATTAAAAAAATTATAATAATTGGTCTTGACTGAGTGTAATATAAAGCCTAATATATAGGTAATATGCATATATATTTTCAGATTCAAAAAATCATTAGTTTGAGAGTAAACACTCAAAATTCACAAAAGCGGACTATTTTACCCCACTTTCCTCTATATATTTTGCAAAATTTTTATGTAATTCATACACTATCAAAGATACTATATTTTGCTGGACAACAAAAATGTCTGCAATAATTCAATATTTTCTATAGTATATTTATTTCACACACAAGAGTCTCCAAATGTACGAAGTCCTAAATAGGGTTCCATACCAACATTATAATTTCTGAAACTTCACAATTAACCATACAATATTTTGCTTGGCAACAAAAATGTCTCCAATTATTCAAGATTTCTTATAATGTATTGCAACATAAGTGTTTTCAGTTCTGCCTCAGAATCAGGTACCCTCTTCTATTTTTGGAATTTTTAAATAGCACCATCCGAACCAACCATTTCAATCCTATACTATAATACGAGGAATGGTTGTCAAGTCGAAAATCGCCCCAGAATTAATAAACTGTAGTAAACTTGGGGATCTGGGGTTTTTGGTCACGAGGAATCGATTGGCATCGGTTTTGACGCGCTAAGGTCACGTAGTTCGGCGCTACAGATAGGGCCGGGTTCGATCCCCGGTGCGGGCAAACTTTTTTCTCATGCGTCCAAACCAAGTGAAAATTGGTACCCGGGGGTTTTCGACCTCGAGGAATCGATTGGCTGTAGTTCTGACGAATTAATAATAATAATAATAAAAGTCTTTATTGATTTGTCTTTATTCCTTAATATCGGTTTCCATTTTTATTTTCTATCTTTATTTTATCTTTATTTTCTATCTTTATTTTTATTTCTATCTTTTATTTTATTTTCTAATATTAAATTAATGTAGCAAAGTATATATAACACAAACGATATAGTAAAAAAAAATAATGCAAACAAAAATTTTGAAAACCAACCACAAAAAATTAAAAAATAATGCTCACACTAACGTGCCGAAACAACCTCGCCGTTCAATTTCCAAAGCCACACTAAACACAGAGCATATAACTTATCAAAGTCCGTCGCCGCGTTAGTGCGTCGTCGGCATACCAGGAGGTGCCGCTCTGACGCGCCAGTGCGTCGGTGGCAGCTAACGTGTTAAGGAACTGATTTCGATTTCAAATCACCGTCAACAAAGTTCGACATTTCAACATTCATCAGATTTCAAGCTACATTTTCAACATGCAGAACGCACCTCTACATGAAATTCTTCAAGGAGCCGGAATTTTGGAACAACAAGCGATCAACTCAATTATACCCGCAAATGGACAACTAGAAGATACCGTCATTGTCAGAATGCTTCTCCATTCAACACACTTCAATCTTTACACTGCTCACTTTGTACCATTTCTTTAATTGTATAATTTTTTGCTATCAATTACATTTTATTTTCTATGACTTTTCAAACTTTACCTTTGTATAGAATAGTTCCCTTTCCAAACAACTTTGTTTAGAATAGTTTACAATGGTGCACTTTAACCGGTTATCTTTTCACTAATGGTTTCACAAATTTTCTTATGGCATGTATTGTTTTGATAAATCACAATTGAAAATTTAAATCTTCGAGTTAGCTTCGATACCTGTTTTCTCCGAGCGGAGCTCGGTCACCCGGTACTGTGACATAATTAGAGTCTAGCATTATGAATGGGAGCAGATCATTGATAGGAATAACATAGCTATACTTATGTAACTTATAGTAAAATGAAGAAAATAATAATGCAATTTATGCCAAAAAAAAAGGTTAAATTTAAATTACTATAAATTTTGTTTATACTTATGTTTTTTATGAATATTTAATGTAATTATAGGGGATTAATTTTGAAACATTAAAGAATCATCATTTTGGAGGGGCGATTATTTTAAATTGTTAAAATGATTCCTGACTTTCAGAAATAAATTTTTAAATTTCACTTTTCAAAAGATATAAAGCCAGTAATAAATAATACTAATATTTTATTGAAAAATGTAGTGTTAAATTCATTTTACTCATAATAAGAACTCTAAATAAAATAATAATGATAAACTATCATAGAAAATGAGCTCAAATTTTCAAAGTAAATTAAAAGGTTAATATTTTTTACTTTTTAAAAGTCATTTAGGATCTATATACTGAACATTTTTTAACCAACTTTATAAATTTTGTTATAATTAATATATAATGTTTATTTTTTATTTCATAATTTTTATTTATTCAATAGGCAAATAAACTAAAACACACTATCTGTAGAAAACAAAACTGAATTCTGCCCAGTCAAAAAAAAAAAAAAAAACACTAGACCTTGTGATTCATGTTCCCACATTTCAAAATGATGTTATCAATTTAAAATTACATGTTACACAATATTTACTATTGCAATACTACCTGATTTTCTTCCATTAATCAGGACTTCCACACAGCTGCATATTTTTTCTACGAGGCTTTCTTTACTCATGATGACAAAACTACAAAATGTTAAATTTTAAATTATCAATTTGAATTGCAGTAATCATTACAAAACATTCTATTCCATCAACAAAGAATTTGATGTACATGAAAAGAATGATAACCAGCAAATGAAATATTTTAAAATAAGCTTTAAGTTACAGCAAATGAATATATGCTAAATACAAATACTCACTGACATATCAGTTACACAGTTGTGACACAATTTTTTAGTTAAGAAAATTAAATATGACATTCATTCAAAATGAAACATATGAGAGGATATAAATTTATTTATAAACTTTAATGACAAACTGAATCGGAGTACAAAGAAACATTCAAAACTGAATCCCCTAAATCCATGTGCGTGTATACATGGACAGAACATTAAATAAGATAGTTCACAGGATTTTTAATTGCAACATAATATTTACGGAACAAATGTCCAATCATTCTTAAAAATACTATTCGTGTAAATTAAAACTTTTATTACATGTATATATAATCTATATGTGGATGTGAAGTTTGGCTGTTAAATGGACACGGAAACTAACAATTAAAATAGACAGTTTTTTACTCGAGTGAAAAACGTTACTGCTTACAGATTTATTAACAATAATAAATAGTGGGTGAACCACACGCAGAACCCCAAATGACATTCGCAAATGTCACAACATCAACAGATATCCTATTTCATGGACTGTGGATACGCTACCGACTGATCAGTCGCTTAGAAATTCCCACTACGTTATCAGCCGCCGCAGTATGCTATTGCGCAGCACAAAGCGCCAAAATGAAATCGGAAACTGTCAGTTTGTGATAATAGTAGCTTACAGAAAACCTGTTCTTCCCGCCAAAATCAAGTCAAATGTCTTTAGAAATGTACTGAATCTAGTGCAATGTTTATTTTTAATTGCAAAATATTTCTCAATTTTATTGATCAAATGACATATGAATGTAATCTGTACAGTATACTCATTACGCTCATTTACCGTTATGATATGCATCAAAAATAGTTGTTATAGTTTTCAAAAAGTATTGTCTACAGGATACAAATCAACTTCTGCAATGATTAAGTAATAGATATTTACAGTGCTAGGAAACTTATTAACTGAAATAGCTATTTATACATTATATTTTCCCTTTCAATACAATTGTATTTTGATCAAATATAAAATAATTTTCATGTACATCATATGTGGAGAAAGGACTCCCATGTTTTTCACAGATTGTTAGAAAAATTGCGGTAATAGGACGAAAACGTGCCTTGAATATTCTATACTTTCATACATTTCAATCAAGTTTAATAGCTAAATTTTAAAATGAACCAGCTGTAAATTTATTTATTAGTTACTTGGGATGCTATCATTTTTTATCTATCAAAACCGTCGGTCGTGAGACTATTGTTCCCTGCGAACAAGCATTAGAAAGACACTACAAAAACTTTACATGCTTGATGTTCAAGATTTAACGCGGTGTCATTTATAAAGTAATCAAGAGTTTAAAAAAGTTTTGTAGATGGGAGTTCTATATTTAGATAATCGGGAGAACAATTGGATATAGAATGTTATTTATCAAATCAAATATGCTTTATTTTTAAATTTCACTCACGCATGTGCTCAAATACCGTTACATCCCTCACAATCAACAAATTTTAATTATATTTAGCAGATATTTCTGCTAATGGGTATGCTAGTATATATATTGGGAGATAATGATATCAACGAGAGAACGGTGATTATTGACTCTAACTCAACAATGGGTATGAAAGTGCGTAATTGAGGGAGTTTGGTTGGTTTTTTCTCAATATCTCAACCATCGTGTATTTGGTACCAATTTATGCAGGTGTGTAGACATGTTTAGTCGACAACCATATCCTTTGCACTCTGCCTAAATTCAGGCGGAACATACAAGGAAACTCCTTACTATTTACTAATATAGACATTTAAAATCTAATATGTTTAGTACATAAAGAATTTGCTTAATCAAGCGTGAAAATCTTAAATATTATGGCTTTTTAAAAAGCTGTTTTTGTTGATTTTTTTTATAATTTTCATGTAAATCCATTGTTTAACGCGAACAACTAAATTTGCTATTAGGATTTCGCAGATCAGTGACAGTTTCTTTAGGTACGTATTAAAATGGGCATGGGAGTTTGCTCTATTAAGTATCCTCCACAGTATGGCCAATTGTTCACCACTTCCTGATGGTGAACTTGGACGATCGTTTACGGGTTGCATCCACACACCGGGCCACTAAATGAACGGAGCGTGTGAATTCGTCCATATGGTATACTGCGCACTTTAGTTGAGCATCTGGCTGCCTTTGATCTTTGGAGAAAACCGCTTTCGATGCCATCCTCCACCAAGGCCATTTTATCATCTGATATCGTCAACCTCGATAAGCCATCCCCCCTCCAGACGGTGGTAATGGCTTGCAGTGGACCATAGTGTGGAGGGGCCTTTATACATATGACAATACAATTTAAACACATCCCCTTTTTTAGTTAAAAATTTTATTAAATGATTAGGGACCGGTCTCACAAAAGTCGCTGAACGACTAACCGCGATTAATCTTTCTTTAAACGAAGAATTGCGTCCCACCATTGGTTGGCGGGCCATTTACACACAGGCTCCTTATATTAATTCTGTTTCGGTTATATTCAACATCATCGTGATGCTCTGGAACGGTGGCTTTATTAAATAGAAAATCAAAATTAATACTTCCAACTGTCATGATATTTTTTTTCTCTCTCTCCTACCAGACTCCGCCACGGTTTTATCTTTATAACGATCCCATTACTGGAAGAATTCAGCAAAGTACTTGGGTGTCGTTATTGATCGGCGGCTTACTTGGAAGCCGCACATTCGATATATTGAAAAACTTATGATCCAAAATCTTCATGATCTCTGGTTCTTAATTTATTCTCCACATTTAAGTGTTCTGCTCAAGGCTCTTTATAAAACAGTAATACTGCCCCGCGCTAGCTATGGCGTGCCAGTATGGTCATATGCATTTCCCCCCAACATTAAAATCCTCGAAGTAGCGCAAAATAAAATTTTAAGGCTCATTGTTAAAGCCCCGCGCTGTTTTCGTAATTATATTATTCGTCGCAATCTAAATTTTACGACTATTAAAGAACATTATTTTCAGTTTCTGACAATTTTTTTACTATCATTTCCAAAATACCTAATGAAATTGTTACTGAACTTCCGGACTACGATTTCGCAGATCCGGAGTTCAGATTCAGGCCAAAAGCCTCTCTATACTCATTTAACTGTTTGTTTTATCTTCTTTTTTTTTATTTACTTTCTTTAAATTTTTAAAACTTTTTGGCTCTTTAGTGCTTTTAACACACAAATATTCAAGCTATGGCTACTTAATAGTACTCTTTAGGTTATCTATTAAAATTTTAAAATTCTAATTAGTAAAACAAGAAAAGTGAGTTTATTTTAGCTCTACTAATGAAGTAACTTCTGACAGCTTGAAAATTTTACTGGTAGTTAGCCAGGATCAAAATTACGTTTTTCAAACTACTTTTATGATATTTTATTTTCATTTATGATACATTTTAATCGTATTTACTCCTTTTATGTAATTTAATTCTATTTAATCTCATTTTATAGTATATTTAACTTATATTTATCCTTTTTTATATTATTCATTTTTAATCACTTTTTATATTATTAGTCTAATTTTTTACTATTAATAATGGTATCAGTTCATGTAACTGGCATCATTAAAATATTTTATACTCATAAAGAACCTTTCTCTTTCATTATTGTGTATCTTAATAACTGGAGATATGCCCAACCAGACCAGGTGCTCCGTGAAATAAATTCAAATGGGATAAGACGACATTGGTTGGAGCTATGGGTTAACCGCGGCTAGTCGTTAAACGACTTTGGTGAGACCGGCCCTTAAATATATTTATAAATAAATCTGTTTTAATTTATTGACCATTGAAATTATTTCACGGACCACTGGTTGCGCTCTCTGGTAAAAGAGAATCATATCTGGCGATGTCCGATGAAAGCATCTTTACTGTGAATAGGATAATCTACAAAATATGAATTAAAATCTCTATGACAATATGAAATAGTAAATAGTTGTTATACGCCTTTCTCAAATTTCACATATTATTCAAAAATTTGTACCTCAACAAATTATGTATTTAACTCATAAAAGTGTAAAAAAAAATTTTTTTTCGAAGTGTTCATAATAAGACATTTCCTTAGTATATTGCTTATGATTTTGAATTAATTGATTTTTTTTACTCTGCCTTCAAAATTTTGGTGATAATCTCTATGTCTATCCCACATTTTAGATATATTAAAGCAAATGTATTGACCGTTGATTATCATAAATACCAGTCATGAGTTGATCTAAAATTTAATGCTCCAGAAGCAATTTTTCAGCATTATAACTCAATTTTCTGTTCCTATAAGTGGTGTTTCTGACTTATTTTCCAATTTTTTACACTGACTCTTTAAAAGGATCTAGTACTGCTTGAGAGAGCTCTATGATACTAAATTATAAATAAAGAATGACTATAGCGCACGTTTTTGAAAGGTTGAGTTTTTTGAAAATAAAAAAGGGAGTGATTTTGTTATAGTGCAAATACCAATATTTTATATATTTTTATTCATTTTGGCTTGATTTATACAAGAGTTCTTAAAAAATAATATGATTTTTAGTCATGATAGGAAGTACTACAAATTGAACGGCATATTAAAAACACAGAAAAATGCCATTTTCCCCTCTAAGATCCCTATGCATGCATGTATGAGTGAAAAGACGAATGTTTATTCGTCTTCTCACTCATACAGCTTTATAGGTGTGTGTTCACTTATTAACAAATCCTTTAATGCATATGAATTGTGAAAATATCACAAAATAAGTGTATAAAAGTTGTTCACAATCAGTTAATAAGTTAATTAGGCCTCACAACTAATATCTTCAGATATCGCATATTTTGATTTCTTAAGGGTACATGCCCCTTAATAAAATATAGTGGTAATATATGTCATGTCTATTCAGTTTTAGAATTACTCATCTGGAATAATATTTATAAACTGTTATGTACCACCAATTAGTTATTATAAATTAAATTTTAAGAATTAGGATAAGTTCTATTAAGTGACTATTAATTTTTAATCCTGATTTCTCAATTTGATGTGTCTGATGATTTATCTGTATTCTAGTGTAACGATTTTTAAACATATTAAAGCATATAACATGTAAAATATTTCCATCCTTTGTTGCTCTATAATTATGTTTAGATATTAAAATATAAAACGAGCATTCATTGAAATAGTAAAGGTTAATGTCAACAAAATAACTTTTAAATAATAAAAAATAGACTAAACAATGCAAAAATATTATTTTAATATTTGTAAAATACGTAGTACCTATTGATTCCTTAATTTATTCTTTAGAAATTATATTAGCAATCTTAATTATATTTTGAGCTTGTAGTAAAAGGGGCTTATCAATCATTGCCCCTTGAAATGTAAAAGCCCCTTTGCCTTCCTTCTGGTGCAACTCAAACTGCTTTATAAGATCTTTAGCCCACTTAATTTTTTCTTCTGTTGGTGAAAAAGCTTTCTGGACAATCGGAATTTGACCGGGATGTATTACTTGTTTTCCAGTGAAACCCATTTTGGCACCTTCTGTTGATACTTTCAATAAACTGTCTAAATCTTTATAGTTGATATGGACCATATCAATGGCTTGAAGTCTAAAACACTTAGCCACTATCACAAACATTTGCCGAGCAGTAAGTAGTTCTAGTCCTTCGGTGCTACGAGTAGCTCCAATATCAGCACAAAAATCATCAGATCCAAACACAAGTCCATCCAGCTGAAACAAGCGTGAATTCAGAGACATCGTAGCCCTTTCACAAATATTCTTTAAATTCAGTAAACTTTTAGCACTCTCTATAAAAAATACTAAACTGAGTTTCTGAAAGTTTTCAGTTACTTTTAAGTAATATTGCATCTTTTCATTTATCCATGTTACATGATCTTCATTTTCTACTTTTGGAATCATAACAGTATTTGGTAATCTTTTTCCATTTAAAATGATTCTCAGATCTTCCTCTGCTAATCCACTCTCAATAGAATTAATTCTTACGGCGTATTCAGATCTACCAAAATCATAACTATTATCAATTTCACTAATTATTTTTCGAGCTTCGGATTTCATATTTATGGCAACACCATCTTCGCAATCTAACACAGCGCAGTCTACATCAACAGTTCGTACTTTGTTTATTTTTCGAATATCATTGCCAGGTACGTAAAGAATTGCTCTTCTTGGCTTAATATTATCTATGTTTCTGCTGCTAGCAGATGAAAACAATCTACGGATGATAGAATCAAATAGAGTCCTACCTGAATTAAAAGTTGAGAAGGCGCTGATATTTTGTCGGTAAAATCTGTACATTTTAAACGTATAAATTTGAAATCTTCTTTCTTTATAGCTATCGTTAGTTAAAAATTAAACACCTCACTGTGCTCCCGAGCTAATATGGCGTTTAAATGACCCTGCCGTCTGCTCATGCGCTAGTTTTGGTACCTCCTTTTACTACGGGGTTTCATTAATGCACGCAGGAGAACCGCACCCTGTGTATGAGTTTGGAATGTGTGGAATTAGGGAGTGAAGAAATTTCCTTCCACTGTATACAAATTATTTTTGACCGGTGTGTGCACAGTTAGTTTTTGTACGAACTTTTAGTGTTAAAAATTTTATAAAATATAGGCTGAAGTGAATGCAACTATAGTTACAAGACCACTTCAATGCAGCACATATCGGTTCAATAGCGAAGCCGCCAGGGACAGATAACATACCATCTCTGGCGGATCAGCCGGTGTTAGCTTTAACATCAGCAAAGAATATAAAGTGTTCCCTTGTTCCTTGCAACAGGTATGGATAGATCCAAAGTACATATAGATAACTTTTACACTTATGAATCAAGATTTATCTCATACTTTTTACAATTTAAGTATTTTCTAAGACATTTAAAGGCTTAACTAATTTTGTAAGAGATACATTTTTTTTCCGTACCATTGCTTCAGAGACTGCATTCTCATTCATCTACGATACATTTCCATTAATTGATTCTATGTATGATTAAAATTGTGTATATAATTAGAATATGAGCCGTATTTACATCCGGTATCGATGCGTTTGACATATAGGCTTATGATGCTTCATGTATGTAAAATTCATAGTAGGTATTATAGATTTATTACTTGATTGGGACGAATAAATTCGAATCCGTTACACGTTTGTTTGTATTTTATTGTATAAATCCTGGCTTTCAGAATTTACCTCACTCTATTCTAACGTAAATATGAAATGGGTGGGTACTTTTTACCTTTTCCTTTTAAGATTTATTCTAAGCGATTACTTACCCACTTTAAAATATTAATATTAATTAATCACAAACAAATTTTCAAAACGATTTCATTCGTAGTTTTTATCAATTTTGCTGCCTAATGTACTTGTTTAGGTAATTTTGGATTCCGCCCTTAATGGTGTTGAAGCGGAGTATGTTTCATCGTCGCATGGCTAGTTATAAGTGAATGCTTGCTACAAATTCTAATTGATATCATTACCGAAACAGATGTTATGATATTTATTTAGTGTTTACATTTGTGATTATATTTATTTTGTTTCAGTTCTTTCACCTAATTTGGAAAAATGAATGAATTAGACAGTCTTCGTCAAGAGGCTGAGACCCTCAAAAACACAATAAGGGTAAGATTTTATTTCTATATATATATTTATTTATAATCATTACTTTCATTTGTTTAAATCTTAGTTATTAAAAATGTTTATTACCCTAAATTGATTAGTAATGTAATAAGCTGAACTTATTTACTTTTTTTTTTCATATTTCATGGGGCCAGTTTAAGTTGTATAAACCATCAAGTATAAAATAGATGTAAATTAAAATGTATTGAGTAGCTAATTATAACTTGAGATATACTCATTGTATAATTTTTATATAAAATTATTCAATCTGAATTTGAAATCTACATATGCTTTGCATTATTGTTTTAAAAATGCTTTTGGAATGTACAAATAAATAATAAAATGGAAGTATAGTTAGGACATCTTACAGTTCATTGTGTAACTTATTTTTAAAAAATCAGTATTATATCTGTATGTTTCAGTACTTCTGAAGCATTCATCATTCTTATGATCTCAAAAATTAATTATAACTTCTCTTTAACACTTGGACATTGGAAAGAATATCTTAAATTCACAAATTAGTAAATCAGATTATCCTGAATTTTAGCTATTCATTGTACCAAATTTTAGAATTTTTTTTATGCATGGCTACTATTTTAATTCATATAAAATAGGGCACTTTTCTTCATGTAAAATATAGCTGAAGAATTTCATTAAAAGAGAAGCATAATATTTAATTTATGAATGTTAATCTATCAGTTTCACTAATTGAGAGGAATTTTTGACTACATACGAATTTCTGAACCTCACATTTGCAGTAAATGAATTTAAGTTTAGTTCAAAATCAATTTTTGTTATTTTTCTTGTATAGTTTGTAAAAAACATTTGGTGCATTTTCTTGTTCACATAAGTGATCTAAATCTTATGCATTTTATTCATATATATGTGTGTGTACATTCTTTAAATTAACTGCAATTTCCTTTTAACATTCTGCTTTTTACAAAGCTTATTACGATAAACATTTTATATAAAAGTTTTAGAAACCATTTGCATATCAAACTTTATTATAAAGGAATGTTTTATCACAAATAGTTTTAAACAATGATACTTTTATTTTACGCTTAGAAGTCTATATATTTGTGCTTTTTATTTGTAGATGTTTAAATTTCACCTTTCTTTTTCAATTTAATTTCTTTGACTTATGTTTTGGTATGTTTATAATGATTGTATTTATAAATTTAGGGTCAGTGTTTTTAAACTCTTTATAAAAATGGGCATTTGGGTAATTTCTATGATTTTTTAATATTTTACTTAAAGTAAAACATCCCTTATGAAGTAAAGAATTTTGATATTAGTATATTTTATTGTTATATTATCAACCAGTAGTAGGTAAATTACTTGAAATTTTGTTAAATTTAATAATTTGTTAAGGAACTAAAAAAAAATTTAGAACCTTGGTTTTGATTTTGTTTTTTTAAATAGTTATTGGTATGTTTGTGTAAAACTAGCTGTAGAATTCTGTGACATTTACTGATGTTAGCTGAAAGTGTTAAATTGTTTTTGTTTTATATTTTGTAACTTAGTTATTGAAATAGTTATTGTTGGTCCACAATATTATATTTGTCCTTATTTGCTGTTTTTGCTCAAAAATTGTATTTTAAACTGAAAATTTTTTTTCAAATTCTTTTGCAGGATGCACGCAAAGCTGCTTGTGACACAACGTTGGTCCAAGCTACTGCTAACATGGAACCTGTTGGCAGGATTCAAATGCGTACACGTCGAACTCTAAGAGGTCACTTGGCAAAAATATATGCTATGCATTGGGGTTCGGATTCACGGTAAATCTTTATACATTTTCTAAAAATATGTTATCTTGTTCTACCCATCCTTTGAATTTGTTTTAATTTAAATATAATTTTTTCAGTTACCTGGTCTCAGCTTCACAAGATGGCAAACTTATTGTATGGGATGCCTACACAACTAATAAGGTATGCGTAAAATTCTTAGTTTTATAAGATTTGGTTTTTAATATCTGAGGGTACATATATTCCTTAATTTGAAGTGCTCCTTAAAGGTGCATATAATATGAAGTTTAAATAAAATAATTTGATTCTGCCTTTTCATTTCATTCTGTTGCAGTAAACAAAGGTCATGTATCTAATGGCCCGTCTGCCAATTTAAGCTTTTATGAAGCTTTACAAAATAATTGATTTAGAAAAGTAGTTTGTAATGTGGGACCTCCTCCGATAAAAATGGGCAGTTATGGGGCTCCGTAGCTAGACGGCTTTTTCCCCGATACTAAAGGTAAACAGTAAGCAAGGTAAAAACTGTAAGGTACTATTAAGTTTAAAAATTTAGAAAAGGAGTAATTTAGAGGTGCTGGTCATTAAAAGGGGGGTAAGGAGAAATAAGTGAGAGCTGTGACTTATGTGCAGGCATTGTTAGCTCAGAATTGCAAATGAGCTTGCAACAGTGGTTTTTCCACACATTAAATAATACTTTTATAAAGAGACATTATCTATTAATTGGAATATTTCTTTTGTGTTATTTAGACTGAATTAGATTTTTTTATAGAAATAATTTTGAGAATTTCAAAAATAGAGCACTTTATAAGATTTTGTAATTAATAGGGAGAGACAAAATTTGAATAAATTTCTGATGATTATGTTTTTCTAAGAGCGGCCTATAGAAAAGGTTGAGATTATTTGAAAATTCCTTAATTTTTGCTTTGCACATGTGTAATAATTAAAATTTTTTATTTAGGTTCATGCTATTCCACTTCGTTCAAGTTGGGTTATGACTTGTGCCTATGCTCCTTCAGGCAGTTATGTAGCTTGTGGTGGTCTTGATAATATATGTTCAATATATAGCTTAAAGACCCGTGAAGGGAATGTTCGGGTGAGTCGGGAGCTTCCTGGTCATACTGGCTATCTGTCATGCTGCCGATTTTTAGATGATAACCAAATAGTAACAAGTTCTGGGGATATGACATGGTAAATATCATTGAATTTTGAGGATTTTTTGTTATGTGAAAAGTTTTGAAATGTTATGTATCAAGGTGATAATTTTTTAAAAAAAATTATTCTTTCTTTATTAATTGTGCTTATTAATATCTACATATCACTACTTCGGAAGAAAGCTGGCAGAAAGTTTAAGCATTATGAAAACATGTTTTAATTATTTTCAGTTGTTGATTGAAAATTTACTGGAATTTTTGCTAACTTCAAGAATTTTTTTATCAAATATATTTATATAATAAGATTTTCAATTAGTTTAACCCAATATAATTTAAAAAAATCCAACTTTTGAGTTGTGATGGGTTTTTTTCTTGAGTAATTATTTTATATCAGACATTTGCCATCAGTAATTTTTGTTCAAGGTTGGCATAGCTGACCTTTTTGGAATATAATATTACCAAAAGTTTTGTTAAAAAATATATATATATACAGTATAAGAAGCGTTATTTAGAGCTTTAAGTAAATAGTTTAAATCATAGTTCCTCCATTTACCCATATACCTTCACAAGATAGAGAAAATAAAAACTATGGAAAGAGAAAAAATAATCTGTAACATTTGCTTAGGTGGGTTCAAAGGGAGCACCTGCTTCAGGTAGCGTTTTTCTTGGAGTGACAAAATCCTTATAGTTGAGTTTATTATATTAAGGAGACATATTAAAAAGATAATTTATTATATCAAAAGTTGGTGTCTAAAATTATTCTTCTCTGTGAAAAAGTATTGTCAGATGGTAGTTTTTGAATAATATTTCTAGTTTTGATTAGCAATTAGTTTTAAAGTATTCCTTGTTTAGATAATTTATCAATATTAATTTTCAAAGCATATGTTTATTAGATCTGTTTACCAGTTATAAGAGCTTGTAAGGAGTTTGAATTTTGGAGAAAAAAAAATTCTATTTTAGGTTTAATGTTTTCTTCGATCTAGAACAGTGGGTTCTCAAAGTAGTTCCTTAGGTCCCCAATGAGTTCATGTTTCAGCTGAGGGGGAGGTATGTGGTACATAAAAATTAATTTGGGAGTGCATGGGCAACATTTTTGGGGTTCACAATAGTTAAATGCAAAATAAAGTAATTGTGACCCATTTATTTTTACAGAAGTTAAAATCAATAGCAGTAAATAAACTGGTAGCCATTTGTTGACTGTTCACTTAAATTGAGTTGAAGATCTTTATTATGATCCTAGATAAAGATTAAGACCGTTTACTTTTGTTTTTTATTGATTGGGTGTTGAATCCTTTTGCAAGTAAATTTACAAAATGAGAATAAATCCATACTGATACAAAAGGAACTCTTAGAATTATTCACAAGTGTTCTTGTTTAAACATCTTCTTACTACAAATTCTGCTTACAAATACATATACCAATTTTATATCCTGCATTAGGGATCACTGTACAGAAACCGTTGCTTGTTTTCCAGTCTACCTTTTTTGTAGAACATGGGTTTAGCACACTTATTAGCCTCTTTGTGAAAAAAGGAAATCAACTGGATCAACTGTTATTCACAAACCTAGAGCTGAACATAATAAACTATTATCAAGTTTTGTTTATATCTTACTTTTTTAGTAGTAATGTAAAAATAAAATTATGTAGTTGTATAGTTACACTTGGGGGTTCATGGCAAGGTGTTTGCAGGCAAAAAAGTTTTCTAAAAATTGTTTTAGAAAATTTTTTTATATTTTGTTAGGAAATGAACTGGATGAGTAGCAATTTTGGCATTTTTTCCAGGTAATAGATATTTAGAACATTAAAAAAGGAAATAGCTTTTTGTTGTGTAACAATTATATAATCATGGTTTTCTTCTTTTACTATGCACTTTGAAAGGTTCTAATAATTTTTGTTTGTTACTGCTACTGCTATAGCTCCTGCATTTCTGGTGTTAGTTAATGATTTATAAATGTACTTTTCTTCATATGCTAGTTTCTATAAAGTTTTAAAATAGTGTGCTATCAATATCTTCTTAATTTATAAAGAAGTTAGCATCATTTGTGTTTATGTATAATAAGATTAATCTTTGTAATTTTGCTAGATTAGAGGTATATTAGATAATAGAAAAATGGGGCTTTTAATATATTTTGGAAGCTCTGCCTACCTTGCCCTTATAGACAATATGCCTCTGTTCATTTTTTATATATATGACCATGTAAACAATGTCTTAAACTGGGCAATTCCTAACTTTGCCCTCAAAATTGAATTTGTGCTTTAGATCTAAACTGGATACTTTTAAAATCAACAAACTAAAAATTAATTAGATGAAATTATAATGCTCTGCAAGATCTCTATTATGTTAGTATTTTTGTATTTTACAGTTTAACAGGTTTGTAGTATTTAGAGATTATTTTAAATTAAGTAGGTCAATAGATCAGTTTTTAGGCCCCATAAGAAATTTAAATTATTAGACCATAGTTCTAAAGGAGCCCATCTATATTTTTCTGTTATGAATATTGTGCATAATTTGTTTACTTTAAGTTTGGCATTTAGCTTTGACCTTTATTTTAGAGTATAAAATTTAGCAACTATGCCAGTGTTTTTTATAGTTTTTGCCACGACTTTTGTTCTTCAAAAATGAAGTCTTTTCCTGGTATCACTCGGACTGAATAACTGCTTCACCATAGAAACTATTTTTTTAATTTGCTTTTAAAAGTGCTATATGCTGTTGTACTACATCTGATTTCCTCCAATTTTCAATTTCCTACTTGAAAGCAGAATATTTTAGAAAAGTATTATCATTTGAAACTTTGTGATATATTATCATAATCATGAAGTGCAGCCTCCCCCCTTTTTTTTCTGGATGTTGTACGATCTTTAGGTATAAATTACAAATGTTACTTAATGTTCATTAAAGATCTAAATAAGAAATTATGTATCCAAAACATTATATTTTGTTAAAGATGAGTTTTTTTTTTAAGCTTGTGATTATTCCTTCCTATGATTCCTTTTTCTGTTTTGCAAATTCATAAATCATACTTTCCTAATCTACAGTTCTCTATTTTTACTCTCCTTTAAATGATTCTGCTCTCCCTTTTCTTTTAAATTTAAATTTTTAAAATTTTTAACTTTTTGTCTCGTGTACCTTGTCACATTTTGGAGCTTGTGCTGTTAAAATCTACTCTCACTTTATGTGCAGTTCCTTTGTCTTAAGGGCTTAAACTGAAAACTTTCATGGACCCTGTTAATCTGCTGAGTAATTCTAGCTATCTCTGTAATGTTCTTGAAGGATTATTTTAATCAGATAAATGTTTCTACTGCTGTTCAGATGTTGCTTATTATTATGCACAATATAAAAGGATTTGTAACTTAATTTCTTATTCTCCATTAAGTTTTGATGGTTTATAATTTTACAGAGCAGATTTTAAACTTGCTTATTGTTGGATTTCCTGTAATGACTAGATTAAAACTTACAGATAATCAAATAGTAGCTCTTATATAAGTAGCCATCTACTTATTTAACAATAAAAGAGAAATTTTGATTTTGACTCTTTCATTAAATATAAAAATTAGGTTACATTGTAAGTAGCAGAAATCAAGATATTAATCTGGTGTTTATATAAATATATTTAAGATACTTATCTGTTGTAAACTTTTTAATGCAGAGATTAAATGACCAAGCTGCAGCCTGCCATCTAAAAGCAAAATTCCTAAAATTAATATTTGAAACAAATTTAGCAATCAATATAGTAAATTTTACACCTGATTATTTCATTATTATAATTATGTATATACAGTTATGTTTATAATTTTAATTTATGAACAATAAAAATTAATGCATTGTCTTAAATTTTGACCTAGAAAATGAAATATACATGCTCACTGTAATAAAATGCATTTTCCAAGCTACCCCAAAATCATTTAGGTTGAACAAGCTTGATGTAAAAGAGGAAAAAAAAATTATTTTTTTATAGTCTGTAGCAGTTATTTTTTTTCAAAATGGTTTGATGACTTATTCTATTACTGAATAGTTACAAAATGTATGAGTGTAGTTAAGATTTTCAGTGGTATTAATTCCTAGATATTTTTGCACATATTGTTTGTATGTTTAGTAAATGTATTAGGCTAAACATTATCTTGATTGGAGGGTGAATAGTTGTAGTAAATAAATGTCTTAAATGTAGAAATACTGTCTAGTTAAAAATCTCCAAAAATTATGCATGAACTTTACTGATAAAGTTAACCTATTAAGCTGTATTAAACCTCTTGCACATTTAAGATGTGACAAATTTAGTCCCTAAGATTTGCCAGGGGACGGTTGAATAGCTAAGGTTATTGGTATTTGGAATCTAGTCTAGAATTTGATTTTCTGAAGTTTCCACAGGGTTCCTAGTAAATTAGAGTCGCAGAAACTAGAATATTTATAAAAAGTTGAGTAAATTTGCAGATATTTTCTTATAAGTCGGGGAAAGCCTAAAAGTGTAAGAATATTTGTTTTTCGTGAATTCACAATGCCTTTACTTTTATTTGTAATTCAAGGAAAATATTATATGGTGATTTATTTAATGCAATATATATGTGTGTATGGGTTGTTTCATAACAATTTGGGCTAAAATTTACTAGATATATATGTTTTTTTTCTAAGCTGCTTGCTATGAGTTTTTGTTAATTTTATAAAAATCTAAAATGGTAGAATATACAACTTTAAAGTTGATGCTTTTAAATGAATTACTTTGCTAATACTGATAACTAATATGACTTTTAAACTACATATTAACTAATATTGTATGTCATTTAGTCAGGGAAAAGTCAATGAATTTATCAGTCAAATTTTGCTGGGAATCAAACGCGGAATAAACTATAACCAGTATATCTCAGTTTTAATAAGTTTCTGGGTAAAAGATTGTTCATTGTCTAATTTTGCAGTTCTAGATTTTGGACACCTGTTAATGTTTCTTTTTCTCAAGTTAAAGAATATATTTCTAATTTTAGCTTTTTATGTTTGTAGTGCTTTGTGGGATATAGAAACAGGGCAACAGTGTACTTCATTTACTGGACACACTGGGGATGTAATGTCATTATCATTATCCCCTGATATGAGAACATTTGTATCTGGTGCTTGTGATGCATCTGCAAAAGTAAGTTATTTTTTAATATATTTTAGTTATGTGAAAATTCAAATATTTTATTGTGAAATTTTGACATGCTTTTTTTTTTTTTAAACTTAACAGGTTTATTTATAATATGATTGATGATCTTTAACTTTTTTTTCTATTCATTCCTCAGAGTATAGTATCATTATTTTTAAAGCATAACATTTTATAGTTATTCCCCCCACGATTTACTTATTTCTTAATACTTAAAACTATATTAATTTTTTTCCACATTTAAAAGCCTTTATATGCAATATTAGAATATATAACATAACATAAAATGAAAAATTTTCGCAAATAAATCCATTTTTCTAACAGTTGTCTACTAAGATTATCAGTTTTGTGGTAATGAATGGTATAAAAGGTCTGTTTGGAAATGATAATTTATCATTGATCAATAATAAATTATTCCCAAACAGATCTTTTTGTACTTTACCCAAGAAGTAACTTTTATTTTTTTTCACTGCCTACTTTTTGCATCTAAATGTTTGAGTGAATCACTTGGGGGTTATTTATTATTTAAATTTGTATCTAGACATGTAAAAGAATAATTCTGATCTTAATGGTAATTTGTGAAGAGAGAGAAATATTTATAATGAGGAGCAAGAAGAATTCAAACCTCCAGAACTACTTCATGCGTTGTTTGTAAATACCTAATAAAATGTTTAAATAAACAGTAATAGAAATCATTGGCTGACTGAAAAGCTAGTTGTATTTTTCATATTAGATTGTACGACTATTTCAACAGGATTATCCTTGTGTGTCAGGAAGTTAAATTTGAAGTAATTTTTTTATTTATGATAGTGAATAGCTTCCTAGTGTAAGGAACTAAACAATTTTAAGTCCTTTCAAACTATGTTTATTAATGTAATAAATTTTTAAAGATAATTTTGAAATTTGCGCATGTAATCTTACTGTGAATGAGTTTTATGAGGTCATAAAAAGAATACAGGATAGACAGGAATGATTTTAGGAGTAAAGCCAAACCATTTGGTAGAGAAAATTAAATGCATATGATCATATAAAAAGTGTCCCGTTATTGTGTTATGACGCTTGATCATTACAGTTAGTTTTTCAATTGACCAAAGTTTTAAAGTACATTTTCTATAAAGTATTTTTACTATAATTTTCCCTTTTATATCTTAAAGTTTTCTGATTAAAATTTTATAGCTAAATCTGTAGATAATGTTTAATCTTTCCACTCAAATTGTATATATGGCTTTTAATTCACGGTTAATTGCAATTGTTTTAATTCATTAACTCATTTGTGACCAACATCTCGTATACGTGACGCAGCAATTTCACTCTTATCAGTCCAGTGTGACCTCCACGTGATAATCTCCTGTTGATATTGAGACTAACATCACATATGCATAATAGGAGATCTGAATGTTTTATTTTAATTTTTAAAGGCTAGAATTAATTACTAGATGGCGTTAAATGGCAATGGTTTCTACAATGATAGACTCGTATAGCATTTATGCATGGTCCTCAAGTGCTTAAGGTTGTCTAATGTATTTTAATAAAAACCTATTCTACAATAAATTCTTAGGGTGTTTATTATTTTCCCCCTTTTTAACTGCATTAAGTGTTTATAGCAGAGATTCCCCAACTATTTAGAGCTTACTACCTCCTCAGGGAAAGCACATTTACACTTGTTCTTGAAATTAAATAACAGATATCCCAAATTAATATATTAGTGGGCTGAGCTTGGTGCAATGACAGTAATTGTTCAATATATGGTGCCACATTTATCATTAGCAATCTTGAATTGCAGCATTCCACTATTGACAAAAATGTAGAACTATTTGTTGAAATGTTTATTTTTAGTATTAATCAAACTCTCTAGAGCATTCTTGTAAGTCATAGGGCAGTGGTTGAATTTCAGATCCCCTTAAATTATCTGGGACCAAAAAAGCTTCTTGGATGATTTCTTCAATGCCTATTGGAGGGCAGTACAATCCCCTATGAGAATAACTGGTTTATAGGAATATGCTTGAATATTTTGTAAGGAATATTAAAATTGTAAAGCAACTACCCTATTGTAAAATGTTTATTATGTCAAGGTGCATTATAGTTCAACCTATAGAGATGTGTAACATAAGTATCCTATTCCACAGCATATGAGATTTAAATGTTAAAGAGAAATGAAGTTGCATTCAGTTACAACTTATTTGTAACAAGACTAAATCTGAAACTTCAATGTACATTTATATAAATATTTGCCATGTAATATTTTATAATTATTTTTATTATAGTTTCAAAAGAATTATTTTTTTAAAGTGTAGTTTATTTTTTATTTTTTATTTTATGAGAGATAAGAAGTATTGGATCAATTATGTCCATTAAAATGTTAGCTTAAAATATTTTATCAAAACATTTTTAAAATCAGGTATGTCTAAATATTGCAATCTTTAAGTTTTTGGAAAAAGTATTAGTGATATGTGATTGCATGTTTAGACCAGACACCCTAGCTTTGTATTTATTTTGGTGAGTTTTTGTGTGATTTTAGTATATATTGCTTTAGTTTTATATACTCAAAGTTTCATTATTGATTTCGTAAAATATTTGTCCACCTAAAGTAAGTACACTTGTTCTTGTTAAAATGCAATACTTAATTTTGAAAGTTAGATTTTAAAAAGTAATGCTTGGTTAAAAGATAAACATATGCTGATTATGTGATATCTATAAAATTTTGCTTATTAAAACTAAAAAAATTAAATAAGATAGGTTATATTAGATGTTTTTAATCATTAGTAAGTAAAAATATCTCTGATTTCAAAGTGTACACACATTGGGCACTTCAAAAATGTATGCATGTTTCAATTAAATACAAATAGACCCTTATACACCAATGATTTAAAAATATATATACTGTCAGTTTTTGAGTACAAAAAAACTTATATTTTTGTATTTTCTCATTTATATTGCTGACACAGTGTTAAATCTTTTCAGTTGTGGGATATTCGTGAAGGAATGTGCAAACAGACCTTTCCTGGTCATGAATCTGATATTAATGCTGTAACAGTAAGTATTTCAATTCTATATTTTTAAAAAACTTCTTTTTTTCAGACTGTTATATTTAGTATGCAATTCATCAATCATTATGTTGCATTTTATTTCTTTTTAATGGTATTAATTAACGTAAATATTGGTTAATATATTTTATAGAATACTGAATATAAGCAAAATCAATTTTAGTTTTAAGCTATATTTTATGCATTTAAATATTTTAATATACAAATATGCTAGGTTTTTTGTCCAAATACTGCATCTATTTATACTCTATATACACTTTTTCTATTAGTTCATTGTAGTAGGATATTTTATGTAATTGTTCTAAACTGTTTTCATATAATGATTTATATCTTAGTTTTGATTCTTAAGCTTAATTAGTTGGTTTAAATTTATGAAGTAATTTTGTTTTATATTTATCCTACATTTTTAACAGCTTCATTGCATTTTTGTGTAGTTTTGCTTAAGTTTAAAACCACTGTGTAATTTCAGATTTCTTTTGTTAAGGTAGTCTTTACATATTTATGTAATTATCATTATACTGCAGTATATAATAAACCTTTTGCACCCAGCCTTCAGTCTGTGTATCTAATGTTTCTAAATAAAAGGTTATATTTGTTTCAAAATTTAATCTAGTTTTAAGACTATATTATAGCACCAATATAAAGAATTGTGAAAATAAAATGACTTTTATAAAATAAATAACACATTTCATTATAAATTCACTTCATGAACTCAAAACCTATATGTTTAGTGATTTAATCCTTGCACTGAGCTAAAGTAAAAATTACAATTTATATGAGATTGGTTATAAAGAACCAAGGTATCTATAAAAATAAAAATACTGATGTGTAATGCATTTAAGGTGATTGAGATAATCAGAGGTTTTTCTATATTTTATAAGAATTAAAGATATTGTAAGCTGATTTTCTCTGATGTGGTGACATAAATAGTATGTTAAATACTTCAAATTATGCAAATGATGATGCATTATTGTTAGCAGTGAAATAAATCAACATGAGAAAAAATGATGAAATTGCAGGTAAAGGAAGAAGCTTACCAATAATAATAATAATAAAAGATAAAATTAAGTAACTAAACCTAACCTAGTGAAAAAGCAGCAAAACTTTATCATCTTAAGCATTTTAAATACAATTTAGCAGACTCTATATATACCATGTTCAATTTATGTATCTTTTCTTGGAAACTACTAAAGATATTCATTTGAAATATTTTTATATACATAAATAATTTGTAACAAAGTGATGTAAATTTATATACAAATATCCTTTAGTTTTTTTCAACCTAAAAATGAAAACTAATTTTAATTAGTGAGAAACTTATTTTTTTTCAATGTAAACTGATCAATTAACTATGTAAATAACAAAAGTTAATTGACTTCAGATTGATCAAATGTGTGTTTAAAGTTTTCAGGCAAGATTATATATGTAATAGTTTTTATAAAACATGCCTTAGTAAAGTTTAAAAATCAGCATTTTGAGAAAATTTAGTTTACAGTCTATAAACATGTCTAATTAAAACATCCTTGCTTCATAATATTTATTTCCCCCCTTTTTTATTTGTTTCTTGTTTCTAAAATATTTTTTAAAATAACATATTTCTCTATAAATGTTATATTCAGGGTCTCACTATTTGAAATTTTGTCAGTTGGATCTATACCTAAAATTTTTGAGCACATTCTTCATAATTTCTCTTATTAAAACAGGCCACATCATCATAAAAATCTAATTGAAAGCATTCTAGATGTAGAATCCTTATTTTCACTCTCATTTGGGTTTTTGTGGCTTTTTTTTGAAGACACCTTTTTAAAGATTTGCTTTGGAATTTACTCTTGGTTTCATAGCTTCAATGATTTTCTCAGAGACATTCTTAATGTTTAAAAAGTTCTTCTCCAGGTGGTTAGCAATTGCAACATGATGTAAATAAAGGAGTAGCCTGAAAAATTTGAAACAAGAGTAATATACCATTCAAAAGGTTAAAAATAAATAAATATTACCCCCCCCCCCACCACCACCACAAATTTGTCTTTAAACCAACAGATTTTGCATAGAATTTATTTGGAAGGAATCACTCATATCTCCTGCTTATCACAAAGGATTTGTAGTCAGAGTCCTCTACTGCCCTTTCTCTTATAGGAGTAGATATAAAGGACATTATGTACCTGTACTAGTTTAAATACTATCAAGTGAATTAAGTTACTGGAAAATTTATAAAGTTATCCTTTATTAAAAAATATATGACAATTATATAGTCACCAAACTTGGAGGTCAAACTATGATCGCCATCATGCTCTATACCTTCCAATAATTTGTTTGCCTAAAACCTTCCCAGCATTTACCTTTAGCATCATGCACAGTTCCATTCAGATTATTTAAGTCCTTTTTGGAATATATAGCAAATATATATACAAAGGATTTATTATATATAATAGGAATGAGAATGAACTGCAATATAAAATTTCCATTTAGAGTGTTTTTAGTGGCTATATGTATGTATCCAAAAAATCTTCGTAGAAACTATTTTCAGACTCTTTGTTATCAGATCTGTGAAATGCTTTTGTTTCTTCACTAATTTTTGCCTTAATTAGTTCAAAGGTTTCTACCAGAAATATGTGGGTTTAATATGTTCTGTATTGTAACTAATACACATGCAGATACTCTATTGAAAGGATACTATGCCTCTTTTAAAAGGTTTAACCCTTTCTGGAAAGCACCCAAATCTCCTGCCTTGCTGCTATGAGACAGAACGCTGAGCTTCTATGATATTTTTGCAGGATGGCTGGCATTCATTCTCTAAGCCTGCCTAATTTTGCTAAAATGCATCTTTATTGGAATTAACTCAAATTTTTTCAAATATTCAGTCCATGATCAATGTACAGGTATCATAATTCCCATATATCTTAGTACCATAGACATAGGGTGGTATGTTTTTATTGAAAATGAACGAAATATTATTGTGGCATATGTGACATACTCATCTGAAAAGGGCTAAAAACTAGGAAACCTAAAAATTCAGGGTTTATATGGAAATCTTGAATAAATAATTGTAGGGTAAAATGAAGGATATAAACATTTATTCATCTTAAAGTCATGATGATGGTACTCAAATGAAAATTGAAGTTAAAAGTCTAAATTACATAAAACATAGCAGAATACAAGGAAACAAATCTCTTGCTTTAAACTATGCACTTGTTCTTAAATGTGAATAATACAAATGTGACCAACATGGCATGTACCAAGATGTTAGTGAGAAAATAAGTAAAAGGTACGCCATATAAGTTAACCACACATATTATATTGAGGGATATATATGTATTTATGCATGTGTATAACACAGGAGAAGCTTTCATCATAGTAGTTAATATATCAAAAATTAATACTTTCAATTTTTTTTTAATTCTACGTATTTGAAAAAAGTTTATATAATGCTTACATTATATATGTAATGTATAGTATTTAGTTTTCCATTAAAAATGCCATTAAAGTATTCTTATCACAGTCTTGAAAAGTGTATCAGAAGCTCTATAAAATATTTTTGAACGTACAATCTCTGTAAAAAAGAAAATTTTAAAAGATGAATGGAAAGAGATATCAATATGTAATATATAGAATTGGTTTTAATGATTTAGTTATCAGTGTAAATTCACTTCAAGCCTCATTCATAATTGTTTAATTTTATATTTACTATACACTGAAATAATAGTTTATAAAAAGGAGAGAGATTAGACCTGTATTTTACATATAATTGAAAAAAAGCTTATATATCTTATATATGAAATTATTTATGAAAGGATATGAAAAAATATAAGAATTTATGAAACTAGATAAAAAGTAACTATCCTCAATACTAAAGTTTTCTTTTGACAAAGCTATAAAAAAGATATCTTTAAAAAGCTGCATATTTGTTATATATTTGTTATTCAGATAATGTATACTGCATATTTGTTATCAGTCTACTAAAAGTCAATAAAATTTCATTCAAATTTACACTTTATAGCTTTAGAAGTTTATGTTCATATAATTATTACATATGTACAATTTAAACACTGTATTTCTAGAAAAGATTAAACATTTATATATAGACATATGTTTATAGATTTACAAGTAGGTATATTTTTATGTGCATGTAAAGGTTAAATGGTATCATACGGATTAAATTTTGTAAATCATCTAAAACAGTGATAAACTTGCACAGAGTAGGGAAATTAAATAACTCATGAAATAAAAAATCTGTATTAGCATGGTGCAACTCAGCCCCTCTCTATTAAGGATCATAAATTTTGATATTTTAAAGATATATAATTATTCTAGTTATTTAAAAAATTTAGTTTGTAACAAAAAAATTTATTAAAATGTAATATATATATATATATATATATATATATATATAAATTAGATATAAAATAGGATGGTGTTTTTTTTTATTTTATATATATATATATATATATATATATATATATATATATATATATATATATATATATATATAAAAGCCCTTACGCTATTGCTGTCAGTAGCCCAATGTGGGAATTTATGGCTATTATTTCTTGTCGTTTTAACTTTTTGCCCAAGTTTCTTAAATATTCCTAAAGCTGTTTTAACTGCTAACTCATTTTTAGATGTTATTCATTAATTTGTTTGCTTATAATTAGTTACAGAGGCTTTAGAAAATTGCTAGAATATCAGAGTTTGGCTATCTTTAAGTTTTATGAAATAAAACTGAAGTTTTTGTTTTGTGCAAAAATATGAGAGCAGTCATCTTTTATATTTTTTCTGTAGTGTAGATTTCCAGTCATTTCTGTTCACACTCTAAACATGCAAATTTTACATGTGGGGAAATTTCAGTCATGAATAATTAATATTTTTCATATTAACACATTTTAATTCTACCATCATATTTATTAGTTTTAAAGTGTTATTCACAAAGATATTGTTGAGATTTTCACTACTTTTACTCACAAAGTGAAGGATATTTTTCCCATTTTTACCTTACCAATTTTTATCAAATATTTCTTGCTTTTCTAAGTAAGTTATTTTGACCATTAATTTATTTTTGTAGTAGAACATTTGTTAGCTTCAATTTTAAAAATATATTTAAAACTTATATTTTTTTTTTAGTTTTTAAGAAGTAAAAAGACAAAAATAATCCCTCAAAATGTTGAAACATTTATGGAATTTTTTTAAAATTTTCTCTTTTTACAAATTAACAAGATATAAAAAAAGTTTAAATTGCTGTTGTAAAACAAATTTTAAAATTTTCTCTGTAATCATAAAGACAGATATTTCGATACAAATATTGTAATTCTTGGTTAATATATAGTAACATATACTGAATTTTACTTATCCTTTTCAAATTTTACGGATTTTTAAAGTTCCCTTCCTTTTTTTGTAAACATCTTACTTATTTTATTGTAGGACTGAATTTATTATATGGTACTTGGACATATTTATATTTTGAAAGATTTTGTGACTATGTAGCGTTCACATTGAAAACAACTATAGACTTGCAAACAGAAGCCGTTTATATTGCCATTAATGCAAAATTACTGTTTTAAGTCTGGTTAAGTTGTGTGTTTCATAAAATTTTCAGAAGGACATTTGATTGCATCTTCCAGTTTATCTGTTTATTTAAAAATGAGTTATAAGTTATGGCATCTGAATGCTAGGAGTATCATGTTGTTATAAGTTTATTTTAAATATCTTACTGCAAATCTTATCCTTATTTTGGTTCCTTCACTTTTGCTGTTACACGAGTACATATTAAAAGGATCTAATTTTGACCACCTTATTTGCTTTTGTATAATTTCATTATCCTTATTTGGTATAATGGTTGTCTTTTAAAAAACTTTAGCACTAGTTAAATTGTAATGTTTTTTATTTCCAGTTCTTTATTCCTAGATAACTTTTGATGTAATATATAACCGTATATCTTTTAAGTTAGAGTACTTTAACAATTTAGGAAAATGTAAGGAAAATATCAGGTTACTTTTCAAAATTCTGCTAAAATCTAGAAATTTTATAAAACTTTACCAACTGTATAATTTTTATAAAGATAAAATTATTTAAAGATAAAAGTAATTTTCTATTTTTATTTTAAGGTAATGTAAATTAAAAAAAAATATTCATTATGTACATTGAATTATCTAGATAATATTTTTCACACTAATTCAAGAAAAAATTTCATTAATTTTAGTTTCATTATTCATATATATATATATGCTGAAGTTGCAACCACATAATATACCCACTGCAAATAGAAAATAAATAAAACTTATGAGATTTTGACTACTCTAACTGAAAAAGTGGTGAAATCATGGGATTCGGATGAAAAAATTGTGTCAGTATATACCTAAAATTATACTTCTTACTTATATAATAGAAAAAAAAAAAGGATCCCTTATATAGATCAAAATTTAGCACATTTCAGATAAATTTAGCATGACTGCAATATGTTAGAGAATTTTGGGAAATATTAGGGTATTTTTTCCCCTAGATTTTGTGGCCACCATGTTAACCTGTGTTACCTTTGTTCTTATGTGTATGTTCATTAAAAATTTGTGATGAAGAATAGACAAGAAGAAATCTTAAAATTTACAATTCTCATATTGTCTTTACTCTATTCTAGTTTTTCCCTAATGGATATGCATTTGCAACTGGCTCAGATGATGCAACTTGTCGGTTGTTTGATATTAGAGCTGATCAAGAATTGGCAATGTATTCTCATGATAATATTATTTGTGGAATTACATCAGTAGCTTTCTCTAAGAGTGGAAGGTTGCTCCTTGCTGGTTATGATGATTTTAATTGTAATGTGTGGGATTCCATGAAAGCTGAACGTGCTGGTAAGTTTTCTTTTCGTTTTTCTCTGTTACTTGTTAATGCATTTTGATTTGGAATTATATCAGTCCTACAAATAATTGAGTGTAAAAGTAAAAAATGAATAAATAAAATGTTATTTTATTTATTCATTTTTAAACTCAAAACATATGAATTTGAAATAGGATTTTAATTCGTTATGTTGTAATAATTGGAATGTTTTGAATTACACTTTTTGTAAACACATGTAGCATCCCTTTTGATTAAAAAGTTTTAATGAGAGCTATGTTTATAAAAACAATATATATAAAATATATAGCATTTATTCCCTAATGCTAAGTACATCTTTTATAAAAATTATCTTTTAATGTTAATAAAACTATTAACATTATTTTCATGTTGAGAGGTAATATATGCATGCTTACAATTATCCTTATTTCTATGAATTGATATATATATTTCAAGGAATATTTTTAAAAGAAATAAGTGTACATGTATGTATATATTTGCATTGTTATTTCTTTAAATAATTAGGATGTTTCTGCATTTAAGTACAAAATGTTATAAAGAAAAGAAAAAGCCATAATTATTAAATATTATCAGACATATGACTAGCCATTAATTGAAAATAATTGTGTATTGTATTAATACCAAGCAGTAAAATAAACTATAAATTTTTTCTATCCAGTGATAAGAAAACTTTAAAAAAATTGTCTTTGTAAATTGTTTTTCCAAATGGTGATAATTTCTATTGAATTCTCCTTTTAAGAATAGTGTTTTACTTGAATTCTGTTGTTAATTTATCTTTAGCTATGTTATCAGCAACTGTCAAAGCCTTAAATTAGTCTCAAAACGTAATTTTAAGTTTGTGGTATATAACTCATTAAATTGGGAAGTTCAAAATATGACGCTTTTTGTAGTTGGTGTAATAGAAATGTTTTGTAGAATGTTTATATTGCCTGTTAAAAACATAGTTAGGATTTTTGAAATTAAAAATTGAAAAATTATTGATTTTTAGTTGTAATCCTTTAGTTGTAATTCATAAACACTTATACTCATTTTTCTGTTGTTCTGCATCTATAGCTTTAATTGCAAAATATATTCATGCTGAGAAATGTGTTGGGGCATTATTTCACATCGGTATCTTGTATGTAATGTGTTACTTTAAATTTTCAACAGCCAAAATATATTTCACAAAATAAGTTTAAGATGTAATACTTTTTTTTTAACTAATAATTTTATATGTTGATATTTAGTTTCTTTCATTTGAAAAGTACTCCAGAAGAAGGAAGGAGTGCTTCCCCAGTTCTGTGTGATCTGAATCTATATACAATATATATATACATATATGGACTTGTCAATTGCCCTGTTAAGCTTAATTTCACTTAAAAATTCATTAAAAATCCAAATTTTAATTCAGTATACTGAAATCTTGCAGTTTATAATCACTAATAGTATCTGAATATGATGTAATAAATTTCTTATAGTTAAAAAATTAAGGAATATTGTTTTATTTTAATAAAA
The DNA here is from genome assembly GCA_032207245.1 of Pardosa pseudoannulata. Classification (NCBI taxonomy): domain Eukaryota; kingdom Metazoa; phylum Arthropoda; class Arachnida; order Araneae; family Lycosidae; genus Pardosa; species Pardosa pseudoannulata. The sequence goes on along the minus strand of CM063508.1, from coordinate 165,537,968 downwards.
TTTATATTGATTGTCAGAAAAAATGAATGTTTTAAAATTTGACCAAATTACCAATAATGTTACTTGATATCTCCAAATTACATAAATTTAACAAATAAACTCTAAAGATGTTAGTTATTTCTTATTCATTTGCCAGTAAGTTGCACTTTAATTGTTTTCACTATTTTCATTGTAATCATATATTTCAAAGTCATCTAAATAGTCAGATTCACTGTCACTTGTATAAGAAAACTTTTTTTCCATGATGGCTAAAATAAAACTGACTCAGCATTATCAACTTCAAACTGCGGATGATAATTCTACTCTGACCTTTCACCAATAAACATTCCATCCTTTCACCATTCTGTGAAAATATAAACACTTAGCATGTAATAAATCACAGCCCTGTAAAGGAATCAAATATGTTCTGTTTGCCTGTTCAAATTCCTTTTTTTTTTTAAATTAATTAAAAGAGTATATTAAAGGTCAATATTCTGTGAAACATTAAAAATTATATACTTACTGTCATCTTTTTAAAAATTTAAATAAAACATTGAGTCCAAATAAATCACAGCAGTAGGATTTTGGCTTTGACCTGAACTGCCTCATATGAGACTGTTGGTCCTGAATGGAGAATTGCATTATCATGGTCCTGATTTAGTTTATGCTTCTATAACCCAAGTCTGTTAGTAACAAAATGTAGCATAAGGTACTTGAATCCCAGTAAAGTAGTTGATAAAGAATGGCCTAAAATTTGAAATTATTTTAATGAGAAATTTCTTGAAGATTTGATTATTTTTTAAAAATTTCCAGGTGTTCTTGCTGGTCATGACAATAGAGTAAGTTGTCTTGGAGTAACTGAAGATGGCATGGCAGTTGCCACTGGATCCTGGGACAGCTTCCTCAAGATATGGAATTGATGCTAAAACAAAACATATTTCCTGGACCAGTTATTTGTTGTTTACACATGAACACAGTAGTGTTGCTTCCTGGCCTTCTTTTGTAACTTTACATCTAGCACATCTTGGGCCTGAGTATGTGTTGTGAAGAAATTTTCCATTCGTATGTGTGATTTGGCGTTCATATTCAGACGTGCATGTTTATATCTATATCTGTGAGTGAGTGATTCAAAACAGCAACAACAGTAATATCTTTTTTGAAGGCCCTTTTTAATTTTCTTCATTGCTGAAATACAGCTCTGTCTAGTCATACTCTGTCGCAAACTGCCTGAAGCACAGTGGCTGAATGCACAGTGCTTGCTGTCTTTTGCTTGCATAGTATTCACTTGACAGTTATAACTTATTGTTCCACTTTAATTGTAGTTAATTAGGTAAATTTGAGTTCTGCATGTAGAATCGAGCTTTCCCAATGATTCAGAGTTTTCTAAAATATAAGGATACGTGTTAGCTGGACTGAGGGATCAGCTTGAGCCCCGACTGTTCTCTCGTTCACCAAACACGTAAGTGTTGTTCTGAGAAGGCCGACTCTATATGCAGGATGCATGTCTTTTATTTTGAGATTGAAGTTGAATATGGATTTAGGGATACAGACATGCATCAATTTGTGTCAAATTCTATTCCAGGCTTACTGAATGTATTGTTGTAACCTTATTTGTGAAATCAGTTATGTTTCTAAGTGCTAGATGTGTGGATTCCATTTGTAAATAATGTGAATTCGTGGTTAAATCACATGAATAATCTAGGTCTTGACTATTTAACTCCAAAATAATGGTTATTGCCTGTTATCAAAGGCATCCCAATGCACAGTTTCACTCTTCTTGGGACCATTGAGATGATGTGGAACTCGCCCAATTAATCACTGCTGAAGTATACTCCAAGTTGGACTCAACTTGCAGACCATGAAGTCTGTAACTGCCAATGCAGTGGTAAGAAAGTTTACATATGAAGCTAGACAAGGAGAAAATGATGGTTATACAAGGACTCTTAGATGCTTCTATTGCGCAAAAGTGTCAAACTTTTGCGTACACACTATTTATAGTCTGAATTCTGTGTGTGTGAAATGCTTTTATGTTAAAAATTTTATTATCCACACAGGCATAGACTATGTTTATCACTACTGTGGAAGAGCAGATTTTGCAAAACCCAAAGTAGTAGTTTTGTATAAACTTAACTGTAAACATCCAGCTGCATCTGCCAAGATGAGTGTCTCTTCTGCTGACTCTGGTCTTTACTGAAGAGGTCGGGTATTCTCTTTTCTGTTTAAATTCTCATTTCTTCAGTCGGGTATGTGCCCGACTCTTAAGTTCAACTGCAACAACAAAACCTGTGCATTTCACGAAGAGGCTCTGGGCCTGCCACTCTTTGGTATAGTTTAAACTTTAATCAGGGCCTTACTAACAGGATGCTGCTGCTCTTATTTACTATACTTTTGGTGCATATGTAATTTCCAATGTGACTGCACTTTCAAGTGATTCATCGCAAAATAATGGTGTTACTTTCCTGGCTGCTCTTATTAAAACAAAAAAAAATATTAAAAAATCATAAAATTCTATCTTTGCTTTTTCTTCTTAACAATGGAAAGGAACTACTTTGTAGGCTCCTCTGTTCATATTAGTAGATGTAGTGAAATTGTAGCAGCCATTGTCAATTTCAAATTTTACTTAATTGTTTTGTTCTTGTTGTTGCTCCCGTTAGCCAGTTAGCATTATAGCTCAGAGCATGCAACCTCTTGTGTGTATAGTATTAACTCCCTGTGGTGTCATTTTGCAGCTCTCAATGAGAGCAGCCCTTGGAAACACTGTTCTCTGATATATTCAAAACCTGTATTTCCCTATTCATACATATTGGAATCTTCCTGTGTACAAATGAGCTGTGCATGTCAGCTTCATTTTATTTTCGCCATTGTCAGTGTGAAAGTCAAATTGGAGTCTAGTTGTGTTTTGTCACTTATGAAATTGTATGTAATTTAAAATTGGTGAATAAAGCTGTTTATCTTTAACTTGATTCCCGTAACTTTGTGATAAAGTTGGAAATTTTTTTTTTTTTCAGATTTAGCTTTACTTCATGTCTGTCTGTTCCTAACAGTTTTTTCTTCCCGCTTATAAGCTCAGTTTTATTAACTTTATACAGAATGTAATAAAAATGTATTGAATAAATGCACTTCATGTCAGTTTATTTTTAAGTAAAACTTTATTTAAATGTCATTTGAAAAAATATGCACAAGTTTTTTCTGTCTTTGTTCATGTATTTATAACAGTGTTATATGACAGATGCTTTTATGTATATATATATATACTTTCACAAGGGTAATTCAGTTACATTAGAAGAAAAACATTCTATTGTGTGTAATGTCTACTGTATTTTGTTCCTTAAAAAATTTCTTGTCTTGACTGGGAAGAATAAAAGGAGGAGGGTGTTATAAAATCGTTTACTTCAAGAAAGTATTCTGTCAGGTTTTTTTATTAATATAAAATTTTAATATTTTCTGCAATTTTCTCCCATGTGTTAGAAAGGAATTGTTATATTTCATTAATTCCAAACACGGACACTTGAATCCCATGATCCTGTAACCACAGCCATTCCGTTATCAGGCATACTAAGGGAAGTAACCCTGTTTTCATGTCCAGTTAGGCAACCTGCAAAATAAGATGTTATTACAAGTATAATTTTAGTTTCTCAAATTTTCATTATTAAAATTTTCTAAGTCAGATTCAGATAAAGAGGTTATTATGGTAACTCAGTTAAATCCAAAGTACTAAGAACCTCTAAGGAACTTTTTTGCAATTTATAGCCTTTTTTGAGAACAGAACATTTATGATAGAAATATCTTTATTTCCATGGCATTATAGAAAAGTAAAAGTTAGAGGCATTGATAATTAAAATGGGTGTTTTATTTCATAGACAGTAACAAATAGGAAGTTTTTCATTTGCATCTCTAACAGCAAAATATTTTTCACATTGGTTGTTCAACATTCGTTATTTGTTTGTTTTGCAGATTTTTTTTGTTTTTGTTTGCCTTATTGTACCTTATATTCCGGAAAAATTAAAGCACTGTTGACTTTTCAATACGTATATGGATGTTATGTCAATGTAAGAACTTTTTTATAGTTTTTCTATTATCTTATGGATTACTATTACAAAAGTATACCACAGGAAAAGACTTGGGACTAGATAGCTGTTTATGAATATCCTGGTTAATTATGTGGGTGAAACTGAAACTAGTCAGAGGGTATTTATCCATCAATGACAGTTATTACTACTTTTTTGGCTGATGCAACAATGTTCAGCAGTACAAGCAATTAGAAAGGATTTATTTGTTTGAGTTGAAGAAAAAGAATAGTGTTGTCTTTGTTTATCAGTGTAGGAAAGTTGCTGTCGTAACATGGAAGAAGGCCAGTTATATTTTTTGGTAAAATATAACTTCCATTGTTTTTGACTTGCATGTCAAAATATTAAAGTAGCTATTTCATTAAAAAAATTTTAAGTAACTATTTTCTGGCCTTTTTGTTGATGTAATGCACAGAATTATCCAGGAAATTAATTTTTTATGCATTTTTCTTAACTAAGTTTCAGTTTAAGTGTTAGGGCTTGGATACTTGAGGGGGGGGGTGTCCTTTAAGTTAGATAAAATAAACTTTTATTTTTTATGGTATTTCCATTTATGTACAATATTTACGTGTTATATTGCCGCTTATAACGTGCATCTTCAAAGTCTTTGTGGGTGAGTGGTCTGCGGTTCCGGAGGTTCACGGATCAAACCTAGCAGGGACAATGAAGCTCTTTTAATTTAAGTTCTGTTATATCTGGAAAGGACTAGAATATTCTTTAAATTACTGGAATGGTTTTCCAGAATATTCTACATTGGTATAAAAGAGCGAGTAGCTCAGTTTGAAATATTTGTTATCCTTCTGCTGGATGCTAAATAAATAGCTTTACGTTCCCGTTATTTGTGTGTCTCGTCGCCTGTTTCCTTAACATCAACGTGACATTTGGGAGTCGGAGCAGTCCTGGTTCAAATACTACATGGCAAGGAAAAAATTATTGCCTACCCTTTTCTGTCACAAACTATAGCCGAGAATTATTCGACAGCTGTAAGAGAATGTCTTGCCGCTGTATGGGCCGTTCACAAGTTCTGACCATACCTCATCGGTAAACTCTTTTCAATCGTAACAGGTCACCATTCTCCGTGTTGGCTAACGAGCCTAAAAGGTCCCTCAGGAAGACTCGCGACTTCAAGAATACGACAGGACGCTGATAGTTTGTCTAGAAATCGGCAAAGTTCAAAATGGATCCACCTATATAGTATGGTCATCCTATAGTTACTACTTTGGTATTTGATATTACAAGAGGTGTACAGAGTTTGCATATGCAGCACTGGATTTCATAAAATTAAGAGCACTTTAGGAGATTGTAAAAACTATTTAGTTCATAGTAACTAAAAGTATTAAGGATTAACTTGTAAGTAATTAAATGGTAAAGTTTTATTATTCATTAAGGGATCTTATTTTAACGTCTGCCGTACCCACTATGGTGTAAGTTGTGTTTTGTTGCTCTGAAAGTCTAGATGCATTTATACATACCATTGTGCTTTGCTTTAATGGTGTCCCAGCTGTGGACCGAAGAGTCATCTGATCCGCATAAAATCACCCTGCCACTGGTGGAAAGACCACATGACGTGAATCCGCTTTTGTTGCCTTGAGTTTGGTAGAGGCCGATTTGCTGATCTGCTCGAATGTCGAATAGGCGGGCTGTTTTGTCATCTGAACCGGTGCCGAAATAGAATCCACTCGAATGGAACTATGGGGGTGAAAGGTTAGGAAAAAGTTAAAAGAATTAAAAATTTAACGAATGAATGTGATTAGAAGTACTTTATTGGAAAGGCGTAGCCATTATCTGATTAAATTTTTTATTCTTTATAATTAAATGAACTCATTCTTTTCGTTTGAGTAAAGCTTCTTAATAGTGCTGTTTAAGTTCGAATTTTGCTAATGCTAAAGCAAGTTTTAGAGATTATAGAATGAACCTCATGTTTAATATTCTAATGTTTGCCTCAATTTTTGATCAACCTTAGGAGGAGGGGGAGGTCTACTAATTCCGTACTTGTCTCCCACTTGCCGGTCTCTAAGCGCGAGGAGGTCTAGATCTACAGATTTGTTCTGCATGTTTCCGAGTATAAGAGGGAGATGTTTTGAGCTTTTGCCATTGCTCGAACATGGCATTTTAGCCCTACGCTAATCGCTGTTATCTCGCCCTGAAAGCATGATTTAGATTGAAAGTTATTGTGAATTAAGAACTATGATATTAGTTAATGTGCACATTGCTTAGTAGTAAGCATGACGTACTACCACAAAAAGAGATTTTTGATCTTTTAAAGTGAGCTTTCCACAACAATTCTCGGCGAAAAATTCACACGTGACGATATTTGCCGAGAGTCTTGGAACATTTTACAATTTCTATCTCGTCGTTCTAGAAAGAGTTAACTTGAAGATACAAACTGATTCTTACAAATTTTTATTTTTATTTTGAAATATTTCTGTGAAGCAGATTTTTAAATTGTCCTGTGCAATTTAGTAATTCGTCTGTTCAATACGTTCTTGCATTGTTAAAAAGTCTAGTATTTCCTCTCGAATTGTAATTAATATATAATTTCACGAATTTTGAAGGCCCATTTTATAATAGGAGCACCATATAGGGGGCTAACATTATTCCCTAAGACAACATAAAGCATGTTTTCTAAATTAGAAGCAGAAACTAAGGCTTGGCGTAACACCTGTAGAAGTATTATTTGGGGGAAATGGAGGATATTATGACCACAAGCCTAATTAACGGCCCTCCACCATTAATGCACACGGAAGGTCTTTGGACGCCTTGATTCCTCAATTCCTCGGTTGCGAGATCTTTGCTTTAGCCGGTTGCGCTGTCCCGGCTAAATTTTAAGCTAATTATTTAAAATGTAAAATTATTGGAAACTTAATATAAAGAAAATATTAAGCCTGATATCTATATAGGAAAAGAAGGATACTTCAGCTAGTATATAATAAAATTGCATCAAATGCGCCCCATTTTTGATTGTCGGGAAAGGTATGAGTTTCAAGAGGGGGTGGAGGGTTATACATGCTTTATTTTGAAGGTAATTTCAAACAAATAAAATACTTACGCAGACTGAGTTAACATCGGATTCATGCCCCCAGAACGTTTGCTTGCATTCTCCATCTCTGATGTCCCATAACTAATAAATAGTAAATTTTCATTAAAAAATAATCTGCTTTCTGTATTACAAGAACACAGAAATTTAATATCGTTTAAAAGAACAAATAATACAAAAAAAAATATTACGTAAAAATAGAAGGCTTAAAAAATTTAATAAAATATGAAAAATATTTCATACAAAACACTTCTATTCTAATTGTAAAGAGTTGCATTTAACTATTTACACTTATTAGGAATTAATAGTTTTCACCTTTACTATTAAAAAGGATAAAAGCTGGGAAAAAAAAGCTAAAAAGAGTGCCGGTTGGAAGCTAACGTAAAAGGGGGCTTTCAGCTTTGCCTTAGGGTGTTTCTGGTGTTCACCAGGATCATAGTCCGGAAGGCTGAAAGTCTCTTCATTATTAGTATAATAAATTTTGGCCAAAAAGTTAGTAGCCAATGTTAGGAGAAATTCGTTTGGCATGAGATACATGTGCGTTTTCCAAATAATTCTTGGCGTTTTATTTTGAGCGATTTGAGTATGATTGTCTAACGCGTGGCATCCTGAATACGAATTTATTTTGTTAATTTTACCATAGTCGAAAAACCTAAAAATTTCGAGAATAGGTTCACATTGAAGCTCGTAAATTTACCGGTTATTTGGTGAATATATATCTGAATACTGGTGCACCAGTAATGTACCGTTAATTCTTTTCCCCAAAAAAACTAACGAGAAAGATTGCTAATATGTACTAAATTCATATAATAATTTTTGGTTGATACACTTTTATTATCAAAATAAAAATACTGAATAGTTAGTGCAAAATTGTAAACATTTAAATATTGCCAAAGTATTCTACAAAAACATTTATTTATAAACCAATTCATTAAAACAAAAACGCAATAATTGAAATCTAAGCGTGCAAAGAATAATATTGATGTAATAGATTATTGTGGTTTAACATTTTTAAAAAGTATGTTCGTGAAAAGATTAATTTGTCCAAAGTTTTATCACCTAATGAAGACCATTTTGGTTCAAAACATTTTAGCTGCTGAAAATGATCTCTTGTTTAATACTCGTTTGTCGGATGGTTTTATACGGTTCGAATATTAGGCATAGAATATAACTTTTTCATTTGGGGACTACCAGTAAAAAAAATTTAATTTATCGCATCATTTGCAAGTTACCGGTGAGCCGGTATTATAAGCCTTTGTCCACACATCCTTGAGAATGTTTTTATTACCTTGATGCTCCTATCTACGGAGCCTGTGACGAAGGACGTCTTGTCCGGATGAAGGGACATACTCATGACGTCTCCTGCGTGCCCCATACACTCGATTTCTTTTACTCCTTTCTCCAAATCCCACAACATTCTGCAACGAAACGGGAACAATCAAACATTTCAAAGTCTTGTTTGCAATGTAAGTGTCTGGAGTAGTTTCGTGCTCTGAAAAGGAGACAAAAACTAGAGAATTTGGTGAGAGAAAAGCACTTAATTTTAATTCCACTACAGATGCGAAGTTAAAATAACCCACCCCACCTTTTACTTGTATTACTGGAAAAACTGAGCGTTCTTCCTTAATCGGCTGACACCAACGAGATACAGTAATTAGACCAATGTTTCTGAACATGTCTGCATCAGTACATTGTACAGTCGAACTTCGGTAACTCGACTTCCTATAAGTCGAATAATCCGGTAACTCGAACTTTTAATCAAGTCCCGAATCATTTCTATAGTTTTCTTTAAAAAACTGTCTCGATAACTCGAAGTGAGCATCTTCTAAGTCGAAGTTTTTGTGATAGATTTCCCCGGTAAAAAACACAATTCTGTTCAAAACTTCGAATGCCAGTCCACTCGTGATCTTCGAGAAAGCACAGGACGCTATTCACATCTTACAACAATACCTGGAGACCACCGAAGGTATAGACAACACCCTATTTAACTGTGTTCAAAAATTAGATGACTTTGTAAATGCCAACAACCTTAAAAATAATTGCTTTTTTCAAATGAGATTTACATGGTATGTATACTAATTAATATGTAATGAGACCAAATTTCTTGAGTTTTAATAAAACTTTTGAACCCATACTTCTCTTGTTGTTTACATAGGCTATTAAAAAATCAAATTCGTACAACTATAGTATTATAGCACATATCAAACCATTTAAACCATGTCGACCCATCTTGAGTGCCAGTTGAGAGGAATGGTAGGTAACTTCGATAACTCGAACATCGGATAAGTCGAATATTTTTGGGGGTCCTTTGGGACTTCGAGTTATCGAAGTTCGGCTGTAATTAAAATCACTTGGTATTGCATTGTTAGTATGAAAATTTCTTTTTATCACATACCATTTTTTTTTGTTTACTGTTTCCTCTATGTCAGCCTTCTAGACACGTGTGTCACTCCTTTTTTGTACTTACCTATAGGAATCATGCTTTTTCACTCTGAGTTTTGCTTTCAGCTACACGAACAAACGTTCACCTTCAAAATTTTTGATTAAGATTTTTTATTTGCGAGCACGCTATCCACTTTCCCTTCCTACTCAGTATTTTATATCGAGACAGGGTTGCATGTAGCTGTTATAAATCGATGAAGTTAGACTTGATTTTTACTATTCAGAATAGGCAAAAATTCTGAAGATAGTAAAGGTAACAACAACAAAAAAAAAGCCCCAACTCTGCGATGAAAGTTGTAGAATTTTGAGTTAAAGAAAATACACCGTCAAACGTTCATGTGCTACTTACATAATAAGGTCCAACTATTTTTCTGTAAAGTAGATTGCTAAATAAAGTCCCATTATACATAAATATTATCAACGTAATAGCTGTACAGTACATTTTTTTTATTGCTTTGGCATAATTTTTGTTATTTGCAATTACCTAAACAGTTTCTTAAAAAAATATTAAGATTTACTTTTACTGCGTTTTTATTTGATATTATTTGTTTAGTTGTGCTGCAAATAATTTTAGATATTTTTAGTGTGCTGTTAACTAAAAAAGGTTGAAAACTTTGAACTAGAAGCAGGAGACTGTACTCAAGTGTCTCTTCCTTGAGTTTTCTTATATACCCAGGTTTTCAAAGCAATCGGTTTTGCGTCGTATCTTCCCGTATGAAAAGCACCACTGTTAATGCTGTAAAAGATTAGATATTTTGGGCGGCATTATTGAGAGCTCTCGAACAGATTTGTTTGTACAGCGGAGAACCATGACTGGTGATGATCTATCGGGACATCATTCTGCTACTAGTTCGTCTGTTAAGGTGTGCAATGGACGATAACATCGTCTGTATGTGTAAAAGGTTAGTTGTTTTGGGCGGCATTATTAAGAGCTCTCGAACAGATTTGTTTGTACAGCGGAGAATCATGACTGGTGATGATCTATCGGGACATCATTCTGCTACAAGTTCGTCTGTTAAGGTCTGCAATGGACGATAACATCGTCTGTATGCATGAAACGCCCGCTTTCATCTTGCAAATATCGTGAATGAATGCCTCGAAGAGTTACTCGTATGTTAGGTATGTATATTACTCGTCTAGAATATCACGCCTTCTCGCAAGGGATTAGATTTATTTCACCTTAAGTTGAGTCTTTAACTGTTTAAACTGCCCTCTTTAATTTATGAATCTGAGTATCGTAGTTCTCGGCTTAATTAGTTCTTGCATATAAAAAAATGACTGTTCCACTACCGACAAACCAAGCCAAACTATCCTTATTCCAAAATGTACTGCAAGAGAACACCTCTTTGTAAGTTTAATTTTTTAAGAGGGTGCCAACTGGGAAGACAGTAAGTTAATATTTCTCTGATAAATACCATTGGATTGTTCCGAATAACATTTGATATACTATGGAAAAATAACTAACTACATATAAATTTACCTTTGCTGAAGTTACGCTGCAAATATATTAGACGCTAAATAGCAAAAGACGCAAATGATTTAAATGTTTGTAGGGTAGATTTTTAGATCGATTTTCAGTCCAAACTATCAGCTGCTGTTATTTCTCCCGAGCAAACCGTCTCTCATTTATTTATGCTCTCTCAACTGCTATGAAAATGTGTGAACGTACATTTTCATGTCTGCTGATCCAGTCACCAGCTTGTCGTCGTCCAGAAATCGACAGCAAGATAGAAAGCCTTCAAATCCCATCATTTCTCTCCTAATTTTGGCGGCACCTGCCGCATCCCTGGAATTCACATCGTAGACTGTGCACATATTGTCCATTCCTCCGCAAGCCACGAAATTGCCAGACGGTGAGTAGGCGACCGTCATTACCCAGCTGGATTGAAGAGGTATGATACGGACCTGCAGAAAGAAATAATGGTATTGTAGGTTTGCAATGCAAGCAAATCGAATCCAGATTTAAAGGGTCTCATACCATCTAAAGAAGTCTTGAAGATGTACCTGTTTCGATACACCGCAAGTTTTTAACTCATTAGTGATCGAACTATTTTTATCGAATATATATTGATGTATATCTTAAATCTAAATTATTATGGAGTTCTAAGAATAAAATATACATTAAATAAAGAGAAAACTGAATATCACAGCTTATGTTAATTAGTAACAGCTATCATCGTAAGCATCATTTGATGCCATTGATAAAAAAAAAGAGGAAAACTTCGGGATAAGAGATAAGAGATTTATTTGGTATCACATATAAACACAGTAAGTGAAGCCTTTGTCCAACTAAGCTCAAATGGAGCCCGGGGCAAGTCTTCTCCCATCCACCCCCTCGCTACATTCTTACAAATAACGAATTTCAAAACTTGTACTTCATTTTTCACAACAAATTTCATATTTAATTGAAATTTATATATATATATATATATATATATATATATATATATATATATATATATATATATGTCAGGATTTAAATTGTAGATTAATTTTAAAAGATTTTAAATTAGGGATTCTTTACTGAGAGTGTCGCGGCGTGAGGAGTTAGCCACATAAATACGGCTTACGCGCAATGATCTAGAGCAGAGAGCAGTGTGCGCATTTCGCAGACAGAGCTGTGGCTACCCGAGGCAGCTAAGCCTGCCTTTGTTAAAAGTTAGGCGCCAATGTGCGATGCCATTGAAGATGATTGATGAGTAGTGTGCTCTGAGATTTGAATAAAACTATGAAAATGTACTCAGGACTCTAGTGTCATTTAGTGGGAACCTGACATATATATATATATATATATATATATATATATATATATATATATATATATATATATATATATATATATATATATATATATATATATATATATATATATATATATATATATATATATATATATATATATATATATATATATGGGTTGTTGCAGTCTTGATCATAAAAATGACACCGTTTTAGCTAAAGACCTTTATTAAGATAACGTTGAAGGACGGGTTCCCACTTCATCATAGGGACAGGACAAACTGAAGGGTCAGCTAGCATGAAGTTATAGGTACAAGACACGTAACACCTGGGTCAATATCTGTGGGAAAAAAAATCTGCCACATCGTGGATCTCTTTCTTATTTGGAAATTTTCTAAATTGTTCGCTAGGGCCATGTAGAGTTATAATTGGTCAGGCCCTTTCTCTGTGTAAACTGTAGCCCCAGTGGTCAATTTAGGTTAGGGGTTAAAAAGGGGAATGCAAAATGACGCGGGAATTTTTAGTCCTTGATTTAAGTTTTGGAAACCCCTGAGAATTTTCCTTACACACACACACACACACACGCGCGCACACGCACGCACGCACGCACGCACACACGCACACACACACACAATCAATCAATCAATCAATCAATCAATCAATCCCATAAGTATCTCTCTCTCGCTCTCTTTTATAAACTAAGTTTTTGTTTATAAAAAAATACAGTAAGGGGCAAATTCAAAATAAATTGTTAAACTTCTGTAAGGAGTCTATATTTGAGCATCAGATAAAATTAAAATAAATTTATAAGAAAAGTAATTTTCTTTTAGATACAATAAAATTAAAATATTGTATAAGTGATAGCTAGGAAACTTATCGATAATTTCCAAGATAATCAAATTTTTCTACGACTTCAAATCTTTAATATAAAATGTTTCGTACTTACTTTATTTCCGGACCAGGTGTCCCATATAATGAGTTTTCCGTCTAAAGAACCTGACACTAAATGCCTATTAAAGATTATAACATGTAAGTAAAACGAAAAAAAGAGTAAAAATAAAAACAAATTTTTTATTTTTTATCCATAGATTCAGAACAAATATACTTCAATTTTACGCTAAGATTAATTCTAAAAATTACAGATATATACCACCAAGCATTACAGAATTAATCTATTTCGCAACTAGGCAATTTTATTTATTTATTTTTCATTTTTTTTTGGTTGTGACTTATTGTTCAGCAAGTATACTGAAGAGACACAAATTTTACCTTTCTCTGCTGACAAGATAGACTTATAGCACTTAAAATGATTTTTCTAACACGCTTTAAGTCTAGAGATATTTGAAAACAGAGCTTCCTAATAAAGTATATTATAAGCTGAAATGAAAAAACAAGAAGGCATCATTGTGAGAAAGTGAATATAAAGGTTTTTTTCTTCCCCTACTACCCCCAAAAAGGAGAAAAACAGTTTTTTAATGAGTCACTATTTAATAACTAATATAAACTTACAGTTTATTAATGCATGTCAGTTATACATATATTAATTTAATATACATATACATTAATATTATAAATATACATATACACCAATCATACATGCACCAACAATACATCATTTATACATATACTGTCTACCAATAAGTGTTTGGGCACCTATACAAATGACGATATCTGCGGTCCTGAGGTACGTCACGGCCTCCACCGGTATACATCGTGTAGGATAGAGACCGACGAGTGCTGTGCAGAGAAATTCGGAAGAATCTCATCCAACCGATGGACCTCATCCCCGAGGAGTTTCAGCAGGCATCCAGGAGTATTGTGTCAATGAATACCATCCGTAAGGAAGCACATCTGCTTGGTTTTCATGGTCGTGCTGATGCCCTTAAGCCTTTGATTACAAAGTCCAACCGAGCTGCTCGGTTAATGTGGTGCAAAGCACATCGAAAGTGGACCGTAGATCAATGGAAACGGGTTTTTTGGAGCGACGAATCAAGGTTCACCCTTTACCGTTCAAATGGCAGTGTCTGGGTCTGGCTTCTGTCTGGAGAACGTCTCCTGCCAGAATGCATTGTACCAACAGTCAAGTTCGGCGGAGGTGGAATTATGGTCTGGGGGTGTTTCTCCTGGTATGGACTGGGACCCTTGGTCCCCATTCATGGTAAGCTCAAAGCCGATGCTCACTGCATTATTTTGGATGACATTGTGAATCCTACGTTGTGGCAGTTTTACGGGTTGGACCCCTGTTACTTTCAGGACGACAATGCCAGTTGTGATCTTTCGAGGTTATCTAAGGCTTGGTATGGAGCCAATGGAGTTAGTTCATCGAATGGACTGTCCTCCCCAGAGCCCAGACCTGAACCCTATCGAAAACCTCTGAGACGAGTTGGATCGCCGAATTAAAGGGTGCACTACTATTCCAAAATCGGTGAAGGAACTTGTATGTCTACTCCAAACTGAGTGGAAGACAATACCACTAGCTGTAATACAAAGACTTGTGGAAAGTATGCCATGGAAGGTTCACGCTGTAATTGCCTCTCGTGGAGGCTCTACCAACTATTGATTTTGAATAAAGTTAGTTTTTCTTTTCTATCACAGGTGTCCAAATACTTATTGGTAGACAGTGTAGTATACACCATTTTAATTCCTTTTTTTTTTTTTTTTTGTCTTGCACAAGTATTATAGGTAACGGACTACGATCATCCAAAATTTGACTTCGAGATTTTGTTTGATCTTCACGTTTTGGACCTCCATGAATCCGAAAATGCCGTTGATTCCAATAAACTGAGGCCTTACATGTCCGTGCCTCTATAAAGATAATAATTATTGTATACAGTTTAACTATTAGGTGATACCATATTGCTGTCGACTTATGTCACAGGCAACATCTGAGCCATAATGACGCGAGAAGTCGTCCTTATGACGCGTCAGATTGGGGATTTTACCAAACTTTTGGGTTACTGACGGCAAAAGAAAGTAACACTTCACTTGCTACTTGTAGTTACCGAACGGTTGGTTACTTCCAGTTGATATCCGATTTCCGGTGCTGTTATTAAAGTTCATAAAATACCGTGTTACCGTAGCTGAAAGACAGATGTTATTTATGTGATAGCATTCATATGTTTTGTAAAAGTAAGAACAAAACTTGACTAACGAAAATAGTTATTTTTCTTTTTTATGAATACAATAGAAAGTAGACGGGAAGATACTCCAGGTACTTTTGATGAAACGATTGAAACAATCAGCTGTAGTAATCGGTTCATATTTATTATTTAGTTTTCAATGCTTATATTATTCACTACAAGTCTGTTACTGATACACTCCCATTAAACAATTTTTGAAATACAATTTTCTCTTTTATTTTGCGTTTCCATGGCTTTTATCCTAAAGAATGTAGCTCTTGGCAACTATTCAAATTGGCTTGCATACATCAAATTTTTTTACTCTCTCGATACAAAGTTCAAAGAAAGTGCTGTAGTTGTCAGAATACTAGACTTCCAGCATTTTGATGATTATCGACATTTTTTGACTGTTCTAAAAACAAGAAAAACATTTATCGAATTAAGTCTCTATATATGGGTGAGTAAAAATTTCATTTTGTGAGGATTTTTAGGACACAATATAAAGAAAATGCACTGATTCTGGACTTTTCATTTATGTAATATCACAGTGCAATTGACAAAGGTGGAAAATAAACATATTTACTTCTAACTTATCTCTTAACATATTTACTTCTAAGAAGTCGACTTTCGACTTTGGGATCTCATTCCCGTTAGCTTTAATATTTCTTTTCTACTTTGTGCATAGAAATAGGTCGCTGAGAGAGTACCTTATTCTCATTTTGGATCGTCTTGCATCCTGAGTTTCCTCAACAAACTCCAGCATGATACGCACTCTACAAAAAATTCAAGCCGCTAGACGATTTTTTTAGTTTCGAAATCAAATTAAAGAGTATCAAGACTATTGATAAATCAAAAAATAAACAAAACTTTTTCAGAAAATTTAAAAAAATGTTAAAAATTGGTATTTACGCCACCTATATATTAGGCTTTCACAACCACAGTAAACTAAGTTCATTTGGAAAAATGAAGAGAAATCGAATCTTAACGTCTTTATCTCATAATTAGTTACTGGATATCAAAGAAAAATTTTAAGAAATGTTTCTTAACGAGAGTATTTCCTAGCTTATATACATGTTGTGAAGACTCCTTTTTGTCCGAGCACGCGCCAAAACAGATGATCGTAGTACACCTGTACCTGGACAATAGCGTGGCGTCGCAGAGTCGGGGATCTTGACAATCGGACTGAATAGACGAATACGCCCCTGATGGATCTCGTTAATGAATTCTCGGGAATTCCGTGAAAAGAGAGCCAGCGAATGAAAATTCAGCTAAAAAGTATAACTGTAACTTTAGCTGGAGTTCTCATGTAACTGGGATCTTAACTGAGAAAAAACAGTGGCGGGACCGTAACTGACCCCCCAGGTATAAAAAGCCTACAATTTTGCGACTCAGGGCTTTTCGTCATTTTTTTCGGAGGTGTGTTGACCTCGTGGAGGCTTTCGCCTTTTTTTACTAGAGAGCCAGCTTGCTAGTTCGGGAGATTCGTAAAGTCCGCTCATATAGGGAGCTGCAGAATCTCGATACCGAACGGGGGATAAATTGGGTTTGATTGCACCCTGAAAAGCCTCCCCATTTGTAAGAGATTATTAAATCTCTTGTTTTTCTTTCGACTGTGATTGTCGTGAGGAAGTTTTATCGGTAACCATCCTTTGCAGTTCTAGATGATTTAGGAATTAACGTTTCTTTGTAAGTAGCCGTATTTAATCCAGAATTAAAGTGAATTTCCAATTTTATTCTTTGACTGTGATCCATTATTCACGTTACCTCTCATTTGAGAATATTGAAGGCGTCACAATGTGCCCACATATGAAATAAGTTGTTAACCCTGGTAAACAATAAAGAAAAAGTGGATTTAAATGGATTTAAAGTTTGAAGACCCATATCATAGAATATACATTGGCTACTCAATCAAAAGTTTAATTATTTTAATTAACTGCACTTATTGTACCTGTTATCTCCGCAGTAATGCACAGCTGTTACTTTGGAGAGGTGACCTTTCAATATTTTTTTCGTCCTTAAAGGTATTTTGGGTATATCTGACATGCTGCTACAGATATCGTCCATAGTTTTGTCTGCAGCTTCAGCTTGGGCTTTCTGGAAAGAAAAATGTGATCTTAAGACTGCTTTGTAAAAAAAAAATAGTTTAAATATTGAGAAAACAGTAATTTTACGTAAATATTTCAATAAACTTATCACGCTAATCAAAGATTTGTTAAAATTGACAGTTAAAGATGTACCATTTCGTAAGAACCATCATTCTTGTGTATTGAAGCATCGTGAGATATTTAGATGTTAATAGAGAAAGTGCATGTTTGTAAACCAATGTTTCCGTGACTACAACTCAACGTTGGCAAAAGTCCAATCTCTCTGAGGTAGAGTTGTGAGAAGTGAAAAAAACTCGGTTTAAACGGGAAAAAACCGGGTTTTTTTGGGAAGGGGAATCTTGAAAATTTCAAAACATAGGAAGTTTTGAAGTATTTTGAAGTCGCTAATTCCTATGACACAATGAGAACTATCATTTGTTTTTGTCTTCGTTGTAGACCTCAAAAGTTGATGTTTTCACGGAAATTAACTATTATATGCTATGAAAAAAATTTGAATAATTGGGATTAGCTAACTATATTTGGCAAGGTATCATGTTTAACATGAAAGTACGAGTATATTTTTCCTTTGAGAAATATCCAATATTTTTATTATTACATAAATATTAGACAATAATCTGTAGTGTCACAAAACCCATAAATCATTATTTTTCTTGGGTAACATCTCTCTCTCTCTCTCTCTCTTTCTATGTATATATATATATATATATATATATATATATATATATATATCATGTTTTGTGTGTGTAGAGATTGGACACACAATGCAACATTATCATCTGATTACACCTTTAAATGATATATGCATTACAAAAAATAATAAACTGTTATTTTAAATTTAAAGATACCTATTTTTATAGTATAAAAGGAGGGAAAAAGTTTAGTATAAAGCAATTTACATAATAAATAATGATAAAAAAAAAGTATATAATTATTATATTAGCAATTAAAATTGTGGCAACCAGTTATGTGTTTGATAAGACTAACAGGGTAATTAATTACATATGTTACTACTATCAAATCATTTAAATGCTCATTGCTATTATTTCTTGAATATATATATATATATATAAATATATATATATATATATATATTGCCAAAAGTAAAAAAAAATCTCTTAGAATAATAATATGCCAGGAGGATGATACATTTTCTACCAAAGGTTATACCCCCAATAATTCCTAACCAAATCTATAAGTTGAACACATTTCTTAAGAATTTGAACAATAAAATTAAAGTTAAAAGAATTCAAATGTAAATATTTAAAAATTGGTATTTTGAAAAAAATATATAGTTTGAAGCATAAAGCTTTTAACATTTTTTTTAAAGAAAAAGGGCTAAATGCCGTAAATATATTTCTATTTTACAGAGGAAAACATATATACTATTTATTCCTAGCCTCTAAAATTTCTCTTCTTCCAAATTTAAGTAATTTTGTATTAAACACATAATATGATCGAAGTTGTTAACTTTATTGCTGACATAAAATATTAGTCTGAAATCAAGACACAATTAATTTTTGACGCTTTGATATCGTAATATAATCTTACTTTTATTTTATCGATGATCCCATCAAGTTCAGCTTTCAGCTCATTTTCGTCTGGTTCCTGTAAGAGAAAGAAGATCAGCAGGTTACTGATGAGAGTAAATTATCATTTCGCTTATTTTCTTGTTTGATGTGAAATTTTTTAAAAATTATTAAGAATAATTAATAAAAGTGTAAAATTAGATTATAAATGTTTTTAACTTTCCAACTGTAGGTTTAAAAATAAACCTTCCCTAAATTTGATAGATGGAGAACCTGTGAAAGGAAACTTGTTTTGGCGCATTGGCGTAAAGCTGGGATCACGATCTTTTTCGCCAATTTATGTTTCTAGCCAATGCAAACAAATTGATATACCAAATGGGTGATAAGGAAATAGTCTTTTTGCTCCAACTTACGTTTCCAGCGAAGGCTCGTAAATTGATATACCATAATCCGTGATTCTGGTGTACTGTTACGGGCCTATGTTCTTAGAAGTTTGACGTTGAAGATATATCATTTTAGGAAATTCTCTAGATATGAAGGAACTGAATTAAAGTAATATCTATAAACCATTTCTAAGATTCTAAGAGTGATTATATCTGTCTGTTTTTGGTTTTCCGCCGGTGGCAACGCGGAAAAGGAGTTGGAAAAAAAATAAAATGGTTGTTGTTGCTGATGTCTAATGTATTATTTTTGAATACTAATTTGCTCTCCCAAAGACTATTTTTTAGAGAATAGAATGGTATCAGTGCCATATATTTTGCCATACTAAATCTGAATCTAATTCGGCTTCGATTAGCTATTTCGACGCTGTTGTTTTCATTTTTTAGTGAAATATATACATAAGAAATAAGTGAGTAAAATAAAAATTGGAAGTAGTATCCTTTCGAATTTCTCGTATAATCACAGAAAGAAAAATAACTATTTTTGTTCTTGCTTTTTATAAAAAATATGAACTCTATCACTAAAGTAATATTTTTCTTTTAGCTACGAAAACATGTTATTTTATGAATTTAAATAACAGCATCGGTAACCGGATAGTAATCAGCATTTAGTAACAGGAAGTAGTAGGTAAACTGCTAATTCTGGTTGATGGAAGTAGCCCAAACGTTGATGCAAAAGTACATTTTTTTTATAATATACCTATTCAAAATTTGGATTCTTTAAGTCAAAACAGACTCGAGTTATGTTCACACACACACTCTCACACACACACAGACATAATTTCAGAAATGGTATTTTCCAACCCAGGAAAGTTTAAAACATGAAGGTGAATTTAAACCTCGAGGTCGAATTTTTGGAAGATTACAATGCTTTCCCTATACTACATATACGATAAAGTAAAAACTAGCTTTTCTAAACGAATGGGTTTTTATTGTTCTAAAAAATAATTGTTTGAAGATTTATAAATTAGGTTTTTATTCTGTTGGTAGAAATTATCTTGCATGATCTAAATAATCTTGGTTTTGCAGCCTAGTGTAGTAACGTGCGTGCTATTATCGAAATTTAAAATATTTTTTTGTGACATTTTCCCCCCTTTTATATGTATTTACTGGATCCGAAATTTTGGGTTATCTTAGCAGAAATCACTCAGAGGAGGAAAATACAGTAGAACCTCGGTATAACGACCCCCTGTGGGACCAACATCATATGGTCGTTGTAACGAATTGAAAAAAATAATAAAAAAAATTGAGCAAAGAAATGATGCAACAGTGCATACCTAGAGAACACTTCTATTTATTTGTATTTCCATTACTGAATTTTTGAAAAAAAGTCTTTGATTGACGCCTGTTTCAAGTTCATTTGGGAATTTTTCATTATCACTGATTCCATATCCGTTAGATTTTGAAGAATATCTTCAGAATTAAATTGTCCTTCAAAATATTGACGCAAGGCATTGATTGCATTGAAGGCTTCTTTTTCATTCATTTTTTTTCAAAAGCTTGGACGATTTCTTCTCCGTCGTCGGAATCGCAGATTTCTTCATTTCCGGTAAGTTTCGTCTACTGCAACTAACTCATCAAAAGATAATCCGGAAATTTGACACTGAGGAGCTGGTCATTTCATTAGTGCCTGGAGTGTCATCTAACTAGGACATCAATGTCATACGTGACGAAAGGGTCCTTTTAAGCAGACACAAAGAGAGGAGTACAGGTTTCTTGAAGTTGCACCACAGTACAACAATTTTAAAATAGCCCACTTGTTTATAAGTTATGCGGTCTAAAATTGGCGGTAGCTCTAACGAAAAATAATACGCTTGGGGTTGTAGTAATAATTCAAAATTAACAATATTCCTATGGTAAAATAATTGGGACTTTTTAAGATGGTCGTTCTAACGAAGGGGTCGTTGTATCGTGGGGTCGTTAAAAAGAGGTTCTACTGTAGTTTAAATTAGAAGGACAGGTTGTTTGGAATTTCTGATTTCTCGCCCTTTTTTTCCTTCCGGGAAATCCCGGAAACACCATTAAACTCTGGATTTCGAGGTGAATGCAACAAAAACAAAATTAGCTCTTTTCAATAAATACCATAATTACACACAACAAGTATATGCATAACATTTTAAATGTATTTTATATAAGTATATGCATAACATTTTAAATGTATTTTATATAAATATATGCATAAAATTCGAAATTCATATTTCTTTGTATATTAAGCTACGAAATACAAATGAACTATATTAATTATTCATTTTTAAAATAAGATTTAAGATGGCATAATTCAGATAATATAGCTTTGGATAAGAATTTTTTTGTTCCTATTGTAATATCAACTTATTTTTATTCATATCCCATGAACCGCTAATATTTAGTTTACTAGGAATTCACATTGTAACAAAACTGTGGGAGAAATGGATTTAGCGAAGATATAAGAATCAACTATCACCATTAAAGAGTTTTTTAAAAGTTATTTTTGGTTTGTCTGTGAAATCGTTTTATTTTCACACGAATCTTCTCTTAAAGAGCTCTCCTCGAAATTAAAATTTCAAAATAATTAAGTGAAATTTTGATATTTAATGAATTTGGTAGCTTTTAAATAGACTGTTATAAAATAAGAAAAATGAAAAAGAGCTTCCGTTTTACTTTCTAATCATTTCTAGAATAAGCTTGAAGTCAGTAGATTTATGTATATATCGATACCTGTGCTTCTCTTTATCATATCGATAACTGTTTATTGAGATGTAACTGTAACTGTGTAGTATAGGATAAAGATTTTTACACACTTGTGAGACAATCGACACTCGCTCGGCTGAAAATTTGATCTACCGGTTTGGCGCATTGGCGTTAAAGCTGGGATCACGATCTTTTTCGCCAATTTATGTTTCTAGCCAGTGCAAACAAATTGATATACCAAATGGGTGATAAGGAAACGGTCTTTTTGCGCCAACTTACGTTTCCAGCCAAGGCTCATAAATTGATATA
Organism: Pardosa pseudoannulata; assembly: GCA_032207245.1. Classification (NCBI taxonomy): domain Eukaryota; kingdom Metazoa; phylum Arthropoda; class Arachnida; order Araneae; family Lycosidae; genus Pardosa; species Pardosa pseudoannulata. Next base: position 165,515,535 of record CM063508.1, on the reverse strand, counting down.
CCATAATCCGTAATTCTGGTGTACTGTTATGCGCCTATGTTCTTAGAAGTTTGACGTTGAAGATATATTATTTTTGATAAAAACTAACCTAAACAGATGTTTATAAAAAAATTACGATGATAAATAACTGACGCTTTGTTGGTATGTTGTTTTTCTGGCTTTTATCAGACATTAATTGAGAATATATCCTCTATTTATAATGAAAATAACTTATTTAAGAGTTATTTTGTATTAATATTTCTGGACAAATTTAATATGCTAATGTACATTTATTTTTCAGAGATCCTCTTCGTTACATATTTGTGAGGTATAGGATAAATGTTGTTGACATGTAGCTTGTGTGCATTCTCTGCCCTGATAATTTATTGAACATACATTTGAAATATATATGACAATTTAGAAGCAACGCACATTTCCTAACTAACTGATAATGTAAAAGGAAGCATGAAAAGTTGATAAAATTAATTGCGAGACGAAAGGTAACCACTATCTATTATCAGTATAAATTTTAAATATGTTAGTTATAATCGTAAACTTCATTTCGAGAACTAATTTAAAGTATATTGTATAATCTTTACAAATTTTGTGTGAGATATTTGTGAAACGAATTAAATCATTAGAAAGTGCCAGACGTTGATATAATTTACGGAAGGAATGATATAAGTTTAATCAATGTAAACGGTACTAGTGTATAAGTTTAAAAGTTAAGTATCACTGTATCCCCCCCGTATCACTGTAGATTCATTTTATAAAAATTTAACTCCTTTCTTGTCTTATAGTTATTTGCTTTTCCATCTATTCTTGTTTTAATTATGATGGTATTTAAAAGGCTGGAAGTAAAATTTCTAGAAAAGTGGTATACGTGATATTGCCATTCAAACACAGGGTACACAAAATACCACATCATGTAATATTACGTCATAAACAGGTAATACGTTGAAAACACATAGACCTTTCGGACCAGGGCGTAACTAGACTCTTTAAAGCCCCTGGCAAAAAAAAAAAAAAATGGTCTGCGCCTCTATTATCAAATATAGTGAAAATGTGTATAAAACATGTATTTTTTCCGTATCATATAGTCAGTATGAACTCAAAATATTTTGTTAATTCTCTAAACGTTTCTAGTATATTAATTTATAATTTTTTCTTCTATTTTTACCTTATTAATACTTAAAAATATTTTTGAACACTTTGGGTATATTATTTTGCTGATGAACTGAGGAGTTTATTTTAGAAGAACATTTCTTATTTGGACGTTGAATTTTCATAAAAAAGTTGCCAATATCTTAATTTAAATTTAATTTTAACAACTTTAGTAAATTCAAAATTTAAAACGAATATCCGGATTTATATTCAAGCATATTAGGATTGTTTGGTAAATATTTTGTAAGAATCTATAACAAGTTTAGTCTCTGAAAGCATTTAAAAAAATAAGAAAATTAAAAAAAAATAGTTTTTAAACTCATTGGATTTTTAAATAAAAATAATAAATCCGTTTTCCCCTTTTCCTTATTTCTATTTGGAGCGAATCATCCTCTTTCGGACCCCCATTTTTCTTACGGTGCGGCGCCTCTAAGACTGATGTGCCACCTTTGCCACGCCCTAGTTACGGATCTGTTCGGACTGAAACAACTTTATTATTAGAAACTATTTTTAATTCAGTATAAAATTAAAAGTTCTGCTTTGGTTAGGATAAAAATTTTCCTAGATCATTAATAAGGGTCTAACTTTATAAAAAATATTCAGTTTTGTTACAGTAATAAATACATTTAAAAAACATAAAATGTATGCATAAAGTGAAAAAATTGAAGTCTACTTACTGGCAAAATAATTTTTGAAATATGTAAATTAGGAAATATGTTTTCGAATCAAACTGTAGCTAATTACACTTTTTATTCTAGAAATCTCAAATATTGTAATTCGGGCGATATCTTTTATTTTATAGCATAAAAAAGCTATTTTATAATTTTCAATTCTTTAGTATTTTTTATATATTTTTAAACTTTAAAATGTATTTAAAATGATAGGTTTACATAATAAAAAAAGCTTATTAGCTTCTATTTAATAATAAAGAAATTTCGCTTCTATTACACGCAACTAATTTTTACACGGTACATAAGTTCCTTAGAAAATCTTGCAAAAAAAATTTTTTTTGTAAAAAAATGCATGCGACATTGCTGACAGTGCTGAAAAACATGATCCCCAAATCATTACATTTTCTTTTCCATGTGTGGCAGTTGGTATTTTTGTTTCAAGAGCAGTATTCGATTTCTATCAAACTGTTTTCTTACCACCAGAACCGAAAATATTAAATTTGCTTATAAAAAAAATATATTCTTACAGGTCTTTGATGGTTTGTCGACATACGGCTTTGCGAAACACAAGTCTTTCAGCTCTTTAGTTTCACTAATATAAGTTTATGGAAAGGAAATGGACTTGAGAATCGGTACCTGGAACGTTAGCTTGCTTTATAAAAGTGGAGCACTAAGAAACTTAATCTAGGTCTTTGCAATCTCTTACCAACACCATCAGGAACTCCGCAGAGACCATTCTACATGCCTTCATAACCAACAACATGCACGAACGTTGGATCTGTGCCAGTTTCAGATCCTGTACCAGATACCACACCCAAAGAGGATGATTTCATCCAGTATAACACTGTACATTGTCTTCTTAGTCTTTCCACCAAGTCCCCAAGTTGGTCTAGAGATGCGAGTGATCTTCTGTACGACCTTATGGACCTTGCCTCTGACAAAGTCCAGGTGTACAGTGAATGACAACTTTTAAACGAAGATAACTCCCAGGTACCTCATTTGACCGGCATTCCTGAATGAACCACCGTCCAGTTCAAATTTCAATCTGTAACGCCAAGGAGAGGTGTCCTTTGAGATGATGAGGAGTTTAGTCTTCTCAACACTGTTTCAGATGATGCCAATCTGACATGAAAAGTACAGCTCGTTACACTTAGATCACCTCTTCCCAATTCCGAGCTTAGAGGAAAACTAGAAGTCGTTCGCAAAGGTAACGAGCTTGTCGCTAGCAAAGTCGGTGTTTTCCTTAAACAGCCTCATAGGATGCTTGACACTATGATTCATAGCCGCGGCCCCGAGCAGAAGCCTTGAGGGACACTATAGTTGTAATCGATGCTAGTACTGAACTTGAGGCCTTGATAGGTAGCCATATGGTTATTCAGAAAGCTCCCATACAGATGGAATAGCTCAAGGGGTATACCCAACCGGTACAGCTCCTGGAGACAGTTTGTCCATCTGACAGAATCAAACTTACCCTTGATCTCGAATAATAGAAGAGCAGTGAAAGGACCCTCATTTAGATTAGAGCACACGGCATCATCTACTACCTTTAGAGCAGGGATGCACAGACCGAGGCCCGCGGGCCGCATGCGGCCCGCCGGTGAAATACTTTAATAAATAATTTAAATTAATTTAAAGTTTAAATTAATAAATTATTTTTCAATTTTAATACATTATATCAATTCTTTATTGTCTTTAATTACCTATACTTCTGGCGGCCCTCCATCAGTTCATGATTTGCCCGAGTGGCCCCTAGTCTTAATAAGTCTGTGCATCCCTGCCATAGAGCGTCGAACGCGCTCCTGTGCTTTCGGAACCCTAACTGGAGTTCACTGAGAAGTCCTTTCTACGAAGTGCTGTAGCTGATTGTACATCAGCTTATCCAGGAGTTAACCCCAGGAACTGGCCAAACTGATTGGGCAGCACGAGTCACAGAACAATAGACCCCTACCCTGCTTGGCTATTAAGACCACTCTAGCGTTCTTCCATACGTCAAAAAACCAACGGTGCTCCCAGCAGAAATCCATAACCTTGAAAAGCCCCTCCGGATCGGTGGAGTGAACGAGCTTCAGAATATCGATTGAGAGTCCGTCAGGGCTACTGGCTTTTCCATTCCTGAGCCCCTTAAGAGTTAACGTGACTTCATTCTCAGAAAATAATGGGACTTCTTCCATGATCGTTCGAGAAGCCTTACTGAACCGAGGTTCAGAGACGGTCTTAAAGTGATGAGCCATGATGGCTCTCCCAGTATCTACCGCATCTAAAGTAGTTCCCTAATCGATGGAAACCGGCTCGAGCCTCGATTGGAAATTGTCCTCCATGAATGACTTACACTCAAGGCTGTAACCTCTTTACTCAGGAGGTTGCTCAAGAACTCCCGGGACCATCTTGCAATAGACGGCGCGCACACGGAGGTAGCGAATGCTAGAAATAAGGTGACTTATACTACAGCTACCAGGATAAATATCATTTTGTTGCTGATTTGATTGTTAGCAAGAGACTATGGAACAAGGTAATTAAATCCATTTATCGCTCTGAGACTCAGCAAAAAAACTAAGATTAACTAAACCAGAAGGAATAAGGAAAAAGAGTCGTCCACCGACTAGGTGGTCGGATGCAGTTGAAATGGACTTGAAGGAAATTGGTGTAATAAGCTGGAAAGCTATAGCAACGAATAGATCAAGATGGCAAAAATGACCTTGGCCTGTTAAAGCCCTTAGTGCTCAAGAAGAAAAAGGTATAAATTCAATAAACCCTGCTTTGGATTGAACAAGGAAAAAGTTGAGGGTAGGGTATAAATTCCATTGAGAGAATTTCACTAAAGACATGAAAAATTAACTGTGGATATGTCTATACCACAGAGTAGACTAAAGAAGAAGTATTCTGTGGATAAAGCATGCTTTAGCGACCGTGTCGAATTATTATTTGAAAATAACTATTGGAGCAGCATATTCAGAGGGAATATTACAGAAACCCTATATTAGAGAACTGAGGATCTTTAAAATGTCCGTTAATTAGTTGTCTATTAAAGAGGTACCACTATATATTCCCAACCTATAAAGACTGAATAGGACGTATTTAAAATCAAACACGTAACGGTTAGCGAACATAAATAACTAAAACATTATATACATATCTATTTTTATCTTTAATATCTTCATCCTAATAAATGTCACACGTGTGGCGTATACACAGCATACGTGACAGTTAATCCTCCGTCAGCAACCCTAAAAAAATGTTCATCCGATAAACCACCATAGCGTATACGCGGTACAATATCAGCTTTAAGTAGCATTGTCCCGGTCCTATTAGCCCTTGTGTTGCAAAAATTTGGTGGTGGTGCTACAAACCAAACTAAACTAAATCTTCTTGTTCAGAATTCCAGCACTGCATGAATATTGTTAGCTTTTCATATTTTCAAAATTTGGTTATTGCATTCCAAAGCCAACAAAACCACTAAATTTCTCTAGTTCCGAACTCCAGCGCTGGATGAGTATCGTCAACTTTAAATATCAAAATTTGGTCGATGCTCTTCAAGCTCATCCAATCTAATACATTATGTTTTGAATTCTTACGAATTTTATGAATCTTTTCAATATTAAATTTTCAAAATTTGGTCGTCCGAGTCGTTTGGTTGCTCCAACCAAACTAATTAATTCTTCTTGTTCTGAATTTCAAAGGCGGATAAATCTCGCCAACTCTGAATTTTCAAAATTTAGCTGTTGTGCTCGAAACTAATTCTTCTTGTCCGGACTTAACGCCAGATGAATCGTATCAACTTTGAATTTTCCTAGCAAAATATAGTGATCTCCAATCTCCGTATATCATCTCCTAAGTCGGTTCCGGTGCATTCGCATAGCAATATTACTAGCTGATACTGTGAGGCACAGTATGATTTAAAATAAATCGTGTAATAGAGGTAAGAGAAATCCGTTATTTAAAAAAATATAAATAATTAAATTAATAAGAAAAATAAATTACTTTCAGATACAATATTCTGTCAGATGCGCCGCAGACGTTAAATTTCAACTTTTTTAAACGCGTCAGCTTATCTAAGCGGAAATTATGGTAATTACACATTTTTACTACCCGTGCAATCTTTTAGAAAATGAATTATGTCATATTGTGCAAAAGTCTGCATTATTAAACTGGGAACGGGTGCTAAGAATTTATGCAATTTTTAACTTTTTAGAGTTAAGTCTATCAGACATAGAAAAAAAAAGGAATAAAGCATAGTTTTATCACAATTTTATATCTAATGTCATTGTTACGATGCACTAGTATTCTACAATCATTTTTCATCTCCCGAAATACACTTAAGAAAAATTGTCTTTTATTGTTTTTTCTCCCGGGCCAAACTAACATTTTGACTGATATAGTTCTCCCTTGTTGAGGCCAGAAAAGATCAATATTAACCGTCTACGACATACTGTTTGACGTCACTGGGTGAGTCTATTCTTTTCGGAGGTGAAGTCTCCCGTAGTCGCTGACGTAATCTTACACGCGTAATATGAGTCACTTATGACGCTATTATGCCTAGCAATGTGCTTTAAAAGGCATATTAATAATAACGAAAAAAAAAATCATTTCATTTTTATATTTTTCTTTTCGTAGCTGTATCTACGTCACTAGGAGGATCAAAGTTATTTTCCGCTGTTGCTTTCAGAAACGGTCATGTTTGTTTTTAGAGGATGTTCCAGACGAAATAAGCTTTGGAGGTTTTCCCCAGGGCCTTGCACGAAGGAATTTGTGGTTTTTCTTTTATTTTTTCCGAAGCGCGATAGAAAATGCAGCGTTTTACATGAAATAAGTGTCTCGCTCTTAAAAAACTAGCGAAAATAATCAAATAAAATGCATGCAAGTGTATTTTACACATGATCTACGAAATTTTTGCATAACTAAGAATCTGATTTGTTAAAGAAAAATCCACAAATTTTTTTTTTAGTGAGAATGCTGTTAGCGAGATTATCATATTCTCTGAAATTTATTCCGTATGAAGAGATTGTAGTTCCACATTTTGTATCAGAAATCATATGCATGAAATTTGATAATGCACTGAGATAGATTGCATTATATGCATTTAATCCTTTAAATGTCATGATTAAAAATACTTTCAAATTTAAGGGCATTAGGTTATGAACGTTGTCTGTGAACCTTATAAATAGGAAACATATAACAAATTTTACATTCCTTTAGTAGGTGGAAATTTTTTATTGAGGGGGGGGGTTAAATTGTGAATCCTTTTATTTGTACAGCACGGAAAATAGAGCTTCTTAAATCTAATTATTTTGAAAGAACAATGTATAATTATCATAAAAATGATATAATAAGTAGATAACTACACAGTTTTTCATTGTTGCTTTTGGTAGGTGTTTTTATTTGAAGTTTTAAGGAGAAAAATCAAATTCGATCTTTTCCATGTAAAGCAAATTTAAACTAATATTTTCAAAGAGAAAAATAAACTATGCAAAATTCTATTATCTGTGGATACATCAAAGAATCGATAACATAGAAAATCGAAAAAAAACCCTTACTATGTTTTTAAAAAGAAGAGAAATTAAGTATTAACAGGTGGTTTCCATGAGAAACCACTGTCCATTAAAGGGTTAACTCCTTCCGGTAAAATGACGAGTCTAGCTCGTCATCGGTTTTTCATTCCATACCGCACAATGACGAGCTACACTCGTCATGCGACTAAAGTTAATGTTAAATATGATAATTAATTTAGTTTATAATTTCTAGTATACTGAATTTAGCAAGACTTTTGTTACTTGTGGAAATACCAGGTCACTATTACATATTGTTTATTTAGAATTTCTTGGTACAAGTCACTGCCAAACTGATGAGTCAGAATAAAAGAAAACCTACTAAGAAATGCCGTGTGTGTTACAAGAATCAAATTAGAAGTGAGACTCCCTAGCGGTGTAAACAATTCAGTATTCCTTTGCACTTTGTTTTGAAAAGTACCACTATCTTGAAGACTATTATCTGTATACCTTATTAATGTTTTGCTTTGATATTTTCTTAATTATACCTTTTCTGATATTATTTAACACTATGTAAAAAGTGGATTTTAATTAGGAATATGTAAGAATTGTAAAATGAAACAAGTTTTTTAAATAAAAAATAAATGGTTACTTCACGCACAGTTTTTCATTATTAAATCATACCGGAAGGGGTTAAATGCATTTAAAAAAATAATAGTACACAATATAAAAAAAATGATTTCAATAATTTTTACACTTTATAAAATTTAGATTTTCCATTCGCAGGGCTACTACCTAAACTACAAAAATAAAGAATTATTTTGATTTAATAAAGGGGTTCTTGTTAAAAAAGTTTTTACTTATCATGTTGTATTTTTCTAAAGATTTAAAACTAAAGGTTTAAAACTATGTTATCACATTCCAATACACTAATTCAATCACGTATTTCCACATTAATTAAAGTAAAAAAAAATGAAATTGTTAAAGAGGTAACAGTTTGGGTATAATGGAGTACAAGAAATCTCCCGTTTTTGTAACTGTTGCAACATGTTTCAATTTTCTGTTAGGATTTAAAAATCAATTTTTTCTTACTAAAATTTGTATTCTTAAATTGTGTGGCAACTTCAATGTTCTTCAGTGAAGAAGTAGCGTGAAGAAGGATCAAAGTCACAATAGAATTGGAAAATCAGTTTTATTTTTTTCTGGAGTAAATATGGGGTATGTACAATATGTAAAAAGGAATTCTAATTCTCCCAAAACAAGTTGAATAGAGGATTTTTGCTGGCACTGAATTACCACGATGATCACAGTCGAAAATATAAGAGATTTGAAAAAAAAATTTCAATTTTACAACTCCTCTTCAACCTCCACTCAAAATACAGTTTTCTTTTTTTTTTTTTTTTTTTTTTTTTTTTGTTGTTGTTTAAATTAATTTTACAATTTACACTAAATCACAAATTTGTGATGAAAATCACACTCAGTTTATTTAATTTGTGATTAAGTGAATGTTTCAGTCTATTTAGTATGAATGTTATGTGTTTCCTTTGTGTTTTCTTTGTTAATTCAATTAGATTTTAAATATTCAATTTTTGTAAAATTTTTCCTCAAAATGGTGTTTTTGTTTATGTATCAATTTGTTGAGTTACGATCCCCTCGCCAGATTTCAAACGCCACGCTGCAAGCACGCAAGCTGCAAGCACGCCAATTTCGCCAAATGTGGTTGAAGCACCAACAAGATCCATGATTAGAAACAGGAGAGTGGGCTAAGAAGAGGAGTTGAAAAAAGAGTGAAATTGTTAAAGAGGTAACAGTTTGGGTATAATGGAGTACAAGAAATCTCACGTTTTTGTAACTGTTGCAATATGTTTCAATTTTCTATTAGGATTTAAAAATCAATTTTTTTCTTACTAAAATATGTATTCTTAACTTTTGCGACGACTTCAATGTTCTTCAGTGAAGAAGTAGCGTGAAGAAGGTTCACAGTCACAATAGAATTGGAAAATCAATTTTATTTTTTCTGGAGTAAATACGGGGTATGTACAGTATGTACAACGGAATTCTAATTCTCCCAAAACAAGTCGAAATGTAGAGGATTTTTGCTGGCACTGAATTACCACGACGATCACAGTCGGAAAAAAAAGATTAAATAATCTCACAAATCGGGGAGGTTCTTCCAGGGTGCAATGCAAACCCAATCTATCCCCCATTCGGTATCCGAGACCCTGCCGTTCCTTATATGAGCGGCCTTTACGAGTCTCCCGAACGCAATCACTAAAGGCTAGCTCCGGTCAAAAATCGCGGAAGCCTGCACGAGGTCAAAGCACCTCCGTAAAAAAATCTCGAAAAGCCCCGAGTCGAAAAATTCTAGGCTTTTTATACCTGGGAGTCAGTTTCGGTCCCGCCCACCGTTTTTGGTCAGTTACCCGAAAACTCCAGCTAAGGTTACAGCTAGTTTTTTTTATTGAATTCTCATTCGTTAGCTGTCCCGATTGAGGCTTCTCCAGGCAATCCTCCGGGGATGGGGTCATTACCGCAACCTATCAGGGGCGTGACGCCTATTCAACCGAACTCTGTCACCACGCTATTGTAGCCGGTCGGAACAGGAGGATTCAAATCAGCTGATTTCGGTCGTTAGTTCTGGACAAATAGAGGTTTTCAAACTTGCATACTTTCCTGAGATTTGTTTTAAAAATTTAAAGTACAACTTTAAGTTTAACCATTTCTTAATTCATTTGCAATAAAATTATTTAAAAACGAAACTTTTTCCGGATATAAAGAATATTAAGAGTTCACGATAAAAAAAACCAAGACCAACGGTGGGCAAAGCGGCCTTTAGTCAAGTTCAGTGCGGTTTCTCGTGTTTATTTTGTAAATGTATTTGTTTCCGATGATTTATTGTAGATGGATCATCGATTTGTGAAATGAAACTCAATGAAAAAGTGGCAGGAGAATTTTATTAGAAACGAAAGGGGCGCTGAAAAATTCAGCCCAAATTTTATTTAGTAATTAAGTTTCAGAAACTCTTAATAGAATCAAAATATCCACGTTTAAAGATAGCTACTGGCTGTCTAATTTCAATTTTTGATATTACTTATTAGTACTATTCCACGGGGAATTTCATAAAATTAAAATATCGTTCATAAATGACTAATTATCATCTCAAAGAACTTTTCACGACTGTATTCAGGGCCTGACTAAGATACTTTTGTGCCCAGGGCACAATCCAATTTTTGTGCCCTCCACCCCCATGCAAATTTATAGCGACAAGTCATCATTACAGTCATATAAAAATTATAACATTGAATTATCAAACAGATTTAAGAAATTAGCATTAAAGTAATATTCAAAATCAAAACACCAAATTTTCATTTTACGTATCCATTATTATATCTGTTTATCCATGCTAAAAATTAAGGACTTTTAAAGACCTAGAGTGACCCACTTTTTTTTTATTTTTACCTTGTCACACTCACAAGCTCTGTGGTACAGAAAATAAACAATAATAGAATTAAAAATAATTTAAATTGATGAGATGATTTAATAGTTTATAGTGGTACGTTGCTAATAATCTGTCTTATAAATATGCAGTAACCCATAGGATAAAAAGAGCACCAGGTTTGTTGAGGGAATTCATTATCAGGTAAACAACAGTAAAATTAAAGTAAATAGGAAACAATATAGTTCATGACAAACACAATTACCTCGTACAATAATTTATTAAAACTTAACGATAATAACTTAAGTTTACAATTTTTTTTCCCATTTAATACGTGTTTCAAGCACTCGACTAAATTTTCGTGCCCAGGGGACGTGCCCTAAGTGCCCGTGCAGTAATCAGGCCCTGACTGTATTAATAAATTTTAGTCAATTTTCAAACGTTTAGTTTTTTGGGTCCCTACATTTTTGTCACACGAGGGATAATGAAACCGGAACTTATCACTACCGCATAGAGAGGATTCCAAACGGCTATATCGTGCAGTGGGATTCCAACATACGAGCTCTGGTTCGAAGACCAACAACCTATCCATTCAGCCATCGTTAGGCTTGAAATGTTTGGACAAAGGTCTAAGTTAAATATTTTAAATTTTTATTATATTTTTAATGTATTAATAAAGTTTTGAAATAAATGTTTTGTGAAATTCCTACTTATAGTTATATATTTTTCTGTGTGCGTTATATAATCCTTGTATACTATTTTATTTAAATTAAATCCGTTTATGTACTTAATACTATGCAAATGGGATGTGACTCTTTATAAGATACATAATGCCGAAAGGTGGTTTTCTTTGACTTCACACGTGCTCACTGATGGCCTAGAATATTGATAGATTTTAACTAAAGCCATATTTTAATAAACTAAAGGATTTATTAAAATAGTGGCGTAGGAGTAGCGCTTCGAGCTCCCACGACACAGGTCCGAGGTTCGATCCCCGGGCTGGGCAAGGTTGACTCAGCTTTTCATCCCTTCAGTGGGTAGATGAACTGAGGACCAAGCGTACTTGGGAACTAAACACTGGGGGTTCCGCGTAAGATTGACCACCTAACCGGAACATATGCTTCGCACCCCAGGGCCCTTGGTCACTGAGATTGGTACCATAGGTCCTCTAGGGGCTGTTGCGCCGAGGAGTTTAGTGTAAAGGATTTATTATATTCAAAATGTCCATTTCCCAGTGGTGTATCTAGAAGTGGGGCAAAGTGGGGCATATATCACGAGGCTCATTATCCAAGTGGGAGAAAAAATTAATGTTACCTAATTTTTAGAATTAAATTTTACAAATGGAATTTTAGAAAAAAATCTCAAATGTCCTAGAGAGTAAATAAAATGGATTCGCGTATGCCCATTCAGCCACTTTATCAGTATGAGGATGTATTTTTCTTATGTTTATAGTCTTTCTAATTTTGAATCCCTTGTTAGTCCTATATAACCAATAAACAGCATTTCGCTTCCACTGCTCCACCATGCTGGACTTCCACCCAGGATCATTCATTATGCGATTGACATGAGGCGTTGCTTTCACTTGCCACGGACATCTTTTCTGTATGCCAAGTAATTTATATTTTTCATTGTTTTATAATTTTTCGCAGTGTTATACTTAAATACTTTTAATGAATAATTGCATTTTTGTACAGCTATTGTTGACTCAATTATTTTGACTCGTTCTATCTTTATAAATTAGAAAAACCTCGAAAAAAATGTTTAAAAAATAAAAGAAAATATCAAATTGTTTAAAATGAAAATATGGGTTTTAAAATACTATTACTTTACATACATTCAAAAAAATTTCATTCCCCTTGTCATGGTAAGAACAGAATAGGGTGAGGAATCTTTAGTTGTCCCTAGGATCTGAAAATTTTCGCTATGCCTCTGACTTTTTCAAGTAATTTTACTTTTCTACATACATGGCACGTGTATGATAACTTCAATCCAGGGCTGCCCCATACGAATAACTGAGTGGCCTTGAGCTACGACAACAACCCAAAGCTGCTATCGAGCTGCTGACCTACGACAGATTTAGTCCAACCCATGAGGAGTAAACAGACAAGAACCAGGAAGAACATAGATCACTCCGGTTCCTCTGGGGCATGGAACCCATACACACCTACAGGAGAAGTTCTCCTGGAGAGTCTTCTAGATGGTATGTAAAATGGTGAAGAACCAAACATAATAATCAAACAGGAATATCATAGATATGTATGGGTAAAAAGTAAAATTTAGTGTTCCCAATTAACGTTAGGAAGGATACATTTCAAATATAGAGATTTACACTGGTATGCAAAACTTAAGCAAAAAAGGTAAAATATTATTTAAAAATTCCATTTCAAATACTACAATACACTGTACTATATACACTGTCTACCAATAAGTATTTGGACACCTATTATAGAAAAGAAGAACTAACTTTATTTAAAATCAATAGTTGGTAGAGCCTCCACGAAAGGCAATTACAGAGTGAACCCTCCGGGGCATACTTTTAACAAGTCTTTGTATTACAGTTAGTGGTATTGTCTTCCACTCGGCTTGGAGTAGACATACAAGTTCCTTCACCGATTTTGGACGGGTAGTGCACCCCTTAATTCGGCGATCCAACTCGTCCCAGAGGTTCTCGATAGGGTTCAGGTGTGGGCTCTGGGCAGGCCAGTCCATTCGATGAACTCCATTCGCACCATACCAAGCCTTGGTTAACCTCGAAACATGACAACTGGCATTGTCGACTTGAAAGTAACAGGGGTCCAACCCGTAAAACTACCACAACGTAGGAAGCAGATAGTATCCAAAGTAGTGCAGTAGGCATCGGCGTTGAGCTTACCATGAATGGAACCAAGGCTTATGGGCAGCAGCACGACCATGAAACCCAAGCAGATGTGCTTCCTTACGGATGGTATTAATGGACACAATACTCCCGGATGCCTGTTGAAACTCCTCGAGGATGAGGGCCATCGGTTGGATGCGGTTCTTTCGAATTTCTCTGGACAGCATTTGTCTCTATCTCCCAGTTTTGTTGGTCTGCCGACTCGGAGCACATTCCGACAATCACCGCTCACCTTCCATTTCTTAATCACATAGACCACTGACGATTTTGGGTACTTCAGAACGCTAGATATGTCCCTTAAAGATCGGCCACGTTTGTGAAACCCGATAATTATACCTTTCTAGAAATCAGAGAGCTCCGAACTACGTGGCGTCTTACATGAGACTAATGCCGATGCTGTTTCCTACACGATGTATACCGGCGAAGGCCGTGACGTACCTCAGGACCGCAGATATCGTCATTTGCATAGGTGTTCAAATATTTATTGGTAGACAGTGTACTATAACATATACTAAATAATATAAAAAAACTAAATGAAGAAGTAAGTAGAAATGTATTGTACGTCTATAATGAATATACTGTGAAAATTTGAGATCAATATGTGCAATAGCTTTTTATTTATAGTGCTGGCAAGTTGAAAAAATACCATTTTCAACAAAATGCTTTTAAAGTTTTTATAGTCCTCTTAAAAGCTATGATATTAAATGCAAAGACTGTGAAGTTTTACAGGTTCTAATTCAAATATTTCAATGAGGTTTGTCTTAAAAGATTCAGAAATGTACAGAAATGTTAAACTTGTAAAAATAAAGAAATCAAATTTTTGAAGGTTTAAAAGTGGTGTGTAAGACCCTTAAGTCAAATTACACTATAATGAGTATCAAATATTCAGCAGTGAAACACTTAAACAGTAACAAACTAATATGTATCATAATTTCGGGTAGATACGTCGACGTAGCGTATATGCAGCACACGTGATATTTGATTTAACAGAAATGAAAGTTGATCGATAAGCCGCACACATATAATATTTGACTAAAAGTAAACCGAAGTTCATCGGATATCGTTGTTCTTTCAACAAAGTTTTAGTTCTCAATATTTTTCTTTATTCCAATGCAGCAGTCGATACAGATATTATCCTAACGTTTATACAAGGCTGTGAAGCTGTTACCCATTTAGAACCACCCGAGGATCATGTGTAGCTTAAGGTATGCTACGGACGTGAGTAACATTACCCCCGCTAATCCTAATTTAGAAGCAGGAATCAAGCAGAAGACTCAATGGCTTTGCCTGCCACCACCAGAGGTATCGTTTGAGCACTTGGAGGACATTGTTACCACGGACATAATTTACGTGCCCCAGTTATCTTTAACGAACTCGGCGGATCTTAGGCCGTCTCCAGTCCCGAACCCGAAGACTTTCAATTACCAGATCACTGCCTTTACCGACTGAGTTACACCGAACGATGGCTGAATGGGTGCTGGCCTTCGGAGCCGGAGTTCGTGGGTTCGAATCCCACTGTGGCATGGACGTTCGTAGCCGTTCGGAATCGGCTTTAAGCAATAGGTCCCGGTCTCATTAGCCCTCGTGTTGCAAAAAGTAGACCGTAGCGCTCCAAAACCAAACCAAACCGACTGAGTTACCACGGCTCAATTCCCATTATTTGAGTGGTTATTTTAACTTGAGTGGAATTCTCATTTATAGATCGCTCTCTTTTTAACATTCAGAATATTCAAGTTCAAACCGATTGGTACCCGACTTAGAGACAGGTCCAAACTAGGTATTGCATGGATGAGGACTTTAATGCCCTAAGAATGACAACCCACTGGAACATTCTAGCGAAGAGGAGACTGTAATGGAAGAGGAATCTAACGATAGCCGTGGCTCACAAAGGGCTATTAAGAAGTTAAAAACGAAGAGGTAACTCTAATTGATACTGATGATCCTTTTTTTTTTCTACTGTATTGACCATTTCTCTAAATTGTCTTTCACAGCAGACCAGACTGTGACGCCAGTCTCAGAAATCTTTTACTCTTATTCATTTTCTTGAATTCATCTTAGAGCTGATCGATGACCGAATGTGTAGGACACTGCTTTTCAGTACCTAAGTCTTTTCAGCCGTTTAAAATGGTCTTTATAAAGTAAATTCTGGTCTCATTATCCCAAAAATGTAGACCGGAGCACTCCACGCTTTAGTTTAATAAAAAATAATACATGCTAATAAAATGATGACTGCAATATCCAAGATAAAGTAACTCGCATTTAGAATAAAATCAGGTATATTTACCTAGAGCTTTACAAATCGTCAGAAATAAGAATTATTAAGGCTCCACTAGTTGGAGAAAAATTGAAGAATAAAAAAATTACTGAAATTAAATTTTCTCACAATGATTCGTTATCTGTTTAAAACGATGCAAGGGATTAACAACAAATTGTTGAAAGAAAAAATGCTTAATAATTGGTAGTTTTAAAATTTACTTTTATTAATAGAAAAGAAACCAGTATGTTTTTGAACTTTTGTTGTTATAGTTAGATATCCCTCTGGTGTAAGAAATCCTACAATACGTTGTAATATGTGACTAGTCCATGGCTAAGGCTAATAATATACAGTAATATGCACTAATGCAGTAATGGTAATATATCACTTTGAGTGAGTACCATGAGAGCTGAGAGCTGACGTAACCTCAAGAATGGGTCCTCGTAATTTAGAAACAGGGACCAAGTAGATAAGTCCCAGCTTTGGTCTGCCACCTAGATAGGTATCGATGAGGATCATGAAGAATGTTGGGACCACGAACCTATTTTAAGTTCTTCAGCAGCCATTAATGAACACGGTAGATCTTTGTGTTACTTGAGCTTTGATTGCGCTACCCTTCGGTGACGAGATCACTTCCTTTGCCAACTGAGCTATCGGGCGCCCAACTTTTCAAAATGTTAGTAGACATTTGAAATCGGCTTCAAGCAGTAAGTTTTGGTCTCATTAACGCTTAATTAAAAATTTTACCTTTGCTATCCAAACCAAACCAAAGGCGTAGTTTTTGTCGAGATTTCCACCACTTGAGCAAAATACAGCGATTTCATCATGTTTTTGCCTAAATGTATTTAGATAGTTACAGCCCACTTTGATACAGTCAGTACCATCTATATGGTCCCCCGCTTATAAGATCACCCCGGTTATATGGTCAGTTTTCTAAAGTCCCGTCTAACTTAATAGGGGACGTGTTAAAGTGCACCGCTTATACAGTCATTTTCTTTTTCTTGTTACCGGTTATATGGTCAGTTTCATGTTTTCAACGATTTTTTTACTAATTCCGAAGCAGCAGATGAGTATTTCAAACCTATTAGGGACTTAGAAAAAGTTGTGTTAACAACCAACAAAACGAAGCCAACTTGTATATCTAATTATTTTTAAATGCATTGAATATGAATGTACGTATGTAAGTGTGCTGTACTTCGATTGGTAAGGTAAGCTAATAAATTTCCCCCCAAAAAATATTGCATATTTTTACTGTAGTTTTTACTTCTCGAATTATTTTTAAAATGTTAAATGTTAATTATTTGTTTATGAGTACTACATTCTGATAGGTGAATATAACCCTGCCACTTGTATTGTTCCTCATATATGGTCACCCTGCTTATATGGTCTGATTTTTCTGGACAGCTAAGCTGACCATATAACCGATACAGACTGTACTATGCAACACAGTAATAACAAAGAACAGTAAAAATCGTGTAACAGAAATACGTGAAAAATGTTCCGTTAAAAAAATTGAGCTGGTAACAAACTAAAAATTGAATTTCTTGAGATAAGCATCAGTCAAATTTCAACATTTAAATGCGTAAAAGCCGCGACTTATCGACCCGAAATTACGGTACTTAAAATCACGACCAAATGTATAGAATTTCTAAAAACTATCTGTATACTTTTCTTCTTGAAAAAATAAAAATAAAAATTAGTGTTCAGAGATTGCAAACCTTGCTTTCTTGTGACATAGATCGCATCTTTGCCAGCACGAGATTTGCTCTCGATATGGAAGCAAGACTCGGTCCGTCGTTTTCCTTGAAAGAGAACGGAACACGTGAAAGGTATAAAAGAAATGGAATTGTTCGCAAAACAAATCAAACTATGGCATTCTTAAAAGTTAAAAGTTTCCTTGTTTTAAAGGGCTTTCTTGTACTTGTTGTTGCATATTTGTAAATAAGTAACTTCCTGAAAGTATCTATTTTTTCCTTTGCAGCAGACAAGAACTGGAAACAGTACTGATTTGGCAGCAAAATGAACTTGCAGGAATTGGGGTTGATTCTGATAAATCTAAAGGTTGAAATGTGGAAAAAAAGTTGCCATGCTTGGCAAGTTACCCTCCACTGGATGCCAAATTTGGTAATTTTAACAACAAAAGTTTTATACGCCTAAGGAACTTCGAGAGTATTGTAGAACCAGTAGTTTCTAGACTGTACTACATCCACCTATAAAACTTTGACATTAGATTTACGGACCGAGCCAATTTGACTCATTAAAAATTTAATCACTATATATATATATCTATAAAACTTTAATATCACTTTTCAAAAACATATGTTGGTTTTTAGTTAAGTAATAAAATATATGTAAACTTTCATTCCTCTTCTCCGCAGACCCCTTCATTTCGAATTATCAAATGTGGTAGACCTATTTTCACGGCTGTGAGCCAATTTGACTCATAGAATGTACATGAAAATAAATAAATATGGTAATAAATATAGTATACATTAAATATAAAGTATAGAGTATATAAAGTATAGTATAAAGTAAATATAGAGAAGAAGTCGAGAACACTTCCATTCCAATGACAGAAATTCATGCTACTGACGCACGGAAGAATTGTCGAGTTCTACAATCTTGCAAAAGAAACAGGTGTAGAAACCATTGTGTTAAATGTAATAGAAATGTTTCGTTTTGCAAGAACTTTTCAAGTTTCATATTTTTGTATCTATCAACAATTTAACTCTTTTAATTTTAATTTTTATCGTGAGGGGAAGGAGGGGCGAAATTTTTTGTTCGAGGTGAGAAAACTGCTAGAGTGAGTTCTGATTGCTTCTAAATATATATGTTTATTTCAAATCGAAACCCTTATATCGCAATAATATGTTGCATTACTATTCAAGAGTAATTCAAATAGCTAGTTGCACTGCTTAAATAAACAAAACAGAATTGGAATTTTACAATAATTGAATGTGTTCTGAATGTTTCAGGCAAAATCTACACTTCGGACGTTATTAGGTTCGTTATTTAAAAGTTTTTCAAAGCCTCCTGCAGACAAAATCTTGTACATAGTCCGATATCCTTAGTTGTGCTGCAGCTTCACTTCGTCATCCTGGTATTGTCTATTTGATAGGAGGAGCATTCAGAAAGTAAGTTTCAAGAAGTACAGCAATGTTTAAGCTATTTTTCAACATACCCACCACTAGAATTGAGATACTTGTCTTATTGTGGGATGAACTTTTGTATACATCTGTCGTAGAACTCTGCTGCCTGTGATTGGAACCAGCCTTCCTATCACAGAACACCGTGCACATCAATTTACGTACCGACAGCGTCTGTTTGAATTTGGTCCTGACCGAAGATCCACTATCATACCAATCCATTGGCTGCTGCTTGATTTCCGGAGTAAAGTGCGAAATCCAAGTCTCATTGCCCATGGTGATCCTGTTGCGGAACTTGTCGCCGTTGTCGTGATACCGTAGCAGAAACGTCAGTGCTGCTTCTAAGCGTTGAATTTTGTGTTCGAGTGTCAGTTTCGGCTCATAGACCTGACAGAGCTGACGATGAATTTAAATTGGAGCAATGCTTTGTGCATTCAAGATCACCGATCAAACCTTGCAGGCAGCGGGTAAAGGAATTACAGTTTCCATTTCTGACCACTGCTACTCCGCTACTGGCACGAATCGGGACTTGTCCAGCTGGCATATGATTAATACGGCATAGATCTGTTACGCACTCGCAATTGACACGTCTAATTACGTTTACTTTATCGGGAAACTTACTTTCCGTATGCGCCTCGTAGTTTTCCTTTGATATAAGCAAAAAGTTGCATTGCTGTTAATTACACGAATAGATCACATAATTTGTCGCTGTTGATGGTCTTTCTTCAAGCTCTGGGTCGTTAATATACTTCCATTCTCAGGCATGTTTCGTCCTTTTGCAACATTGGATTTTCACCATCAACTCCACGTAACTGTAGATAAATTTCAGTCCAGTTTCAGAAAAAAAATAACCCATTACTGTTGGCATTTCCAATTTGGACGTCTCTTCCAGCAGTTTAGATATATTTTCGACTGATTATTAGGAAAACTAAACATTTCCACATTAAAGACGCTGCGTCACTTGATACACATAAATGTCTGCCACAAAGTTAACTAAAATAGGCTTTAACCGAAAATCTTAAAGAAGGAGTGCAACTAACCTACTGAACAGGATGCAGCCTACATAATTAAAAGTGTTAGGATGTTAGGCATTCCAGAAGGATTTATCTGATAATTTTTTTACGCCTTTTTACTTTAAAATTTTTGCAATTTTATAAATGACAACAGTAGTTTGATTTGGAGCTCAACTGTAGACTTTTTGCTACTCGAGTACTAACGAGGCCAGGAACTTCTGTTTAGCCCTTCGAGGCACAGAATTTAAAAAAATTAAGAGACCCATCCTGCCCAGAGATTTTATTTATTGCAACACTATTCTTCTTTAGACATGTCTAAACTTGCTATAACAAGTGAACAAACACATAACTCTTGTTGATACACTGTCTACCAATAAGTATTTGGACACGTATGCAAATGACGATATCTGCTGTCCTGAGGTACGTCAGGGCCTTCACCGGTATACATCGTGTAGGAAACAGTATCGGCATTAGTCGCATGCAAGATGCCTCGCAATTCGGAGCTCTCTGATTTCGATTCATTCCCCATTCATGGTAAGCTCAACGCCGATGCCTACTGCACTATTTTGGATGACAATGTGCTTCCTACGTTGTGGAAGTTTTACGGGTTCGACTCCTGTTACTTTCAGGACGACAATGCCAGTTGTCATGTTTAGAGGTTAACCAAGGCTTGGTATGGTCCCAATGGAATTCATCGAATGGACTAGCCTGCCTAGAGCACAGACCTGAACCGTATCGAGAACCTCTGGGACGAATTGGATTGCTGAATTACGGGGTGCACTACCCGTCCAAAATCGGTGAAGGAACTTGTATGTCTACTCCAAGTCGAGTGGAAGACAATACCGCTAGCTGTAATACAAAGACTTCTGGAAAGTATGCCCCGGAGGGTTCACATTGTAATTGCCTCTCTTGGAGGCTCTACCAACTATTGATTTTGAATAAAGTTAGTTTTTCTTTTCTATCACAGGTGTCCAAATACTTGGTAGACAGTGTAACTTAAATATTATATCCCAAATTTATTATCTCAAGCCCAGAAGATCAGCTGTATATTTGCTTCTTATATGTGAACAAGTGTTTTCAACTTTGAACCTTAGAAAGAATAATTTCAGAAGTAGACTGACAGATGAGCATTTAGCATCGTTTCTTAAAATAAGTACATCTCACTTCGAGCCTTAGTATAAGGAACTTTTAAAAGTGAAATCGCAATTTCATTCATCTCATTAACGTATTTAAACAGTTAGGTACTTGTATAGTGTTTTTAAAATTTTAGAAAAATTTATCTTGGCCCGCGACCGAAAAAGTTTGTCTATCTCTGCCTTAAAGAGTTAAAGCTGATTCTCAACATCTATGTTAGGTAAGAGAGACGAATTATCGAACTCAGGTACCGAAGAACATCTTAGCCATTCGGTCATTTTTCAACATTACTGTACTGGTTAAATTAAATAAATGTAGTAAATTAAATTCAAGGATATAAAAAATCTGAGTATAAGCAAACATAAAAAAAATGAGTTTTCACAGAGCATACATATCTTTTTCACATACACTTTGAATATTTTAGGTGTCATGGGAAGAATTAAATCCCCACCTCCCTTGGATATGGTCTTTTCACTTCCCTTCAATACCCATGTACTGTGAATTTTCTGACCAGTTTAGTATTGTTGCATTATACAGGCTGCCAGAGTCTATTTGTACAACATTCGTCATAGCCTACGCCTAATTAAGGATTCCATAATTTTGGTCTTATTGGGGAGGAGGATAAACTTCTAATGAAGTATTCATCTCCTTTGTCATTAACTAATACATCAAAATTTTCAATAGTCTTACAGATTTCATGCTATGTTCACATCGTTTCCATGATATGTCTTCATTAGTAGAAGGAATGAGCCACGAACTTATACGGTTTTGACTCTCCAAAGTCCTAAATAAACCATGGCTCTAAATTCGAAATTTGTATTTTATTTGTGGGTTTGAGAGCATTTCTAAAATACAAAGATGACTTTTCATTATTAGGCTATGAGATTCTTTTTTTGCTGTATGTTTGTCATTATAGTTATTGAAGGTGCTAAATTTGCTATAGTCAAATAAAACCATTTTCAATCATCCATTAAATTTCAGTTTTTGTTCCTTTACTGAAGATTTAGACAAGGTTACGTGTTGTTACTGTGTGTGATTTTAGCCTACCACGACTTTAAGTGCAAAATATAAAGGTCGCTGTGTCTTTAGAGAAGATAGTTTTATTTTGACTGATTTATGTATTGATTTGATTTGGTTTGGAACGCTACTGTCTGCTGTTTTGCAACACGAGGGCCAATGAGACCAGAACCTACTGCTTAAAGTCGATTCGTAATGACTATGAACATCCATGCCATCAAAAGGATTCGAAGTCGCTAACTCTGGTACCGTAGAGCAGCTTTCTACCATTGGGCCATCGTTTGACTGTATTGTCGTTGGAGATACATTAGTATGTAAAATTTCGTCTCAACTGTTGAGCGTGAAAAACTATTTGTAAAATAAAATTATTTGTATTCCTATTATTTTTAGGATACTGCACCAATATTTTAGCCTTTTTACAACAGAATTTTCATTTAGTTTATCCAGAAAACGATAGGATTAAACCTAATGGCTTGATAAGAACATATTTTCTACAAACTCAGTAATTCTGATTCAGAATCCCTCTTCTTTTCCTTTGCATTTAAGACCTAAGTCCTTTAGAAATACATTCAGCTTTCCTTGTTTTGAATGTCTGACCTACTAAATTGGTATTTCGCGTATCCGAAAAAACGTTTGAGGAAATAGATGAAACTTTGCAACAAGATGGTAGTTAATCTTTATCTAGGACCATTCATACCACCCAAAGTTCGGGAGTGGAGGGCGTAAAATTACCTGTGTTTATAAGCTGGTAGAAAGATAATTTACTGCTATATTTACCAAACAGAGGGTAGATCACGAAATGCGAGGATAATCTCCAGTAGAGGGCTAACCCGTGACTGGAAATATCGAATGGTAATGATAAAGTAATTCTCGGATTATGGCGCAGTGAATACCAATTTTTCATTTAACTTTTAGGTAACATTTAAACCTCGTTTAACTTGTGCTGGTTAATACGGATCTTTAATGTTATATAACAGGGGTGGCCAAGCTCCTTAATAGTCCTAGCCATTTTTCAAAATTTAAAATTTTTCGCGAGCCGCAATTAAATACGTATTTAAAAGGTATTAAAAAAATTTTTTTTACAGAAATTATATTTATTGAATGTCATTTGGAAGTTCTTTGTTCTTTAATTTATCAAGAAAATTTTTGAATTGTCGATGATTTTTTGCATTGATGTGAATGTCATTTACAATATGTTACGCTGTCTTCATAACATCAGGATATTTTAAATAATTTGTAACGAGATATTCTCGGTGAATTATGCAGAGAATCGGTATGTATTGTTCATCTCTTAAAAGCCCAATAACACCGATTTTTTACCCAGAATTGACGAAGCTCCATAAGTTGTAATAATTTTTTAAAATATAATAACACAAAAATAAAAAGGGAACTGGGGTACATTTATCGAGAGCCACAAATAATCCTTCAAAGAGCCGCATGTGGTTCGCGAACAGGTTGGCTACCCCTGTTGTATAATCTTGAGTATTTAGACATAAAAATATTAAATAATACAATTATCTTACAATAATATTACAAATTTTATATGTTTATTGTGTACGAGATAGAGAGAGTCATTTACTATTGTTACACTGAAAAAAATATGCAGAAAATAATTGACATTATCTTTGAAACTTACCATGGTAGAGGCTTCTCTATAATACAATCAAGTGTGAATGATACAGTGAGAAAAACGTTACAGACTTGTCCAACGTTTAAAGGTACTTCAAACTTAAGAGCACTAGAAAAAGAAAATCATGCTTTAAAAAAGACAATTGAAAAATACGAAAATATATCAATCAACTTCAATTGAAATCAGTACTAAAAAATACTTTTCAAGAAAAACAAGGTAAACAAAATAGGTTATATGAATAGAAAATAACACAAAAATTAAAGAAAGAGCAAATTAACATTTATAAAATTTCTAATGAAATAAACAATTCCAGCTCTAATTTCATTCAAAATTCTCTAATTTTTTTTATTTTATTTCTTTGTATCTATTATAATAGATACAAAGGAATAAAATGGTGTTCGCTTATATAGAGAGCTCTACAAAAAACTTGAAAAGCATAACTAATGTTAAAACTCGGATTTAATATCATAAATTAATGAAAATCCTCTGGCGAAATTTTTCTTTAAATTTAAACTGTACCGAAACAATAAAATTTCCTCTCTCACTCTTTAAAAGCATTGGCAACGTGAATAAAATTGCAGTGAAAAGGGAAGGTAAACATACAAAATTAGTAATTTTGTGGATTTTGAACCAAAATTAAAAAATGTGGCTATAAACTAGTTAAACTAGTTATGGGCCTTTTTACCGTTTACTTTAAAATCAAATTTAAATAATTAGGTTTTTTTGTTTTTGATTTGTTAGTTTCATATTTGAAAGAAAAAATACAAATCATGGTAAATATCTACAAACTAGCATATGGCCCGTCCTATGACGGGTTCAGTAAAATTTTTAATTTTTCAGAATTGTAAAGTACCCTATGAGGCAGATTAAAAAATGGTTTGTTTTTTGGCTGAGAATCTGAGAATTATCTGGTACACGCTCAATAATTTGTTTATCTTTATGCTTCTCTAAAATCTCCCGATACCGTGAATGTAGTTTAGAATCACGTTGAATTTATTTAGAAAGATAATTCAAAGTTTCCTTAACTACGTCGAAATTATCGCTAAGTTCTTCCAATTTTTTTTTTGCCTCAATAATTAATGGATATAAAGGAATGAAACTAAAGCAATTTCGTGAAACGTCACGAACCACTATAATGCCCTTCCTATTCACTTTCATGTTTACAGCAGCCAATAGGCAAACAATAAACTGCCCTTCCGTTTGAAACTAAAGCCTGAACTGTCATAAGTTGAGATGTGCCCTGATGCGTGAAATCGCCTTCTATTATTTCCACTACACCCTGGAGGTAAATAGAATTTGTTGTTAATAATGGTGATAAAATTTTCATTGCAACATAAAATAATGATTAAATTTAAAATTATTCCATAGGTACCTAATCTATTATATAAGCGAAGTATACAAGAAAATTATTGCCTCAATATCTAAGTTCAGTGATAAAAACGTGTGAAAATAACGCAGACAATATTTAAATACTTTAAATTAAGGAATGATTAAATAAAAGGGTTAAAGGAATGCGTCATAATGCTAAAAAAATGTTATTTTTGA
Source organism: Pardosa pseudoannulata (assembly GCA_032207245.1). NCBI lineage: Eukaryota > Metazoa > Arthropoda > Arachnida > Araneae > Lycosidae > Pardosa > Pardosa pseudoannulata. Next base: position 165,490,188 of record CM063508.1, on the reverse strand, counting down.
AGGGAAGGATATCGAACGTTTTAAAGACGACAGTATTTTTTTGCTGTGATATGAAGCATATTTATACCAATTTATTTTAGAATCGGATCGATAGTTTAGGAGAAGATAAACTTTACTCGCTTTGAATTTTTCTAACCCTAACTCATCAAGAATCTAATATGGATGCCTCTATCCATTCCAGGTCCAACCGCTTCATAAATTCGAGGACAGACGGACAGATAACTTAGGCTATTATTATATAGGGAATTCTTCACAATTGTAGGAATATACGCGGCAGCCAATGGCATAGGAACGGCTAATCCTTTATCCCCTTTTCCGAGGCAAACAGTTGATTCAAACACATTCCAGATCTAGAAATTTAATCCTCGGCTTTAGTTAGTTTTTTATGAAGTTTATTCTGAACCAGGCATGTCCAACCCTCGGCCCATTTAAAAACTTTTTGCGGCTCAACTGAAGTTTTCAACTGTTTAAATAGTTTTAGTCATTTTGACTATATACAGTTGAAACATAGAATTTTAGTTGTTTGTAACAAAGCTTCAGCTTTATGAAAATCAATTAGGGTCAAATAATTTGATTCATTTCCCATTATTAAATGACTATAAAAACTGAAGTGACCATAAAAACTTCTTCAAATATTCTACTGAACTGTAAAATCACCTAAATCGCAAAATCACTTAAAGAATTCAATACTAGATTTCTACATGCATACATACATACAAAAGTTTGAGGAAATCTTTAAAGTAATTTTTAGCTCCATTTAATGTAGAGGTTGAATCAGCAACTCCAAATTTACAAACGGAGCTAATAGAATTACAATTAAACATTGAGCTAAAATGCCTCTGCGAAGGGATTCAGATTGAGTGTTATCAAAAATATATTAGATAAATTTCCAAATTTAAGATGAGTGGCAATGTGCATTACATCAGCATTTGGAATTACTTATCGCTGTGAATCATTTTTTTAAAAATTAAACCTGGTAAAATTAAAGTGTCGCAGCAGGTTGCTTGATAAAAACATGACCAATCAGCTACGATGGACGTCGACTACATTATCCGTTGATATTAACAAAATCTCTAGTAAAATACAAAAACAAATCTCACATTAATTTTAAAATAATACACGTGGTAGTGCTTGTGAATAAACTACAATATATATTTATAGTATAAATATAATAATAATATTTTAACCCTCATGATTAGAGAGGAAGGTAAGGTGTTGGGGATGATTAAAGCACGTGAGGAAGAAGAAAAACGCTATTTTGGCATGCTGTAAAAAAAAAGGATTGTTTTACAAACAGCTCCCAGGTGGTAAAATGTTCCACAACAGGTATTTTTAAAGAAAATGTCAACAAGTATTTTTTTTCCATTTAGTTAAACTTAATTTCAAGCACCTTTGGAAGTTATATTCACGTAAAATTAGTTTTAATTTACTGACTTTTTCTTACTGACTTTTTCATTTACTGACTCGTGTTACGTGGACGTACTCTGTCCAAACAGTCAGTGGAAGTTGTATGGAATAATAATAATAATATTTTAACCCTCATGATTAGGGAGGAAGGTAAGGTGTTGGGAGTGATTATAAATACAGTATAGTTAATGTTTATTTTCGTTGTAGTTATGATATATGTGTAACACAACTTTTATGTACAGTCGCAGCTGGCACTGTAAAAATGCATATTTTGAATATTGCACAATAAAATATTATGAATAATTTGCTGTTTTATTGTTATATGTGCGGCCCACCTCAGATCAGTAAAATGTTTTTTGGCCCAACAACCGATTTGGGTTAGGCACCCCTGCTCTGAACAAAACAATATATAAAACTGTTGGTAATCTTATAGGCGTGAATTCCAAACTAACACAACAGATGTAGAGCCTGTGACGCTTTGAGAATTCAAAATGATTTTGTTTAAAATAATATTCAACATCCACTAAACCTTGATAAGGCACATTGTAACCACAACATTGTAGCGAAGACCGTTTTTTAGTTTTCTTTATTTTAGCTAGGAGTTATATTTTCCCAGATTTAATGCACAGGATTATACACAGTACAAACGAATTACCGGATGTTAAACATTTACATTTTCGAAACTATTACATGTAGTAGCATATGGCCCGTCATATGACGGGATTAGTAAAATTATTAATTTTCCAGGAAGTACCCGTGTGAGGCAGGAAAAAAAATGGTTTCTGTTTTGGCTGAGAATTATCTGGTTTACGCTCAATAATTTGTTTATCTTCACACTCCTCTAAAGTCTCCCTATACTGTGAATGCAGTTTAGAATCACGTTGAATTCATTTAGTCAAATCGTATGGTTATGTATAAAAGACAAACACACAATCGAACAAACTTCAAAGATATATAACATAGATGCTAGATATTTATTCGTCTGTGAAATAGACTCCTAGATCTTTATAAAAAGAATCTGTTAAAAAAAATAAATCGATGATTAAATTTAAAATTATCACATATGTACCTAATCTATTATTTAATCTAAATGCAAAAGAAAATTATTTAGGTAAAATCGGTTATTATTTTTTTACTCCTCGCTTTTTATTATTTGCAAGTCGGCAGAGCGTGGAATTTAATAGTTCGGAAGAAGATGCTTCTCGCTCGTACTCACGAATAATGCTTTGATATATTAAACTAGCATACAGCCTGTCATATGACGAGATTAGTAAAATTTTTAATTTTCCATAATTGTAAAATACTCTATGAGGCAGGCAAAAAAAATATTTCCATTTTGGCTAAGAATTATCTTGCAAAAAAATAATCGATGATTAAATTTAAAATTATCACATATGTACCTAATCTATTATTTAAGTCAAATATAAAAGAAAATTATTTACGTAATATCTAAGTTCAGTGATAAAACGTATGAAAATAATGCAGACGATATTTAAATAATTTAAAATAAGAAATTATTCAATGAAATGGTTAAAGGAATGACGTCATAATGATAGAAAAAAAATGTTATTTTCATTTATTTATTATGGGATAAACTTAGTCGCCTGCTCTTAACCGGGGAACATAGGCTTTATATAATGGCATTAAACGCTCGAAAAAGGGGGAAGAGGTGGATTTCGAACGTTTTCGAACTCATTTTGAATTTTGCTGACTGATCAAGAATCCACTATAGATGTCTATATCCATTCTAGGTCCAACCGCTTCATAAATTCCAGGACAGACTTAAAGATAAATTAGGCTATTATTATATAGGGGATTACAATAAGTAATATATGAAATCAACAAAAATATACCATTTTTTTAAACAAAAGATGCGATTAAAAAACTTTTTAAAGACAAACCGTAAATCGTAATCAAATTCGTTCCACATATTTTATATCATCACATTGTCAGTGATGCCTAATGCTTCGGAAGGGAACCGAATGGCAGGGTGCTGCCCTTCGATACCGGAGTTCGTGGATTCGAATTCTTCCGTAGGTATGGCTGTTTGTAGCCGTTTGCAATCGACTTTAAGCTGTAGGTCCCTGCTTCATTAACCCTTGTGTTGCAAGACAGTAGAACGTAACACTCGAAACCAAACCCAATGCTGTACAAATGCGCCACCGTTTCTACCGAGGCCTCCTGAATGACCCCTGCTTTTCTTTTTGCACAAGCAACTAAGATTGATGTTACCTTTCCGTAGCGATTTCTAAACACACGTTGAACAGAAATTACTGAAAAAAACCCTTATATATTCTAATATTCAAAATTTTCTTTTAATTTCGAGTATCACTTATTGTTATATGTGTAATAGTTTCAAAAATATAAATTTTTCAAAACTCTCGTTCATTTATGCTAACTTTGAATCACTCAATGTAAGTTCTCTTCACATGTCGAGTCATGTAGATGAAAAGATATATTTCACGACTTTACATAGCTCTTTCGTCAATTTTATCGGCAGAATAACCGATTCAGGTCGAACACCGTAAACTTACATATGCTTTTTTTTTCGCGGAAGTGGAATTACGTGGCAAGCGGATGCTAGCTTCCCCAGAAGCCGGTTGAATGAATAATTTCCTGTTTACTGGTAATGCGAAGAACCTAGATACGCTCACTCAGCCATTCATTTTCTAACTTAAAAACTTCTTTCAAGCAACAGTTCTCATAATAAGCAATGTACATAAATTTATGTCAAGTACCAAGATCTTTTGGCGCCTATGTGTAGGAAATTGGCTTATTCTCCGCTCTTATCACCAATCCATGATTTCGTCGTTGTTCAAGCTGTTTGTGGTTTCTTTTTCACTGCACAGTATGGAATATTTCCTGGCTGTTCCTCTCACATACGTGGATATGATTTTATCACTATCAATTCGCTTAAATAAACGTTTATAGGAAACTGTCGTTAGAGGCAGACATAGAAAGATTCTCAATGTAGTTACTAAATTTGGATTTATGTATATTCTCTAGTTATAGCTAATGAATTCCGCCAAAAACTTCTTTATAAGTTTTGGTGTTATTGACATCTATTATGATATGCAGACATTTTAATTTTCCCGACAACCTTTTTTAATAATGCTAAATCATTTGTTAAAAATTTTGATGACTTATGGCCTAAAAGGTTCCAAGCGATGATTTGGAGGGTTCTATTCACTTTTGGTACAGAGCTTGGTTGAGACGATATGCTCTTGTTTCTTGAACAGGCCCTCCATTTAAGATTGTGTTATAAGATTGTTTGATAAGATTGAGACTAGGAGAATTAGCTGGTCAGTGTATGCGCTGGATGTTTTCACTTTAAGGGAAGCCGTCGACCAAGACCGCTTGGTCACAAGGCACGTTATCCTTCTTAAGTATGAATTCAGGACCAAATTTTAATTTTCCCGACAACCTTTTTTAATATTGCTTATATCCTATAAACCTACCGTTTAGCTAGAATTATGTAACTCTGGAAATTATTTTTTAACTTTTCGTTATTCTTATGCGAGGGGGGGGGGTGAGTTGTCCTCCTTCAGATCTCATTTCCTTTTATAAGAGTTTTGTGCTCAAAGTGCCATCACTACGACTGATGCGTCAGTGGCAAATGCCTCCTTTTCCACGATATTCAAACAGATATGTGATTATATAACAACATTTTCTAAATATTTAATTTGACTTCTCTATTTGTGTTGTCTTTGGGAGTAATGTTGACCCTTATAGTGGCCCTATAATAAAAGAAATGAACAACAAATTATCGGTGTTGTACGTGCGAATACCTTAACAAGCAAGTGTACCCGAGGTATTAAAAAACTAGTTACTTTGAACAAACTGTCGTCTTTCAAGGGAAAAGAAATTGCATTTTTTAATCCGTCCCTTCCAAAAAAATGTATAAGTGAGAGAGGCATATAACTGAAAGCTCTACAACTGAGAAAAATTTACAAAGTCTACCAAAAAAGTAATCAAAAAGATTACAAAGAAAAACAGTAAATAATATTCAAAGTATGGGCCTTGGGTAGCAATACAACGAATCCAATATTACTGTTAATGATTGAAGCATTCGTCAAACCCATTTGGTGAGGGGTAGCGAAGCTTTGTGGCTACGACTCTTTGGATATCTTGCAGTGTGTTAAAGTGGTGTTCTTTCATGTCCTCGCTAAGCCGGGAAGAAAAAAGTCACAGGGGGCCAGGTCTGAACTGTTTAGTAGATGGAGAAGAACAGGAATGTGTTCTGGGATTAGGCATTCAGTCACAACGTTGTGTGGGGTCAAGTTTTGTCGTGGTGGACGATCATGCTGCCAGCAATCTGTTGAATGACACTGTTTACCCTTTTCTTCAAGCGTTTGAGCACTTGTGTACAATTGTGTAGTTCACAGTTGATAATTGCGCAATTGAAAGTATGCTTAATCAGAAGTCGACGTTCAGAACATTCCTCGCTCGTTGAATGTTCCATCCGTTTTCGTAGTCGATAGTAGTTTTACGCGAAAATCGTCTTCACTGTTCTGTCGGCCGTTCCTAAGCACAGTGCATTCTTTGTAGACTTGCGATTGTGACAAAACTTTATGTTTGTAAACCTCCTTTGATATTTTCAAAGCTTTATTACCACTTTTACTGAGTTTAAAGGAAAACTTTATTACATAGCGTAGGCTTAGGCTGGGTCGGCACAGGAATTCTCCTTGTTACATAGTGTTGGAGGACAACGTTCCTCCCGTCTGAGGCCACGAGCTTAAAGCCGTAAGTGTCTTCTGGGTAGTGCTAAATGAGAGACAACCTCAGGGGTATACCTCCTATAGGTATATACGGGTGTCACGAGCCCGGAGTTCATCTGAGTGATCTTTTTCTAGTGTCTTCTCTGGTAGACCAGAACTTGCCTCTGTAATGCTTGTTCCTTACTAGAGTTGATCAAAGTAAGCTTCGAACCATGACGGACCTCGCGTAGGTCAGCTGTAGCTTTATAGCTGTCGTGGCGACTGGTCTTCAGTAATTGCTGCTGTATGGGCGAAAAAGCCTGGGTCAGCTTAGAAATTGCCTTATTACATAGCGTAGCTGAAAAACGTAACGAGTTATGGTCTCAACGAATTACTGTTAGACTACTGGTCATAACCTGTGAATTAGTAGCAGCTTCTGATCTGTTGGATTATACGTCACTAACATTCTAATAAACATTTCTGAGTCCCCTGTTTTTCTTGGTAATTTGCCAGAAGTGCATAGAAAGAATGTTCTCATTACTTTTGGGACATACCTTGTAACATTATTTACCATAGGATTTTTTCTGGATCAGTATAAAAGAGACGTATAAGAGACAGGCGCATAAATGAGAGGTCACTGTATTGATATCTCAAATACCCATTGAGTGGAAAACTACACTTACCAATTTTTTCTTTCGATAAAAATTTACAGTTCGTATTTATACTGTGTATGACGAAAAGCTAAAAATATCTGTAATTCTGAAGAAAACAACAATAAAAAAAGTGGTGTGTTTAATTAAATAACAAAAAGGTAGAAAAAATGGTCATTTTGACGATTGAGCATAAAATCGCCGATCGAAAAATTTAAAAAATCAGATAAAGTTTGCAGAACAAAAACTAACAAAAAGAAAAACTCTTTTTGTGAATTTTACGTAGTTGATGCTATTCTGTTTGAGAAAATTGTGCAAAATAAGATGTGTTTTTGATCAGATTATAGAAATATAAAAAATATGCGTGGCTAACAGTTTGTGGCTAGGTACAGGTATTTCTTAATTTCTACTGTTTTGTAGCACGTAATATAACATAAAATGGATAATCAATTAATATTTATCCATTTTATGTTATATTACGTGTTTCTTTCTAAATATATGTGTTTATTATAATAGAAAACGACTCGACTTCTAGTTAACTATAAAATTTATTTATTGTTGTGGTCTTATGCCACTTGGTCAAACTAAGCTCAGCCGAACGATGGCCGAATGGTTAGGGTGCTGACCTTCGGAACCGGAGTTCGTGGGTTCGAATCCCACTATGGCATGGATGTTCGTAGCCGTTCGGAATCGGCTTTAAGCAGTAGGTCCCGGTCTCATTAGCCCTCGTGTTGCAAAAAGTAGACCGTAGCACTCCAAATCAAAATCAAAATCAAACCAAGCTCGATTGGGCAGGAGGTTACTCGATCTAAGGCAAAGCAGTGCATCTTCGTTTCTAACGAGCACCTCAAGGGTGAAAGTACGATTTATGCTCAAATGGGTCCTCGTAATTTTGAAGTAAGGGCCAAGCAGAAGACTCATAGGCCCCTGAGGTATTGATTGAGAACTTGGAGGACATTGCAACCATGACCATAGTTTAAGTGTTCCAATCACCTTTAACGAACACGGCGGATCTTAGGCCGGCTCGGGTTCCGAACCCGCATCCTCTCAGTTACGAGATCGTTGCCTTTGCCGACTGAGATACCGCGGATCATATTTATTTGTACTATATCGAAATTATTATACCTAAAATATCTATCTAAAATTCTCCTCCCCTCCTCTTCAGTGGATACAACGTCTTTCGCGTCCTCGGCCACGAGCTTCAAGCCGTACGTGTCCTCTGGGTAGTGCTAAATGAGAGACAACCTCAGGGGTATACCTCCTTTAGGTATATACGGGTGTCACGAGCCCGGGGTTCACCTGAGTGATCTTTCTCTAGTGTCTTCTCTGGTAGACCAGAACTTGGCTCTGTAGCTCTTGTTCACCAAATTAATTCTCGATTCACTCGTCCAATAACTAAATTTCTGCCTTTGTGGTTTTCAAGCTAACTTAAATGATCAAAGTTTATTCTACCCCCCCCCCCCAAAAAAAAAAAAAAAATTGTTGACTAATTGATGTTTTATGGAAATGAAATCGAGTCATTCGTTTGGTCTTGGGTATGACAAATTAAAAGATCTTTTTCTTTGTTTTGAACATTCGATGCAAAGCTCTTGCCTTGTAAAGACGTTCATTTTTAGCCTTGATAATTTCAAATTCCACAATGTTGGACTTTACTTTCTTGAATGGTGCCATGACTGCAATACGATTAAAACTTCCAACTGCCCAGTAACCCAGGCAATCCATATAATTTCATATGTGATCGGCGAGATATTTTCGCTGGTTACATACACAGTCTGTATCGATTATATGGTCAGCTCAGAGGTTCAGAAAAATCAGACCATATAAGCGGAGTGACCATATATGCGGTACAATACAACCCTATTGTGCATATACCGTGCATTTTTAATCCATAACAGAAGAGCCTTATCCACATTCCCATAAGGTGACAAGAGCTGGCGCTTTCTTTCTTGATCACCGATTTCAACACTTGAGAACCAAAGTTTGGCAGCTAAAATGCTGTTTAATGTCGTTCGGGTAATCGATTTTGCTTTGGCGAAAGTAGCCTTTGAAAGATTAGATTTTTAAAATTTTTCAATCAATTCATTTTTTGCACCAAATGATAAATATTTTCTTTTCAAAGCCAGAATTAAAAAATGAACGTTCTTATTCTTGACGTAGGATCCGAATGAAACAAAATTTTCCTTTACTTGTTTCGTCTCAATTTCAACTTATGCAGGGAGAGAAAACTTCAACCAATAAACAGATGTCCACATCTTGTCGGGGGGCAAGAGAACTGAGAGAGGTGATGTCTACACAAACAAGAATTTGGTTTGGTTTGGTTTGGAGTGCTACGGTCTACTTTTTTGCAACACGAAGGCTAATGAGACCGGGACCTACAGTTTAAAGCCGATTCCGAACGGCTACGAACATCCATGCCACAGTGGGATTCGAACCCACGAACTCCGGTACCGAAGGCCAGCACTCTAACCAATCGGCCGTCGTTCGGCTACACAAACAAGAAAGGGAAAAAGGGAGGGAAATAAAGGCTTGAATTCAGATCCTCTCCGATTTCGTACTGACTTTTTTAAAAAAAAAACGAAAAAGAAAAAAAAAACGGAAGCTCGTTGAAAACATGAAACTGACCATACAACGGTAACAAGAAAAAGAAAATGGCTGTATAAGCGGTGCACTTTAACACGTGTTTCCTATTAAGTTAGACGGGACTTTAGAAAACTGACCATATAAGCGGAGTGACCTTATATAAGCGAGTGACCATATAGTCGGTACTGACTGTATATAGAAAAAGTATCAATTACAAATAAAAGCATAGTTTCTTAGAGGATATCCTATACTATAATACGAGGAATGGTTGTCAAGTCGAAAATCGCCCCAGAATTAATAAACTGTAGTAAACTTGGGGATCTGGGGTTTTTGGTCACGAGGAATCGATTGGCATCGGTTTTGACGCGCTAAGGTCACGTAGTGCGGCGCTACAGATAGGGCCGGGTTCGAACCCCGGTGCGGGCAAACTTTTTTCTCATGCGTCCAAACCAAGTGAAAATTGGTACCCGGGGGTTTTCAACCACGAGGAATCGATTGGCTGTAGTTCTGACGAATTAATAATAATAATAATAAAAGCCTTTATTGATTTGTCTTTATTCCTTGATATCGGTTTCCATTTTTATTTTCTATCAACTCTAAATATTAAATTAATGTAGCAAAGTATATATAACACATAAACGATATAGTAAAAAAAAATAATGTAAACAAAAATTTTGAAAACCAACCACAAAAAATTAAAAAATAATGCTTCACTAACGTGCCGAAACAACCTCGCCATTCAATTTCCAAAGCTACACTAAACACAGAGCATATAACTTATCAAAGTCCGTCGCCGCGTTAGTGAATCGTCGGCATACCATGAGGTGCCGCTCTGACGCGCCAGTGCGTCGGTGGCAGCGAACGTGTTAAGGAACTGATTTCGATTTCAAATCACCGTCAACAAAGTTCGACATTTCAACATTCATCAGATTTCAAGCTACATTTTCAACATGCAGAACGCACCTCTACATGAAATGCTTCAAGGAGCCAGAATTTTGGAACAACAAGCGATCAACTCAATTATACCCGCAAATGGACAACTAGAAGATACCGTCATTGTCAGAATGCTTCTCCATTCAACACACTTCAATCTTTACATTGCTCACTTTGTACCATTTCTTTAATTGTATAATTTTTTGTTATCAATTACATTTTATTTCCTATGACTTTAATTTTGTATAGAATAGTTCCCTTTCCAAACAACTTAGTTTAGAATAGTTTACAATGGTGCATTTTAACCGGTTATCTTTTCACTAATGGTTTCACAAATTTTCTTATGGCATGTATTGTTTTGATAAATCACAATTGAAAATTTAAATCTTCGATTTAGCTTCGATACCTGTTTTCTCCGAGCGGAGCTCGGTCACCCGGTACTAGACAAAAACAGTCAGTCAGCCTCCAGCTCTCAGAGATGTAGCAACGCTATTATTTGTTTTGTTAATTCTTCTATGTTTTAACTGTTTTCTACCTGTTTAAGATGTGTCTCAGTAAACTTTAAATATAAGTCTCAATAAACTTTAGATATAATATTTTTAACTACCCCATGCTTGTCATTATATAATTTTTTTTTTTATCACAGCATAAGTCTAAAGGGTTGCTATTCGACATTTGCCTTAGGGAGGCGTAACATCCAGAGTAGGTACTGTGGTTCTATAGCCTTCTCGAAATTTAATTGGTCATCATGATTATGTCGCCAAATTTGTTATCAAACCGAGACAACTTACCAGGCATATCATACAAGCTAGCTCCTTTTAATTTTTACAGGTTTATGTTGTTTTCTCATACAAACCAATGCAATAGCTTGTCGGAAACTATAAAATGTTATGATTTCTAAAACTAATGTATTGACAAATACACAATTTGTAGCAGCATACAGATGAATAAAGTTTTAAACATTTTTTTTAAGTGTTCGTTTGGAAATAAACTATATTTAACCGAGATACTTTGAACTCTTAAAAAAGTGCCCGTTTTAATCGTACAACCATTTAAAAGTCTTGAAAACAAGAATAACAACAGTTTGGCACAAACACATATAAAATAGGCGCAATAGGAAGATGAATGGACAGAGCTTCTCTATAAATATGCACGGTTCTGCAGTATTGCGAGGAGAAAATATCGTAAAACTTTGTTCCATTCTTTGACATTTATGGCCCTCATAATCTCGCCGAGTTTTGTCCTCAAGGTCGAGTCATCAGTCCAAAAAAAAAAAAAAAAAAAAAAATCGACTACAGTGTGCACTGTTCGTTCAGATAATTCTTTTGTTTCTATAAAGGAAAAAAATATTCAACAGTGATAGCGCGCGACTTAAATCACTCTCCCAGACGTTAATTAGCACTGTTATTCTGAGCAAATGAATAGTACAGTAGCGCCATCTGTTGAGTGGTAGAAAAGGCAAAATATTATATCTGTAGAGAAAAAATAAAATTATTTTGCTAATACTTTTACGAAAGCAGGGGAAAGAGATAAAAATTAAATTAAAACCGTTCTGGTGTGATACTGATTCAAGATCTTTTTATGCGTTAGGTTTTTGATAAAAAGTTTTCTAAAATGCAAAATGCACAATTAATATGTTCAAATATATAACTGGAGGAATGAATAGGAAATGAATTTAGGCTTTACGAACATTTTCATATAAAAGCAGTAATGACCTATAATGAGACGAAACAATGTTAATAAAAAATTTTAATATTCGGAGCTAAAATTATTCACTTCCTTACATTGAAGTGCTTATAGAGGAAAATGCAAGTCATTTCACAACCGTAGCAAAAAGATACAAAAGCAGAGTTCCAAAGTTAACTTAAGAAATTCTGCATCAAAATGTTGTTTTTCTTATATAAGTTACTTATTACTATAAGTAACTATTAGTTACTTAGGCCGTAAACTCGTTAAACTCTAATCACATCCTTCATACTTTTTGAATTTCTATAACCATTTTATTGAAATTTTTAATCTAATAATTTTGTTTCTAGCATTTTTCAGGCTTTTCTGAAGAATCTATTTATATTATTATTATTCTGCTACAAATTTCTATGACCTTTAGCTGGGTGCTTATACCCCAATGAGTTAAAACTCAGTGGTTGACTGTTTAAAATTATTCTCCATTTTTGTTTTAATTCCTTAAATTACTCTGAGATTGCCTTTTGTAATATAATTAGTCTTTCCGAACTAACCAAATATGACTGCAACGAATTACAAAGTCTGCCATTAGAAAAAAGGCTTTATTTAAAAATAGCAGATAATATCCTCTATAATTTTTATTTCCATGTTGTTATAGTTGAAAATTGTCTATATGCAAAGAAATAATTTCCTGAAATCTTTCTGTTTTGAGGAATTTAGCTGTCAAATGTACTGGCGGGGTACATAATCCAACATGCTCCCTGAATAATCCCGTAATTGACTCCCATACGATATTTGGCGACAAAATACTTTTATGCCAAAGAAACTCCAAGAAGGCTGTGGAAATAGTATTTCCATGACCCACTACCCCTACCTCAAATCTTATAAAAGAGACTTGCTTTTCTGTCGGAGTAAATACAGACTGAGTAACAATAAAGAGCCGATCCCATTCGAATCTATAACTTCGAAATTATTACTTATTTAGCGTACCCCGAAGGCTGAAGTTTGAGGGCTAAAAGACTAATATTTTTGTGGATATTTGTTGTTTGGAATCCAGATATTCCAGAATTTTTGGAACTGTTTTTTGGTGTTAAGATTTTTTTAAAAATAAAATTAGATTATTTATTAGGACGTATGATTTCAATTCGTAAAAAATCGTAACTCTTTTTATTTTTATCTATTTATTTTTTACTTATTGGGGTGTTCTTTTTTATCGTGTTGGTGGTTAAATGCACTGATCAGGCATAGAAATTAACATGTCAGTATGCTTTTTTGCTTTTTCTGAAAACCCTAAATTTCGTATCTGTTTGGAATCACTTTTAAGATGAAGGTTCTAGTCTCAACAGTCTTCATGAAGCGAAAAAGTAGACCATAGCATTAAAATCCAAAACAAACTAAGTTATGTTTAGTAAAATTTTCAGAAAAATTAGCTCAAAATATACTGTTTCTAAAGTTTTATTTTTAAAATTTGATTTCCTTTACAATTCAAAGCGTAGAGTTACATTTAAATATTTACATTAAAAAATATGTAATAAACTGCTCATTTTTAATTTTATAGTTATCTTTAACTGTAAATACACAGATGTCAAAAACTTAAGCATAATAGTTGTTCATGTGAATATTTAATTCTAACAGAAGAAAATAGCATAAAACTAAATCATATTAACTTATTCAAAAACAAAATTTCCTCTTTTTTTCGGGGGGGTGGGAGGGGAATATATCATAGAATATTTTACACTTTATTGAAAAAAATCAAATAATAAAAGTGATTTTACAGTTTAATAAAATATAGTTGTCTTAAGCAGCTGCGCATAGTTCACAATGATTTCCCTCATTTGCTAAAAGATTTTGATGACTTGTGGCCGAAAAAGTTTAAAGCGATAATGTGGAGGGTTCTATTAACTTTTGGAGTGGAGCTTGGTTGAAACGATATGCTCTTGTTTCTTGAGCAGGTCCTCCATATAAGATTGTGTTATAAGATTATTACCAGGAGAATTAGCTCGTCAGTGCATGCGCTGGATGTTTTCACTGTAAAGGAGGCCGTCGACCAAGACCGCGAGATCACAAAGCACGTTATCCTTCATAAGTATGAATTCAGGACCAACAGCACTTCGAATCTCCAGTAATAGGCTCCGGATAGAAGATGTGGAGTCTGTGCGGCCATTCGATGATACTTTCCCCAACCAGGACTTCTCTTGGAAGAAAATGATATCTCTCCCCGATGTGCCCTGTAAGCTAGTTCCACGTTTTCTGCGTATCGCCATCTGATGAGAACCGTTGTTCAGACTATAGTGGGACTCATCACTGAACATCATATCGCTCCTCTCCTCCAAACTTCAAAGCTGATATTTCAAACAGGAGTTTAAATGAGCGAGCTTACATGCAGATATGAGGCCATTGCTAACTGTTTGTAGTCTGTC
>CM063508.1:165465818-165470818 GCA_032207245.1 Pardosa pseudoannulata | reverse complement strand
AGACATTAGTGTTCCAAAAGAGTCCCCATTGGCGTTCAATAACTCAACCAGGAGGTAAGAAACCTCGCTCTTTTATGAGAAAAAAAAATTCAAGATCAAATGACAATACGTGGGTATAACAGGTCTAGAAATTGCCCGTACTTCGTTCGAGAGAAAGCAGAGGAGGGTTAATACTTTAGCAATGAAATCCTTAGACAGAAACCGGAATGGAGCCCATGCACTGATCAGCCGAACTCGTCGGATAAGTCAAAATAATAACGCGGACGAAAATGTCTTAGATCGTGGCAAGACAATAAAACTAAGCTGGATATATATAGTAAAACAAAATTTCACCAAGGTAATTTGATTTATTTTCGATCAGTCAATGTGACATCGTGACATCTGAATGAAGATAAGTTGTTTCAGTAACAAAGGTGGCAAAAACAATCCACTTGTCTTTCGTGGAGATACAAGGGCACCAGGTTAAGGCGAACGTGCTCAATTATATCACAATACATTTCGTGGAAACAGTATAATTGATAAAAATATGTTCGTAAATATAGACGACAAAAAAGAAAAGAGTGTTCTGTAATTGGATTGTACACTAAAATATCCTCTAACAGTTAATATTTATTTTTAACAATCTTCGTGAATACTTAATATTTTCAAGTGTTTACCAGTTTCTCGTTACCTTTTTTTTATACCACCAGTGAGATCTCATTAGTCCTCGTGTGCAAAACAGTAGACTGTGGCTATCCAAACCAAACCAAACTATACCACTAGGGGTGGATAACAATGATAATTCAAGGCGGAAAAATCGGGGGCGGCACTTTGTGAATATGAGAAAATATATGTTAAAAAGGAATAATTCGGAAAAAAATGTGGAATACGTATTATGCTATTTACGTTTAAAAGCACGTATTAACAGTCCTTAATTTTTTAAGAAAATAGCCGTAAGACACAATACGTTTATAAAATAACAAAATATGTTATACACTCAAGAGCCAAAACATTATGACCACCCCTACATTTTGCAATGAACTCGCCTGGATGACATGGAAGACACGTGATCAGGTGGAAGAGGTATTTAACTGCTGCTGGAGAGTCTGAAGAATCATTCTTTCACTTACTGCTGTGTGTAATGGGAAAGGCTGCGGACTAAGCGATTTTGATAGAGGGCAGATTGTAATAGCTCGAAGGCTCGGAACAAGTATTTCCGAAACTGTACGACTCGTGGGTTGTTCGCGATCTACAGTTGTTAGTACTTATGCAAAGTGGATGAATGACGGTGAAACCAGCAGTGGACGACATGGTGTTGGACTTCTACACGCTATCAAAGAAAAAGGTCTTCGGAGACTGTCTCGCATGGTGAAGCAAAACCGGAGCCAGACGGTGGCTCAGCTGACATCCCAATACAATGCAGGGCCAAGTAGAATAGCATCTATAATCAATTCATCTTATTTAATAGTAATTTGTATCGTGTGGGGAAAGGAGGCTCAGTCGACAAAGGCGTCGATCTTATAACCAGAAGGATGTGAGATCGAGGCTCAAGCCGTATAAAGATCTATAGTGTTCATTAATTAATGACAGCTAGGGCACTGAAAATAGGTTCGCAGTCTCAACATCCTCTATGGTCTTAACCAATACTACTGGATGTGACATGCCAAGCCTGGGGAGTCTTCTGCTTGCCCCTGCTTCTAAATTAAAAGGACCCAGTTTGTTGTTAGTGTTGCCTTAGGGAGTAACGTTGGCCACTTGTATAGAACACCTATAAAAATGGTTAACAAATTCCTTTGTATTGTATGGGAGAAAGCTTAACAAACAAGTCACCCACTTAAAAAAAATTAAATAATAACACGCATATGTATATATATGTATTTCCGAAACTGCACGACTCGTGGGTTGTTCGCGATCTACAGTGGTTAGTACTTATGCAAAGTGGATGAATGACGGTGAAACCAGCAGTGGACGACATGGTGTTGGACTTCTACACGCTATCAAAGAAAAAGGTCTCCGGAGACTGTCTCGCATGGTGAAGCAAAACCGGAGCCAGACGGTGGCTCAGCTGACAACCCAATACAATGCAGGGCCAAGTAGAATAGAATCTGTAATCAATTCCTCTTATTTAATAGTAATTTGTATCGTGTGGGGAAAGGAGGCTCAGTCGACAAAGGCGTCGATCTTATAACCAGAAGGATGTGAGATCAAGCCTCAAGCCGTATAAAGATCTATCGTGTTCATTAATTAATGACAGCTAGGGCACTGAAATAGGTTCGCAGTCTCAACATCCTCAATGGTCTCAATCAATACCACTGGAGGTGACATGCCAAACCTGGGGAGTCTTCTGCTTGGCCCTACTTCTAAATTAAAAGGACCCAGTTTGTTGTTAGTGTTGTATTAGGGAGTAACGTTGGCCACTTGTATAGAACACTGATAAAAATGGTTAACAAATTTCTTTGTATTTTATGGGAGAAAACTTAACAAACAAGTCACCCACTTAAAAAAAATTAAATAATAACACGCATATGTATATATATGTATAATATATCAAAATTTTTACTTCTGAAATAGGTATTTAAAATTCTCAGTTTTACCTTTCTCTTTTTAATACGTAATTTTCCCAATGTCAGACAAAGCCATTTTCTCCCAAATAAATTCTTTTTACCCATTTTTCAAATCTTACGCTAACAGATGCGCTTGATTAGACGCTAATTGTCGGTTCACTGGTCACGTTTTTCAGCTGTACCAGGAAAAGGGTATTCCATCTGCAGTTATTAAATTTCTGCGTGTTTTTGAGCTTGTTTAAGTTATTAGAGTTCACTCTTACCTCCCAAAGAGTGCTCATCCATCTTTACTCTCATTGGGCACAAAATCTAGTGATTCACTCACTGAGGGCCGACATCAACGACAAAAATATATAATCTTAGAACATTCTATGCAGACCTGTTACATTGAAAAGACAATCGGTAGACCGATGCGCTTTGATCTTCAATTAATGTGAAGTTCCACAGTTCTGGAGTTCGTTCTTTGATGGCTTCATAACTGCAAATTGACTAGGAGTTCTTTTTTCCAGCAAGCCCGGGCAAATTAAATAATGGAGCATAATCTTCCGTGTAATCGATGAAGAATATTTTTACTGTTTACACACACACACACACACACACACACACACACACATATATATATTTACTTATTACTCATACATACATACATACATATATATATATATATATATATATATATATATATATATATGATAGTTGTCCAGATTTAATAATGTGTTATACTCAAGGGTATTCAAACCAGTTGAGGTCCGGCGTGCAGAAAATAAATATTGAGCTTCTTGAAAAAAAAAGAGAGGTTCTAATGAATAAAATTACACGTGGACCACATTTTAAGATAAATAAAGCCTATTTTGTTGAAGTTATGTTGCGAGGAGTATTTTAATGTAATATAAATGTATTAAATTTTACTTGAAATTAAAATAATGAAATATTTAAGTTTTTTCCTAGCTTTTAGTTTTTAAAACCTAACAGGAAACAAATCATATCCTTGCTCATTTTCTGATTAAAATCTCCGGGATATATTATCATACAAAGGAAAACAGGCCCAACATGTGTAGAAGTACTCTTTCCGACTTCTTTTATTTAAATAACATCAAATTATCGCCATAGAATTTGAAATCAAAGAATGACTATAAACCTCTTTGTCCATTCACAGACACACTTTTCATGTCTTTTTATAAAAGAATTTTCAGGACTATTTAAATTCTTTGTTTTAGGTGTAAATCAAAAAAAATTTGTAATACATTTTCTAAAATAGTATATTCCATTCATTTTTGAGTGTATTACGCAAGCTTTGTAAGTCTAATTTAAGCAAGACAGTATAGATCTACTGTCTTCAGTGGATGTGCACTAATCCGAAAATGTTTGTTTGGGTTTAAGTAAGCAAAGTTTTTTTAAAAGTAAATGCTGTTCCAAGTCCAAAGTTATTGAATAAATTAACAAAATGTAAGATTTTTAAATTTTATTTTTCATTTTTTTATTATTTAAATCTACTTTAAGTAAGCAAAGTCTCTTTTAAAGTAAATTACTGTTTTAAAGTAAATAATTTGGACTTAAAAGTCCAAATTCATTGAATAAATTAACAAAATGTAAGATTTTTAAATTTTACTTTTCATTTTTTATTATTTAAATCTACTTTAATTAAGCAAAGTCTTTTTTAAAGAAATACTGTTTTAAGTCCAAATTCATTGAATAAATTAACAAAATGAAAGATTTAACAAGAGAAATTTTTTTTAAAAATTTTATTTTTCATTTCTTATTATTTAAATCTATTTTAAGTAAGCAAAGTCTTTTTTAAGTAAATACTGTTTTAAGTCCAAAGTCATTGAATAAATTAACAAAATGTAAGATTTCACAAGAGAAACTCTTTTTTAAAATTCTATTTTTCATATTTTATTATTTAAACCTACTTTAAGTAAGCAAAGTTTTTTTAAAAGTAAATGCTGTTCCAAGTCCAAAGTTATTGAATAAATTAACAAAATGTAAGATTTTTAAATTTTATTTTAAATTCATTTTTTATTATTTAAATCTGCTTTAAGTAAGCAAAGTCTTTTTTAAGTAAATACTGTTTTAAGTCCAAAGTCATTGAATAAATTAACAAAATGTAAGATTTCACAAGAGAAACTCTTTTTTAAAATTCTATTTTTCATATTTTATTATTTAAACCTACTTTAGTAGTCAAAGGCTTTATTACTTAAGGCATTGGTATTTTCTAAACGTCTGTAATAACTTTACCAACAGGGTCACCCTGTTGGGACGGAACACTACAAACGAGGAATAGTAGTCTGAATAAAATGAACTCTTATAACAGTATTTAGGGTTATTGAGTCTTATCTGACTTAGTTAAATCTCTACAATTTAATATTTTAGAAAACAAACATTTAATAATTGATAATATTTAATTTTACACTTATAAATATTTCATAAAAAGATTGAAAACTTAATATTTAGTAGTAT
>CM063508.1:165445818-165460818 GCA_032207245.1 Pardosa pseudoannulata | reverse complement strand
AAATTGGCTGTCGCTCTAACGAAAAATAATCCGCTTGGGGTCGTTGTAATGATTCAAAATTAACATTACTCCTAAGGTAAAATAATTGGGACTTTTTAAGATGGTCGTTCTAACGAAGGGGTCGTTGTATCATGGGGTCGTTAAAAAGAGGTTCTTCTGTATTTCATAAAATAATTTGCAATTTTTCTAGTTGTATTACTGTGCCTCGCTACGAAGATTCTGTATTTATTAATGCATTTGAAACAAGCTCTTTTTAACCAATCATAAAATATGGCTGATCTCCTACAACTTCATATACTCATAACATTTATATACAGGGTATATAGTGGAGTCCTTAAACGGTCTAAACCGGGTAATGGTATTAAGAGTTTATTTTACGGAGTATCTAATATACTCTCTTTGTTATGAATATACTTCCGTTTATATCAAGGAATTCTTAACCCATTTTCACCCTAAAAAGAATATTGCAACCTGACTCCCCTGAAATTACTGCAATTAATCTTTCAACTTACCCACCCCCCAAAGGAGGAGAAAAAAATCTTTAAAATTTTGCAAACTTTGAATTTATATATAAAAATGGAGTATACAAGCGATGACGTTCCGAATTCTAATTCAGTTGCAACGACGAAAACAGCTGTAACAACGAAATATTGTTCAAATTATCCATGATTTCGATGTCAGAACTTAAATCAACAAATGAAAAATTTATAAAACATAATAAACCGAATAATTTTAATTTTTTTGTATTACGACAATTCAAAATATCCAATATAATATATATCCATGCATACAAGATCATGTATCCCCTATATAATAATAGCCTAAGTTATCTGTCCCTCTACCCTCAAATTTATGAAGCGGTAGGTTTAGCGAAATTCAAAGCGAGTAAAGCTTATCTTCTCCTAAACAATCGGTCCGATTCTAAAATAAATTGGTATATATATGCTTCATATCACAACAAAAAATACTGTCGTCTTTAAAACGTTCGAAATCCACCCCATTCCCACCTTTTACAGTGTTTAATGCCCTATTTTCCCCGGTTAAGAGCAGGCGATTAAATTTATCAATTTATCACATAAATATTTAAAAAATAACATTTTTTATAGCATTATGACGTCATTCCTTTAATCATCTCATTTAATCATTTCTTAAACTATTTAAATAGCGTCTGTATTATTTTCATGCGTTTCATCACTGAACTTAGATATTACGTTAAGAATTTTCTTTTATATTTGGCTTAAATAATAGATTAGGTACGAATGTGAGAATTTTAAATTTAATCATCGATTATTTTTTTACAAGATAATTCTCAGCCAAAATAGAAATATTTTTTCTTGCCTGCCTCATAGGGTACTTTACAATTATGGAAAATTAAAAATTTTACTAATCCCTTCATATGACGGGCTGTATGCTAGTTTAATATATCAAAGAATTATTCTAATACGTTTTATCCCTGAACTTAGATATTACGTAAAGAATTTTCTTTTATATTTGACTTAATAGATTAGGTACGTATGTGATAA
The DNA here is from genome assembly GCA_032207245.1 of Pardosa pseudoannulata. Classification (NCBI taxonomy): domain Eukaryota; kingdom Metazoa; phylum Arthropoda; class Arachnida; order Araneae; family Lycosidae; genus Pardosa; species Pardosa pseudoannulata. The sequence continues at coordinate 165,459,295 of CM063508.1, read as the reverse complement.
TTTTAAATTTAATCACGAATTTTTTTTGCGAGATAATTCTCAGCTAAATAAGAATTTTTTTTACCTGCCTATAAAGAACTTTACAATTATGGAAAATTAAAAAAAAATTACTAATCTCGTCATATGACGGGCTGTATGCTAGTTTAATATATCAAAGCATTATTCGTGAGTACGAGAGAGAAGCATCTTCTTCCGAACTATTAAATTCCACGCTCTGCCGACTTGCAAATAACAAAAAGCGAGGAGTAAAAAAATAATAACCAATTTTTATTGCGAATATGCACGAAGACGAAACCTTTCCGACAGCCCAGGTCACGGCTTTTGTGAATACCTGCATTTATGATGACTGTTTTCCCACTTTTATCACAGAAAGATGCTCGCGCTGAATGGCCGCTCTTCGAATCTAAGGTCGTCTCCCAGCGGAAGTCTGCGAATCGCGCTCTCTAAAAGAGAATTTCCCAGAACGTGTTGGAAATGACCTCGCGCTATAATGCCGAAATGGGAGTGACGGGGTTTAAAATATTTTTTGTAATAATCCTTGTAGTGCCTTGCATTGTCCACGCGCGACAATGCTCTGGACACGGAGGGCGAGAGACTATCATCGTGGGAATACACATTGAACGGGGATGAGAGGTGATAAAATAGCCGCTTCCGGGGTCAAACTGGCAGAAATGTAGTAATCGTACAATGCATATTCGTACGTGGACAATTAGCGATTATTAGTTTTGAAGGATTTTGTCTTTCGTTAGTATTAGGTAAGTGTGTTTTACGCTGACCCATCCGAAGACATACAACAGCAACTATTGATGACCGTGCAGCAACAGTGACCCATAAATGCCTACCAAGGCACCGCTGACCTACGAGAGGCCCGTCAAGGTCCGATTTTAATGTAATCCAACCCGGTAAGGAGCAAACACTACAGAGGTAAGCTCGTGACTACCAGGAAGAACGCTAGCGAAAGATCACTCAGGTACCCCGGGATCGTGAACCTCGTACACACCTAAAGAAGGTATGCCCCTGGGAGCCGTTAGTATTAGGTAAAAGTAAAATTCATATTGAATACTGATCTCTGTCGATATCTGACATTACATCCTTTAGAACTATTTTTTCCGTATGGGTTACGTTTCCACAGCAGGATGTATACATTAATTACATTAGAGCCTGCGACTGGAAGATATCTCTCTGTTTGATGTGAGAGAAACACTACGTCGGTTTTATTCTGACGTGGGATGCTCGGTTATCAAATATGGTTAAGACAGACTCCGAGACTCAAAATATGATATTTTGTAATCAGTGGAGTTCGAGGAGTCGACACAGAGTTTGTGACTGAAAGAGATCTCTCTGTTTGATGTGAGAGAAACACTACGTTGGTTTTATTCTGATGTGGAATGGTTAAGACAGGCTCCGAGACTCAAAATATAGTATTTTGTTATCAGTGGAGTTCAAGGAGTCGACACAGAGTCTGCGACTGAAAGAGATCTCTCTGTTTGATGTGAGAGAAATACTACGTTGGTTTTATTCTGATGTGGAATAGTTAAGACAGGCCCCGAGACTCAAAATATAGTATTTTGTTATCAGTGGAGTTCAAGGAGTCGACACAGAGTCTGCGACTGAAAGAGATCTCTCTGTTTGATGTGAGAGAAACACTACGTTGGTTTTATTCTGATGTGGAATGGTTAAGACAGGCTCCGAGACTCAAAATATAGTATTTTGTTATCAGTGGAGTTCAAGGAGTCGACACAGAGTCTGCGACTGAAAGAGATCTCTCTGTTTGATGTGAGAGAAATACTACGTTGGTTTTATTCTGATGTGGAATGGTTAAGACAGGCCCCGAGACTCAAAATATAGTATTTTGTTATCAGTGGAGTTCAAGGAGTTGACACAGAGTCTGCGACTGAAAGAGATCTCTCTGTTTGATGTGAGAGAAATACTACGTTGGTTTTATTCTGATGTGGAATGGTTAAGACAGGCTCCGAGACTCAAAATATAGTATTTTGTTATCAGTGGAGTAGTTCAAGGAGTCGACAGAGAGTCTGCGACTGAAAGAAATCTCTCTGTTTGATGTGAGAGAAATAATACGTTGGTTTTATTCTGATGTGGAATGGTTAAGACAGGCTCCGAGACTCAAAATATAGTATTTTGTTATCAGTGGAGTTCAAGGAGTCGACACAGAGTCTGCGACTGAAAAAGATCTCTCTGTTTGATGTGAGAGAAATACTACGTTGGTTTTATTCTGATGTGGAATGGTTAAGACAGGCCCCGAGACTCAAAATATAGTATTTTGTTATCAGTGGAGTTCAAGGAGTTGACACAGAGTCTGCGACTGAAAGAGATCTCTCTGTTTGATGTGAGAGAAATACTACGTTGGTTTTATTCTGATGTGGAATGGTTAAGACAGGCTCCGAGACTCAAAATATAGTATTTTGTTATCAGTGGAGTTCAAGGAGTCGACACAGAGTCGACTGAAAGAGATCTCTCTGTTTGATGTGAGAGAAATACTACGTTGGTTTTATTCTGATGTGGAATGGTTAAGACAGGCTCCGAGACTCAAAATATAGTATTTTGTTATCAGTGGAGTAGTTCAAGGAGTCGACAGAGAGTCTGCGACTGAAAGAAATCTCTCTGTTTGATGTGAGAGAAACACTACGTCGGTTTTTTTCTGACGTGGAATGGTTAAGACAGGCTCCGAGACTCAAAATATAGTATTTTGTTATCAGTGGAGTTCAAGGAGTCGACACAGAGTCTGCGACTGAAAGAGATCTCTCTGTTTGATGTGAGAGAAATACTACGTTGGTTTTATTCTGATGTGGAATGGTTAAGACAGGCTCCGAGACTCAAAATATAGTATTTTGTTATCAGTGGAGTAGTTCAAGGAGTCGACAGAGAGTCTGCGACTGAAAGAGATCTCTCTGTTTGATGTGAGAGAAATACTACGTTGGTTTTATTCTGATGTGGAATGGTTAAGACAGGCTCCGAGACTCAAAATATAGTATTTTGTTATCAGTGGAGTTCAAGGAGTCGACACAGAGTCGACTGAAAGAGATCTCTCTGTTTGATGTGAGAGAAATACTACGTTGGTTTTATTCTGATGTGGAATAGTTAAGACAGGCTCCGAGACTCAAAATATAGTATTTTTGTTATCAGTGGAGTAGTTCAAGGAGTCGACACAGAGTCTGCGACTGAAAGAGATCTCTCTGTTTGATGTGAGAGAAATACTACGTTGGTTTTATTCTGATGTGGAATGGTTAAGACAGGCTCCGAGACTCAAAATATAGTATTTTGTTATCAGTGGAGTTCAAGGAGTCGACACAGAGTCTGCGACTGAAAGAGATCTCTCTGTTTGATGTGAGAGAAATACTACGTTGGTTTTATTCTGATGTGGAATGGTTAAGACAGGCCCCGAGACTCAAAATATAGTATTTTGTTATCAGTGGAGTTCAAGGAGTTGACACAGAGTCTGCGACTGAAAGAGATCTCTCTGTTTGATGTGAGAGAAATACTACGTTGGTTTTATTCTGATGTGGAATGGTTAAGACAGGCTCCGAGACTCAAAATATAGTATTTTGTTATCAGTGGAGTAGTTCAAGGAGTTGACACAGAGTCTGCGACTGAAAGAGATCTCTCTGTTTGATGTGAGAGAAATACTACGTTGGTTTTATTCTGATGTGGAATGGTTAAGACAGGCTCCGAGACTCAAAATATAGTATTTTGTTATCAGTGGAGTTCAAGGAGTCGACACAGAGTCTGCGACTGGTAGAGATATCTCTGTTTGATGTGAGAGAAACACTACGTTGGTTTTATTCTGATGTGGAATGGTTAAGACAGGCTCCGAGACTCAAAATATAGTATTTTGTTATCAGTGGAGTTCAAGGAGTCGACACAGAGTCTGCGACTGAAAGAGATCTCTCTGTTTGATGTGAGAGAAATACTACGTTGGTTTTATTCTGATGTGGAATGGTTAAGACAGGCTCCGAGACTCAAAATATAGTATTTTGTTATCAGTGGAGTTCAAGGAGTCGACACAGAGTCTGCGACTGAAAGAGATCTCTCTGTTTGATGTGAGAGAAACACTACGTCGGTTTTATACTGACGTGGAATGTTCGGTTGTCGAATATGGTTAAGACACTCTCCGAGACTCAAAATATGATATTTTGTTATCAGTGGAGTTCGAGGAGTCGACACAGAGTCTGCGACTGGAAGAGATTTCTCTGTTTGATGTGAGAGAAACACTACGTCGGTATTATTTTGACGTGGAATGCTCGGTTGTCAAATATGGTTAAGACAGGCTCCGACACTGAAAATATGATATTTTGTTATGCTTAAATTTTTCATTCAATCTTGTAAATAAATTTTTGTTTGTTGTTCGTAAAGTTTCGGAGATAATTTAATGCATCCTCAGAGACAAACGAACACACCTGTCTCAGTAAAGTAAACGGGCAGGTCCCACGCAAACATAGCGCCCCAGAAAAGTGGTGCTATTACACAGCCTCTATACATTCCTTTGGTTGTGTCGCGTGTCCTCCTCAGTCACTATCACATATGCATGAATGATGATCATCTTAACTGTTCAGCTCTCACGAAAAATTGCATCTACTCCCGATACTGTTAGGCCAGAGACTCTTTGAACACATTAATTTCATAATTTAATGGGCTTCCCATGTTCTATTTTTATAAATTTCTGATGCTTGTTCTTTTATACTAGTATATAGCCCGTCATATGACGGAATCAGTAAAATTTTTCATTTTTCAGAATTGTAAAGTACCCTATAAGGCAGGTAAAAAAAATTTGTTTTTTGTCTGAGAATTATCAGATTCACGCTCAGTAGTTTGTTTATCTTCATACTCCTCTAAAGTCTACCGATACTGCAATTGCAGTTTAGAATAATTTAGATTAAAATTAAATTTAAATTCATTTAGAAAGATAATTCAAAATTTTCTTAGCTACGTCAAAATTATCGTTAAGTTCTTTCCATTTGTTTTCTACAGTAATTAATGGAAGTAAAGGAATGAAACTATGATTTCTATCACACCCTGAAGGTCGATATTATACAGTTTTTTTTAGAAGAGGTGTCCCCGATAGGCCTATATCCTCTTCGGCTTTGGTTTTTGGTTTGGAGTGTTACGGTCTACTTTTTGCAACACGAGGGTTAATGAGACTGGGACCTACAGCTAAAAGTCGATTCTGAATGGCTACGAACATCCATGCCACAGTGGGATTCGAACCCACGAACTCCGGTACTGAAGGCCAGCACCCTAACCAATCGGCCATCCTTCGGTAGAAGTTCTCAAACTGCGTGCCGCAAAGTAATTTTGGTCTCCCTTCATAGTCACAAGACTTGCGTTGAATTATCTTCCTTTTTTCATTATCTTTTTATTAATATATTTCATTGATTAATTGTTATTCTGCTTCTTTAATAGGTCCTTAAGCTTTTACAAACAAAAATTTTTAAAACTATTGCGAGAAGAGCCTAAAAACAAAATCGGGTTGTTCAGATTTAATGGAGTTTATTCCACGTAAAACTAAATATCCAATTTTAAGTATAAAAAATTTAAGGATCTTCATTCGCTTTGCAGCATCCTATTTATAAGAAGCTGAATTTTTAGCTGTTCCTCTAATAAAGACTAAATATCGTTCGAAAATCCATTGGGAGTAAGGAACAAAAATATGTATTAAACCTTCCATTGCAATTTGAAAACCTGTGAGGATCAACAAGCTTACCTATTAAATTAATTTTACTAACCCACAACTGAAGGTTTTTATATTTGTATTTAATTTTTGTGTTTTCTTGTCAATTAAAACAATTTTACTTTTGCATTAAAATGTTGTTTTCATTTTTGCTTCTCACTAACATTATAGTACAAATATTGCCAGTGGTACACAGGAAAAAAATAAAAACAAATCCTAAAAAATTTTTGGGAACCACTGCCTTAAGAGTTTTGGCTATTAATCTACATCTTGTATACATCTAAACAAATTTAAGTTACGCCTTAATCTTTGACAAACCTCAAGAAGATTTTACTATTATGCCCCAGATAAAACTATTTTCCATTCCAACTTCCAATAAACACAATCGGAATATAAAAAAGAAATCTCATTTTGTTATCTCGCGTAACTGAACGAGCATCACGCAAACGTTTAGTTTTATCTGATTATATATATATTTCGGACCTCAGTTTATTCTGGGGGAGAAACTAGAGCGTGAGCTTTCTCTCCAAAATCCAGTACTGGAAGATTTATTTATCAGTTTGAAGCTTGACAAGCCTTTCACGGGAGGGAATCATTAAGGTTCAGTCCTTTTTTTTTCTTCTTCTTTCGTGTTCTTTTGTAAAACAAGATCTCGTCCCATTCTTGAAATTCGTAATTTCGATGTTCGCCGTTCCGCAGGACAAGAGCAGATCACACGAAACAAAACGATGCGGTAACAAAACCCCGTTATTCTCAGGTAAATAAAGTAAAAGAAAAAAAACAAAAACAAGCCGTTCACGCTCTAGTGGCCCTAAGTTCATCGCTATATCGGCTGTTTTGGTTCAGCGACGCAGTTCTTGACGCTTAACCCGCGCCTAGACCCATCCCACGAGCAGACACGCTTTCTTCGAAGTCTCCTTTGGTTTTTTTCTGGCCCAGTATATACACGGAAGGAGGAATATAATCGATGTTGCGAGTCGGAGCGAATCAAATCACTGATATTTAGAACATCGAACGAATCTGCTCGATCTTCACGTTCGAGATTTTTTTTTAACGCACCTAAAGCACGCGAGGAAGAAGAAGAATACGCTATTTTTGGCATGCTGTAAAGAAAAAAAAATTGTTTTACGAACAGCTCCCAGGTGGTAAAATGTTCCACAACAGGTATTTTTTTAAAGAAAATGTCAACAAGTATTTTTTTTCCATTTAGTTAAGCTTAATTTCGAACACTTCTGGAAATTATATTCACATAAAATTAGTATTTTCATTTATTGACTTTTTCTTTACGTCAACATATTTGTCTTTTTTAAATTTATGTCTGTTAAATACATTTATTACGTTTTTCGTAATTTCAAAATCATGTATATTGTTTTTTGCTCGTTTTAAAAATTGAATCAGACGTAATCCTACTTCACTTTCCGATATGTCAAGCAGTCAAAAATTCTCAAAGAAAAATTTCAATTATAGACGTCTGTGTCGGGTGTAAATAAACACGCCATAGCTTGAAAAATTGGAATATATCGATGTCAAAGCAACTGTAAAGAAATTACAAAAAACATGTTAAAATAATTTGGGCTTTCAAAGAAACTAGATACCGTTCTGAGTAGGTTTTCTAATATGAAATAATTATAAAAGAGGAATAATATGTGGTATTTAAAGGCGAACATATATAATAAGTAGATACGCATTTCAAAGAAATGAAGGATGAAGTATAAAGCATCATAAAGGTAGGCTTACAAAAGCATGTTTAAGTAACACGTCAAATAGAAAAAACATTATTGCTGCAAAGGATTTTATTCAAATGAGTTAACAGCATCTATCAGTAGAAATAGTTCCACCATAAGTGAACATAGATCTAAAGCAGACATGCCCAACCAGCGGCCTATTTACAAACTTTTTGTGGTCCAATTGAAGTTTTCAACTGTCTATATAGTTTTAGTCATTTTGACTATATGCAGTTGAAACATAGAATTTTAGTTGTCAATGTTTGCAATAATAAATATCACATATTATGAACGTTAATATTTGATAGTAACCAACGTAAGCCTGGTCTTTGAGAAGGGTTGGACAGGTTACGTTGAAATTTGAGTGTTCTAGAATATTCTGTCAATCGGCCATTACTCATACAACCAGCTGACTCGCGTTACTTGCACGTACTCTGTCCGACTAGTTAGTGGTAGTTGTATGGAATAATAATGTTAATATTTTAACCCTCGTGATTAGGGAGGTACAGTATAGTTAATGCTTATTGTCGTTGTAGTTATGATATATGTATAACACAACTTTTATGTACAGTCGCAACTGGCACTGTAAATATGCATATTTTGAATATTGCACGATAATAAAATATTTTGAATAATTTGTTGTTTTATTTTTTTATGTGCTGCCCACCTCAATTCAGTAAATTGTTTTTTGGCCCACCAACCGATTTGGGCTGGGCACCCCTGATCTAAAGCAATCCAATCTGACCGGTACTCAGCTAAACTCTGGGAAACACACATCACGACAAGAAAAAGAGAACGGTTCTAATGAAATGTTTACGAACATGCCACTGTCTTCAGAATAGAGATAAAACCATATTTATGTACTAGTTAACATATACATATTTGAAACTTTTATGCTTCATAGTTAAGTGAAATTCGAGAATGAATTATTTAACGTTACAAAATTGGAAAGATAACAGAGCATTCTGCCAGGGAAGTGAAGCAGTAATGTGTTCTTATAATAGTTTTAAGTGTCGGACTTGTTTCTAAGTTGGCATCCGAATGAAATGACTAGAAAAGGGCAAGAGGGTTGTTTCATTTGTAAGTCAGAGATAAAGAATAAGTTCAACTTGAGAACATCGAATTTTAACTCAGATACCTTCTCCAAAAAGCAATAAATTCAGGATTCACAAATCGAGGTTCATCAAAAATTAGATACAACCACTTTCTTTTTCTAGAGCAGAACGCCTGCTTTTTAATATAAGGTAAGCAAAACTGTTTGGGGGACTCATTTTCAAACTAATTCAGCTCCATTTGACTGATGCAATGATACACTTGATACACAAATTATTTTAGCAATCGTTGGTTCACGGTCCGTGTCCAAAACAAATTTTCTTCTCTGAAATCTATTACTGCGGGGGTCCAACAAGGCTCTATTCTTGGCCCTACTCTTTTTAATTTATACATTAACGATATTCCAAAAAACTGATCTTGCAAGTATTGCTCTGTACGCGGATGACATTGCCATCTACACATAGGCTCCTTATATTCACTCTGTTTCAGCTTATATTCAACACCATTTTGATGCTCTGGAACCGTGTCTCATTAACTGGAAAATCAAAATTAATACTAATAAATGTCATGCCATATTTTTCTCGCGTTCTTACAAAACTCCGCTACGGCTTTATCTTTATATTAAACAACTCCTTTTCTCTTCCTAAGAAGAAATGCATGAGAGCGTTTGTTTGAAAGAGGAGTTAACCAAATGTACTCAGTTGGATGATTCTGAAAACTAATTTAACTCTTGCTCTTAAAAGGAAGGCAAGGTACTGCTTGCATAAGAACAACCGTTAGGAAAGTAAAATTTTACTTCCGTGACTTACAGAATCGGCAGACAGCTGATTTTGATTCCATCAATTCTGGTTTTGGGGTACATTTTAACTAATTTATTATAACACATTTTTGATGTTATGTGTTTAATAATAGTTTTAGACAGCTAAGGATTTCTATAATGAAATAGTTATTCGACAGCTGTTAAATAATAATGAAGAATTTAGTTGGTACGCCCGCCAGTTAATTAGGTTTAAAGCAAAAATCAATAAAATAGAAAGAAATTGACCTTTTCACTCCAAATTAATCAACCGGTAATCGTCAAGAAGTAATATTCACTTTATTCTTATATGAAAAAGAAGTCTTGAAAACAATCTGACTGAGCTAGAGCATCAATTTTAAACTATAAATCGCGAGGTCAAATAAGGTGGCAAAATGAAATTTTGGGGGCGAAAAAATTTAATTTAGATAAATGTAAAGAAATTAGTTGGAATATTCTTTAGTTACTCAGTACCACACATTTATGTGAACTGATTTTTCAGCTTTAATACTTATTAAATTCAAATATTGTTCCATTTTAAAAATGTTTTATGCACAGCACTTATCAAAATTTTGAAACAAAATTCAACTTGTTTGCAGCCATTTTGGTTAAAAAATTTGATTCAAGGACATACGTGTTATTAAAGCCTTACTTACTATCATTTATTCCTGTATGATGATAGACACAAATCCTGAAGCAGTACTTTCCATATACATATAGTTTACGAATGAAATCAGTTTTGAAAAAATGTTTAATTTTTGTATCATTATTTATCTGTAATATATGAAATTAGGTTTTATTTTGGTTTTGGAGCTCTACGGTCTACTTTTTGCAACACGAGAGCTAATGAGACCGGGACCTACTGCTTAAAACGAGCTGCTTACAAACATCCATGCCATAGTGGGATTCGAACCCACAAACTCTGGTTCCGCAGAACAGCACCCTAACCATTCGGCCATCGTTCGAATGTGAAGTTTGGAAGAGTTCCCGATCATAAAATAGGTTATAAATGAAAAAAATAAGTAAATAAGTTCAAGAAATGTTTTTTTTGAACTGTTTTTCTTCAGCTGTTCTCAAACCTTTTCACCGTAGCGCCTCTAGCATATACTCAGAGCACCTCAGGGTGCCCCAGCACCCACTTTAAAGATCATAGAAGTAGAGAATTTCGAGATAAATATAAAGACATTTCTTATCAAGTTTCAACATGGGGATAAAACAATTTAAATTTTAAGTATCTTCATGCCTTCTTTAATATTTCAACAATTTTTACTCGATTTTCTATGCATTGCTACGGCACCCCTGGCGTATACTTGAGGCAACCAAGGGGGTCTTAGAACTCAGGTTAAGAACTGCTAAGTCATATCTAGAAAATTTAGTCATAGAAAATGACAAACTTGTGAATATTTCTTGCTGTAGTTTCATTGATAGAGCTACTGTATTCCAGTGATGTGTTCAACTACGTTCATTCATTGGTGGATTTTTTTCTGTGTATAAATGCAACTGATACATAACTTTGAGAGTCCGATAAGCAGATTGACCCAAGAAAAAGTCATTAAATTAACAATTGCCGAAAACCATCTGCGAAAATGAACTTAACCTCGATTTTAATGATTGCTAGTCCATTCTTTTTCTTGAGCAGTTAATAGAGTTTGTTTGAGAATCATTTTCTCTAGTCATTTATTAACTTTGTTTCATCTATGCTGTTTATTTCCTCGGCTGAAAATTCATTTTATGATTTCGTTACGGTCATTTCATTCTTCCAACTGTCTGAATTGCCATCAATAAACCATTTTTTCTAGATATATAGAATGGCGTATTTTTTTCTTCTAAAACTTTCTTTACAAATTTCATTAAAAACATTTTGATGCTTATTGCTATCAAAATAGACTATTGTTCACCATGAATACATTCGCTTTCAACTCATTATATTGCCCTTGTCTAGAAGAAATCTACTCAGGAATTGGCGAATGGATGTCAATTCTTCGCCAACAAAAGTTTCACTGACCCATAATCTGCAGATATCTTAACACAATACTTTCGATTTTAAAAACATGCAGTCTCATCTTTGTTTCCTTCCATTGTTCTCCTTAAAGATTCAGGAGATTCCTACCATTGCAGCCATGGGTAACAAGTGTATATTAACAGACTTCACTTTCAGGCTTCGTAGATATAGGTCAGCTTGTGATAATAAGTTTTTCCTTTGTAGAACATCACTGTCTTTTCTTTTTCTTTTGCTTTTCATGTCTCTTTTTTATTTTTTGTATTTTGAATCTTTGATTTCTGCTATTGTCCTACAACCTTTGCTGTCAGGAAACATTTTGTAGACAACTCTCCCGTTTCTTAAATGTTTTTTTTTCTCTTTTATTAATTATATGAGCATGTTTTGCTGAAGCGCGAAATCATAGGCGGAAACAAGGCACGTATTTTCCACTGAGGGAGGGAATTGTTTCCAAGATGCGTCGGCGTATTGACAGAAATGCCTCTCAGCTCCAAAAGCAATAAAACCAGACGATTATAATGTAGATCGAGAGCGTCCCGGCATTTCTCTGCAGTTTCACACGATTTCCTGACTATAGCATTTCTAAAACATGTAAATGCTATCTATATGCAGTCCACAGGGCCACAAACAGGATAACTTTTAAAAATAATTGTAATGGATATGTATAAAATTCAGTAATTTTTTAAATACATCATGCAGAGTTTTCAATATAAGCGTGCTATTTACCGGAAGCATGACAAACGTCACTGTGCCTAATATTTTGCAAACAAAATTAAAAAATAAATAAATAAATGGTGGGTGATAGATAATAGGTTCATTAAAATAATGTTCAATGCGCATACGTAAATGCAGTCAAGATACAAAGTTTAGTAAGCAAAATAGAATAAAATCAAAAGTAGAAAGCTTAGAATTTAGCTAAACGTATACAACGTATTATCGTTTTGTGAATACATGCTTCATATTTGAAGCACTTGAACAGCTTACAGAGTTACACAGCAGAAAAAATATTCTTAGCAGGAGGTCGAATAAAAATACAATCAAAAATAAAAATGTTTTCAAATACTTTCAATTCAAACTTTAAATAGATATCCCCCCTCCCAAAATATGATCATACTAGTAATATTAAGATATTTTCATTAATCCTTAAGTCCATCGCATTCATTTGAAAAATACAAAGATTTTAAAAATGTTTTTACTTTAATAAGCTTTGTAATTTTTAAAATGATTACTATAGAAATGTACATTTAAAATTGAAAGATAAAAATTCCGATTATAAATAGACACTAAAAAATATTTTTCTAAAGAACATATATATCTTTTTTATACATGGTGTTCTACACTATATGACCAATGATGACCGGTCACTTGTGATTTTAGACGTTTAGTTGGATTTTTAATACACGAGAAATCATCCTGAAATTTAGGCGTGTAAAGAGCATGGTAAATGTCACATATTTTTGGGAGGATGTTTTCTCCAAAATTCCATAGGGTATAGTCAAGAAATTGAAGAAAGCGAATATGTTTTGAATAACCGTGTAAAAACGAATGTCTGAAAACCGTTAAACTTAAGCACGTGATTAAGAAGTTTCTAGTCTTAAACTGTGTTTATTTTTACGAGGATATGACGTATACTATTGGAAAAATTAAGATTTTAATACAGACAATTCCAAAATTCATTAGATGTTTTGCTTATGATTTGCAGAGTTTTCAATATAAGCGTGCTATTTACTGGAAGCATGACAAACGTCACTGTACATAATATTCTGCAAACAAAATTTAAAAAAATGAATGGTGGATGAAAGATAATAGGTTCATTAAAATAATGTTCAATGCGCATACGTAAATGCAGTCAAGATACAAAGTTTAGTAAGCAAAATAGAATGAAATCAAAAGTAGAAAGCTTAGAATTTAGCTAAACATATACACCGTATTATCGCTTTGTGAATAAATACATGCTTCATATTTGAAGTATTTGAACAGTTTACAGTGTTACAGAGCAGAAAAAAAAATATTCTCAGCAGTATGTCGAATGAAAATACAATCAAAAATAAAAAAGTTTTCAAATTCTTTCAATTTAAGCTTTAAATACATATCACCCCCTGAAATATGACCATACTAGTAATACTAAGATATTTTCATTAAACCTTAACACCATTGCATTAATTTGAAAAATACAAAGCTTTTAGGAGTGTTTTTACTTTAATAAACATTGCAATTTT
>CM063508.1:165415818-165440818 GCA_032207245.1 Pardosa pseudoannulata | reverse complement strand
TATATGTTATTTGCTATCCCTCTGCAATATTTCAGATTTAAAACAATTGGAAAAGAGTGTTTAAGAGAAATTTTAACATCAGAGGGTGTAGCAGTCTTAGTTACGAGTTAGTGACAAAGATATTTTGTGCAAAATCTTGGATAAAAAGAAAATCGATGATGAAAATAGTTGGCTAAGAGAAAATATATGTCACCAGCAGTTTTATTGGCAGTCCCAGAAGCACTTCAATGTATATAAATTTTCTAAGGATATTTTTTAAAGGTTTTCATCAACAAGTTATGATCTTTTTCAGGATTTAGCCTCTAATCCTATTTTAATAATGGACAAGCAAATCAAAATAACGGCTTTCTTTCAATAAATAAGTTTCTCAGGTTTGTGGATTTCATTGCATGTTTGTAATTTTTCTCGATTTTGACAATAATTATTAACATTTTGATACTTTTTATTTTAAATGTTTTATTTTTGTGTCATAATCTATCTAGTAATAATTGAAGTAATTTAGATTCAAATTATATCATACATGGATATAACGATATATTTCTCTATAGCGACAACTTTGTTGTTTCCCTTAAGTATTGTATCGATGTTTGATTGTGTATATACTTATTTCTTATAACTGTATTTTACTTTTTTCTCTATTCCAATCATTTCTGCCTATTGTATTGCATTATATTTACACCCTTGAGTGTTTCACTTGAAGATGGATCAAGTTCAATATTTCTTAGGTCTTCAAATCCAGAAATTAACTGGGAAAGAGTTAAAATACCAACATATATTTGTTAGAATTAATAGTAATTAATTTGCAGCATAAAATATTTTGGAAGATTGTTTGGAAAGTTTGTTGTTTACTTTTTTGCTTCATGATAATAGGACCGGAACCTGCTGTTTAAAGCCAATTCCAAAGAGTTGAAAACAACCATGATAGCAATGAGATTTGAACCCACGAAATCTGGCCCTGAAGAGCAGCGCCCTACCCATTCGGCCATCGTTCGGCGCAAGATGCTTTGATTTTTCTATTTTCGCTATATATCAATGTAACACTTTCAACGCAGTGGAGATTTCCAAATCGAATTCTTAGAAATAAGAAGTTAATTGATTGTTATCTTCCCCATACGACAATAAAGATAATGTAGTACAATATTTCACGATATTACACATGAATCAGAGTAGGCGAATATTTCTATCAATGAAAACATTTTGGATAATACTGATTTAAAAAATGACCTAATTTTTAGTTGTGTAAAATGACGTTAAAATTTTTTTGGAAAGAAGCGAAAAAAAATCTTTGGTTAAAATCTTCTGGCATGATTCAAAAGTATATTATTTAATAACCACAATAAAAGCTTTCACGTAAAGAATATCTTTATGTGAGGATATGGGATGAAATCAAATGAAGAATGCTACCGATTTATTTTTAGTGGTCTTAGGCATCATATAAACTAAGTTACCAGTATGATTCCCTCACGAATTGCTTCCTACACAACGAATCAAAAGCTTATTTTCTCCAGAATGATCCAGGAGTTAAACAACTCTTTGTTTTAAACTAGGTAATTGCACAATTCTTTTGTCAACTAGATTAGCACTTGCTTTTCATTTGTTCCCACGATAAGAGTAATAGGTTGGTCTGGATCTTTTCAGAGTATCGAAAGCAACCATCTTTACAGTCAAGGTAAAGCTGATTAGTAGGAATACAAAATTGTTGGTTGATTTACGAACATCTTTAGTCAAGGAAATCAATTTGAAAAAGGCAAATAAAATAAAATGCTACGGTCTAGGAATACTTTATTCGTTAAGATAACAATTAGTTTTAAAGCTTGAAATATATCTTTTATCATTGAATATTGTGTTTTTGAATTTGTGTGACTTTTGTTTTTGATTTTGTGTTTTGTTTTTTATGTAGTGTTTAATTGTTTATCTTAAATGCCATTAATAGTTCTTTCTGATCTAAATATTTCTTAATGTCTTGATATTATGCAATCATAATAACAAAATACATAGTATAAAAATGTTAAATGAATGTATATTTTAAATTTTTTACCCGCTTTCTGCAAGGGAAAATAAATTGTTATTTTTAAAGGGAACAACGATCTTTTCTTCTGACTAGAGTTGTGAACAGTGGAAAAAACCCGGTTTAAACCCGGAAAAAAATTTTGGGAAGGGAATTTTGAAAATTTCCAAAACATGGGAATTTTGAAGTATTTTGAAGTCGCAAATTCCTATGACACAATGAGAACCACCATTTTTTTCTGTCTTTGTTGTAGACCTCAAAAGTTGATATTTTCACAAAATTTAATTATTATATGCTATGAAAAAAAAATTGAATAATTGGGATTAACTAACTATATTTGGCAAGGTATCATGTTTAGCATGAAAGTATGAGTATATTTTTCCTTTGAGAAATATCCAATATTTTTATTATTGCATAAATATTAGGCAATAATCTGTAGTGTCACAAAACCCATAAATCATTATTTTTCTTGGATAACATCTCTCTCTCTCTCTCTCTCTCTCTCTCTCTCTATATATATATATATATATATATATATATATATATATATATATATATATATATATATATATATATAATGTGTGTGTATGTAGGGATTGGACACAAAATGCAACAGGTTCATTTGATTACACCTTTAAATGATATATATATCATTTAATTTTTGTAATGTATATATCCATTACAAAAAGTAATAAACTGTTATTTTTAATTTAAAGATATTTATTTTTATATTATAAAAGGCGGGAAAAAAGTTTAGCATAAAGAAATTTACATAATAAATAATGATAAAAATAGTGTATATAATTATTATATTAGCAATTAAAATTGAAGCAACCAGTTATGTGTTTGATAAGACTAACAGGGTAGTTAATTACATAAGTACTACTATAAAATCATTTAAATGCTCATTGCTATTATTTCTTGAATACATATATATATATATATATATATATATATATATATATATATTACCAAAAGTAAAAAAAAATCTCTGAGAAATAATATGCTGGTTCTTAAATACCCCCTGTTTGAAAAAATAAATGTAACATTGTTAAAAATGATTTCTTCCCAAAGTTCCCAAAATTCTGGGTTTATTCCTCAAAATTCCCGGGTTTATTCACACTTCTTCAAAATGGGTTTTTTACATCTCTACTTCTGACCTTTAAGGTTTGGATATTGTACAGTGTTATCCGCTTAATGCGATAGCGGTTAATGTTATAAATCACTTATTGCTATCGAAATCACTTGGTATTTTTCTATATTTGTAAGTTAATTACCGCTTTATCTAATCATTACATCGGTTAATTTGATCTTTTTACATCCTTTTAACTGGCAAAGGATATTCAAACATATTCAGAAGTAACCCACTTTTCTTTTTTATGTTGTTTGAATATCAAATTCTCATCTTAACGTAGGGAAATTGTGGGAATGACAAAGGAAGGGAAATTACACATTCCTGGAATTTTTCAGATAATACGCATGCTGGTGGTCAATGGTTGTCAGATAAGCAGAATGGCAACACATTTTATCGGAATTGAGAAGGAGCGTATTCACATTTTATTGTTCGCTACATGAGCTGTCATATAAGCCAGAAAGCGAACAAATATTTAACATGAAACAAAAGATCGATTTATTTTAATCGTTATTTTTTTTACGAACAATTGATATTTACATATTATTAATATTTTTTATATTTATAATTTATATTTAATTACTATTATACATTTTTACATTTTGTGATATATATATATATATATATATAAATATATATATATTTTGCATATTATATATACTTTATATATAATATAATATAAAAAATTATTATAATATATACATTTATATATATTTTATATTTGTTATAATATATATATATAACATATTATACATAATTATATATTGTATATTATATTTAATATATATATATATATTGATTTTATATTTATACATTTATATATTTTTATATACATACATATATTTCTATGTATATATATATCTTATAACAGTATATTTCTTATACAGTATATATTAGACATATATATATTACAATAATATATATACATATTATATATATAAATATACATATATATCTTTATAAATATATATTGTTTACATATATATTTTACATTATATATACATATATATATATATATTTATAGACTATATATATACATATATATATTACATATATATACAAATATATATACTTTATATACATATGTATATATACATATAAATATTATATATATTATATACCATATATTATATAATTTATTTATTTATTATAAATGTATATATATATAATTTTATATATATATATTTATATATATACATATATATACAAAACACAATATAATATATATATATTATTTATATATATAATTATTTATATATATATTATATATATTATTATATTAAAAAAAACATATATATATATTTCATATATATATATATATATATATATTAATATATTTTTACATATATATATCAAAAAAATATTTTTTTTATGTATATATATATTATATTATATATTTAAAAATATATATATATATTTTTATATATACAAAAACATAGAAGTTTTTAAGGGAAGGGAAAGAAGAAAAACTTCTTAAACGAAATAATTTTTTTTAAAAAACAAAATAATCACATGATAATGAGAATTTTTTTTATAAAATAATATAAACATAAGTTTGGTTTTTCTATTAAATTTCTTTTAAATATTTTCAGGCATTTGTCAGATAAGCAGAAGGCAAAATTATTATAACTGAGAAGGAGCGTATTCACTTTTTTGTTGCTCGTTACGTGCAGCTTGTTGATATGAGCCAGAAAGCGCAATGATTAACATTAAAACAAAAGATCGAAATTTAAATCGCTATGACAGGTTGATTATGATTACGAACATTTATCAATGATCAGAAAAAATTGTACACAGTCAAATTGATCACTTTTTTAATTTTATATTCAATTCTTATGTTTTAAAGGATCATACGAATAAATATAAGGTGTGTTTTTTTCATTTTGTTTTGAAATTTAGTACGTGTGAATAAAAGGAGGGGAAATTTATTTAATTTTGCGTATCGTTTATTGTTATCAATCGGTTAATGTTATCAAAATCACTCTGTTCCAAACTGATCACATTAAGCGGAGTACATTGTATTTTGTAAAGGACGTCTGCATTTATTTATAAAAAAGGAACAGTTTTACAGTTGTGTCGATTTAAAACTGGCAACTTTTTATAATGTTCTATTGTATTAATTATGTGTAAGCTAAAATTGTAAAAGAGTTTATTTATAGCTCAAATTCAATAAATTCTACCAAGCAGATTTCTATTGGAAATTATTCCTTGAAGTATGTAAATAAATGCGTTAGATGCCGTCCCAAACAGAACACAAGTTCCATCAGCTGAAATAACTTTTTTAGTTCCTTTCTAAATTCCGAGGTATAATGACCTTAAATTATGTGTAAGCTAAAATTGTAAAAGAGTTTATTTATAGCTCAAATTCAATAAATTCTACCAAGCAGATTTCTATTGGAAATTATTCCTTGAAGTATGTAAATAAATGCGTTAGATGCCGTCCCAAACAGAACACAAGTTCCATCAGCTGAAATAACTTTTTTAGTTCCTTTCTAAATTCCGAGGTATAATGACCTTAAATTATGTGTAAGCTAAAATTGTAAAAGAGTTTATTTATAGCTCAAATTCAATAAATTCTACCAAGCAGATTTCTATTGGAAATTATTCCTTGAAGTATGTAAATAAATGCGTTAGATGCCGTCCCAAACAGAACACAAGTTCCATCAGCTGAAATAACTTTTTTAGTTCTTTTCTAAATTCCGAGGTATAATGACCTTACTTTTAAAAGTCCAACACAGCAGAAATTCGGTTGTTTGTAAAATTAGCCATTTATAGTAGACAAATGTAAAATTAGTTATCGTAGATAAAATCTTCACCATGAAATTACAGAAATAAAAAAACAAAAGGTTACCCGTGGTTTCGTTGGGAGAGCTACGGTCTACTGTTTTGCAAACGAGGGCTAATGAGACTGGGACCTACAGTTTAAAGCCGATTCCGAACGGCTACAAACACTCATGCCAGCCGCGGGATTCGAACTCGCGAACTCCGGTTCCGAAGAGCAGCGCTTTA
Source organism: Pardosa pseudoannulata (assembly GCA_032207245.1). NCBI lineage: Eukaryota > Metazoa > Arthropoda > Arachnida > Araneae > Lycosidae > Pardosa > Pardosa pseudoannulata. The sequence goes on along the minus strand of CM063508.1, from coordinate 165,434,669 downwards.
CCATTCGGCCATCGTTCGGCAGGTTACGCGTGAATAACTTATGTCTTTAGTCTTTACATAAGACATAATATTAAACTCCTCGGCGGAACACCCCCTAGGGGGCCAGGGTCTACGGTGCCAATCTCCGTTTACGTGACCAAGAGCCCTAGGGTGCGAAGCATATGTCCTGGTTAGGTGGTCAATCTTATGCTGAACCCCGCTTAATTATTTTTTTTAGTACGTAAAGTATTAAAATTTATTGCAACAGACAAAAATAAAGGATCATGACATCGAATAAGATAACATTTTTTTCTCATTGATAAACAACATTTATAAAATTTAATTCTCTTAAACGGTTTCTTAATTTATTAATGTTCAATTATTCGGCACCTAAATAAGTTTGTTTTCAAGCGTGCAGAAAATTACTTTAAACTCACGCTCGTACATGACACAAATGAAATCATATTTTTTCTGCACGCTGAAAAATCTCTCTTTGACGCTTGAATCAGAAAGCATACATTTCATAGGAAAAAATCTGTTTCTTTAAATCGCCTTCAAAACGCTAGGTAAAAAATCCTCTAGTATGAGAAAGATTTGATCAACATTCGCTCAGTGATCTGAGCTCAGAGCTAGAAACCCGAGGTGCTGGATGTAATCCTGAAATGCATCGTAAACTTACCCTTGTAAACATGGAATCCGTTCAGGATAAATCAATGAATCCGAAGATTTATTTTCCACGAGATCGGTGTGGGAACGTGGTAAGGAATCCTTTTTTATAGGGGATGTATCATGTATTTATGTATTTTAGCTTGAAAACTATTAAGTTTCAATTACTATGTGATAAAATTTACAAATGGAAATTGAGATGATTTATTTTTAATTATTTAAAATCCTAAACTTTGGAAGAAATTTTCTGTTTCAAGTGACTTGAAATGAGAGAAGGAAAAGTAATTTTTAAATACTTTAAAGGTAGAAAGTTGAATGAACGCACTAATGTTTGATTTTAAACAGCTAACCTGGGCTTAAATATCTCTCATGTAGTAAAAAAAAGCTGACAGTAGTAACCCAAATTAAATCTTAAATTTAAAGAAGAGTGGATCGATTTAGTTGTGAGTGAGTGACTACCCGGATATATGTAATGGGTCATGATGCTGTACCGTAAAAAGTATCCCCTAATTTCATACTGAGCACAGAGATATTTCCCCCTAATAGCAGTTATCGGTTCCGTCTGTCCTCTAATTTACGAAGCAGTTGGACCTGGACATGGATAAGAGCATATATTGGATTCTTGAGGATTATTAGCAAATTCAAAGCAAATAAATTTATTTCTCCTAATATCGAACCGATTCTAAAATAAATTGGTATAAATATGCTTTATATCACATCAAAAAATACTCTCTCTTTCAAACGTTTAAAATCCACCCCTAATTTATCAATGTTCAATTATTCGGCATCTAAAATGAGTTTGCTTTCAAGCGTGCAGAACATTACTTTAAACTCACGCTTGTACATTACACATATGAAACCACATTTCTTCTGCGCTTTGAAAAACCACTCTTTGAAACTTGAATCAGAAAGCATACATTTCATAGGAATAAATTTGTTTATTTGAAGGTAGAAAATCCTCTAGTTTGAGAAAGATTTGGTCAACATTCGCTCAGTGATTTGAGTCCAGAGCTAGAAACCCGAGGTGCTGGATGTAATCCTGAAATGCATCGTAAACATGTCCTTGTAAACATGGAGTACGGCCAGGATAAATCAATGAATCCGAATTAATTTACAATGAGATCGGATGGGCACATCTCCTTTATGTGGTATTTTCACGATCCCTACCTGAGTGATCTTTCTCTCTAGAGTCTTCTGTTGACCAGAACTTGCCTCTGTGTGCTTGTTCCTTACGTAGTACTATACAGGCGGTGGCTTGGTAGCATTTATGTATGTCGAGAAATAATAGTTGCGCTGTATGTCTTCGGATGGGTCAGCTTTAAAACGAATTCTCTTACTACGCGATCGGCGTAAACGTTAAATCAGAAGAAATATCTCTTCTGAGTATGACAAAAGTGGAATACTTTTTACGGAACAGCATTATGGACATATTACATATATTAGTCACTATCACAATATCGATAATCTTTAGATTTAAGATTTGATTTGGGTTATACTGTCAGTTTTTTTTATACATGAGAGATATTTAGCAGGTTAGCTGTTTTAAAATCAAACATTTGTGCATTTCATTCAACTTTCTACCTTTAAAGTATTTAAAAATTACTTTTCCTTCTCTCATTTCAAGTCACTTGAAACAGAAAATTTCTTCCAAAGTTTAGGATTTTAAATAATTAAAAATAAATCATCTCAATTTCCATTTGTAAATTTTATCACATAGTAATTGAAACTTAATAGTTTTCAAGCTAAAATATATAAAGACATGCTATATCCCCTATATAATAATAGCCTATGTTATCTGTCCGTCTGTCCTCGAATTTACGAAGCAGTTGGACCTGGAATGGATAAGAGCATCCATATTGAATTCTTGAGGAGTTAGGGTTAGCAAAATTCAAAGCAAATAAAGTTTATCTTCTCCTAAACTATCGAACCGATTCTAAAATAAATTGGTATAAATATGCTTTATATCACATCAAAAAATACTCTCTCTTTCAAACGTTTAAAATCCACCCCTAATTTATCAATGTTCAATTATTCGGCATCTAAAATGAGTTTGCTTTCAAGCGTGCAGAACATTACTTTAAACTCACGCTTGTACATTACACATATGAAACCACATTTCTTCTGCGCTTTGAAAAACCACTCTTTGAAACTTGAATCAGAAAGCATACATTTCATAGGAATAAATTTGTTTATTTGAAGGTAGAAAATCCTCTAGTTTGAGAAAGATTTGGTCAACATTCGCTCAGTGATTTGAGTCCAGAGCTAGAAACCCGAGGTGCTGGATGTAATCCTGAAATGCATCGTAAACATGTCCTTGTAAACATGGAGTACGGCCAGGATAAATCAATGAATCCGAAGATTTATTTTCCACGAGATCGGACCCTCAGGGGCACATCTCCTTTAGGTGTGTGCGGTTTTCACGATCCCGGGGTACCTGAGTGATCTTTCTCTCTAGAGTCTTCCCTGTTGACCAGAACTTGCCTCTGTAGTGCTTGTTCCTTACTGGGGTTGACCACATTAAAATCGGACCATGACGGGCCTAGCGTAGGTCAGCGGTGGTTTTGTAGCCATTTATGGGTCACGGTCTCTGCACGGTCATCATAGTTGCTGCTGTATGTCTTCGGATGGGTCAGCGTAAAACGAATTCTCTTACTACGAGATCGGTGTGGGAACGTGGTAAGGAATCAGAAGAAATATCTCTTCTGAGTATGACAAAAGTGGAGGGGATACAACATTATGGACCCATTACATATATCCGGGTAGTCACTCACTCACAACTAAATCGATCCACTCTTCTTTAAATTTAAGATTTAATTTGGGTTACTACTGTCAGTTTTTTTTACTACATGAGAGATATTTAAGCCCAGGTTAGCTGTTTAAAATCAAACATTAGTTCTTTCATTCAACTTTCTACCTTTAAAGTATTTAAAAATTACTTTTCCTTCTTTCATTTCAAGTCACTAAAAACAGAAAATTTCTTTTCAATGTTTATGATTTTAAATAATTAAAAATAAATAATCTCAGAATTTCCACTTGTAAATTTTAGCGCATAGTAATTCAAACTTAATAGTTTTCAAGCTAAAATACATAAATACATGATACATCCCCTATATAATAATAGCCTAAGTTATCGGTCCGTCTGTCCTCGAATTTACGAAGCAATTGGATCTAGAATGGATAGGGACATCCATATTGGATTCTTGATGAGTCAGGGTAAGCAAAATTCAAAGCGAGTAAAGTTTATCTTCTTCTAAATTACCGATCCTATTCCAAGAAAATAAATTGGTATAAATATGCTTCCTATCACAGCGAAAAATACTGTCGTCTTTAAAGCTTTCGAAAACCACCCCTTCCCCCCTTTTCGATCGTTTAATGCCATTATTTCAATCCCTATTTTCCCCGGTTAAGAGCAGGCGATTAAGTTTATCAATTTATCACGTAATAAATAGGTAAAAATTACAGTTTTTTTAGCTTTATGACTTCATTTCTTTAACCATCTCATTTAATCATTTCTTATTTTAAATTTTTTAAATATCGTCCATATTATTTTCATACGTTTTATCACTTAACTTAGATATTACGTTAATAATTTTCTTTTATATTTGGCTTAAATAATAGATTAGGTACGTATGTGATAATTTTAAATTTGATCATCGATTGTTTTTTGTTGCAAGATATCTCTGAGCCAAAAAACAAATCAATTTTTTACCTGCCTCATAGGGTACTTTACAATTCTAGAAAATTACAAATTTTACTAATCCAGTCATATGACGGGCTATATGCTAGTTTTTAGATACTGAAACATTTTAAATAGCAGACACTTTTTAAAATTATCCCTTCTGCATTACATAATTACCAGAAATAATAGCGGTTTTTTTTTTCAGATACACACAAAATTATATTTTGACACATTTCGTTATTTCTAGTTACTTATTTTCCTTTATAGATAGTTAATGACGAAATAGAGAAAAAAAAGTAACTATAAAGTTCTAAATATTAATACGGTTTTTAAACTTAAAGTGATTTAAATAGTAAAACATTGCAAATCTTCTATATGTTATTACTTTTATAACTACATGCAAGATTTTAACAAACGTCTGATAAATTGTAATAACAAGAATAATTAAAATGAAAGATATATTCTTACCTTCATTTTGATATTTCTTCTTAGTTGAGCATACGTTCTCTAGAAATAATCATTGTTTACCAATTCGTAAATGAGATTAAGTACAATGTGCGATTCTGTCCTTGCGTAGGAAGCCTGCAGCATATTTGTTCTTAATCTTGCAGGTAATGCATATGTGTAGGCAAATATTAAAAAAAAAATTAAATCTATGTATAAGCAGAAAGTGTTCTATTGGTTTATCCTTATCAGCCCGATCTATTGTCCCGTAAATACTTTAAAATTAAGTACGCAAACTTTCATGGTTGATACAATTCAAGTTCGCTACGTGGAAAAAACAAAGGTGCTCTTTTGAGTCTCCAAACCTAGAGTGCTGACTCAGTCTAACGTTGCATTGTTTTTCTCATCATTGGCTCTCGAAAATAAATAAATTATTAAGATCATTATATTTTTCCCCGTGTTAGTCTAAGCTGCAAATTTAATTATTAAGTGCTATAAACTTAGTCTTCATTCTTTGCTTAGTATTTATCTTTAATCAAGCGTTCTAGAGTCTAGAAAATCAAAGAATCTAAGATTGTCTGCACACCGATCTGTTGTCTGTAAATGTTTTAAAATTAAGTACGCAAACTTTCACGGTTGATACAATTCAAGTTCGCTACGTGGAAAAAACAAAGGTGCTCTTTTGAGTCTCCAAACCTAGAGTGCTGACTCAGTCTAACGTTGCATTGTTTCTCTCATCATTGACTCTCGAAAATTAATAAATTATTATGAACATTTTATTTTCCCCTGTGTTAGTCTAAGCTGCAAATTTAATTATTAAGTGCTATAAACTTAGTCTTCATTCTTTACTTAATATTTATCTTTAATCAAGCGTTCTAGAGTCTAGAAAATCAAAGAATCTAAGATTGTCTGCACACCGATCTCTTGTCCGTAAATGTTTTAAAACTAGGTGCGTAAACTTTCATGGTTGATACAATTCAAGTTCGCTACGTGGAAAAAACAAAGGTGCTCTTTTGAGTCTCCAAACCTAGAGTGCTGACTCAGTCTAACGTTGCATTGTTTTTCTCATCATTGGCTCTCGAAAATAAATAAATTATTAAGATCATTATATTTTTCCCCGTGTTAGTCTAAGCTGCAAATTTAATTATTAAGTGCTATAAACTTAGTCTTCATTCTTTGCTTAGTATTTATCTTTAATAAAGCGTTCTAGAGTCTAGAAAATCAAAGAATCTAAGATTGTCTGCACACCGATCTGTTGTCCGTAAATGTTTTAAAATTAAGTACGCAAACTTTCACGGTTGATACAATTCAAGTTCGCTACGTGGAAAAAACAAAGGTGCTCTTTTGAGTCTCCAAACCTAGAGTGCTGACTCAGTCTAACGTTGCATTGTTTCTCTCATCACTGACTGTCAAAAATAAATAAATTATTAAAATCCTTTTATTTTTCCTTGTGTTAGTCTAAGCTGCAAATTTAATTACTAAGTGCTATAAACTTAGTCTTCGTTCTTTACTTTAATCTTCTAGTTTTGTCTATCAGTAAAAAATTAAGTCGTATACGTTTTTTTGCAGTCTGTCACGTGCGCAGGTAAAAAATACGTATTTAGTATTTTGGACTCAGTCTAACGTTGCATTGTCTCTAAATACGTATAAATATATTATGTGTGAACATTTATATGCGTGTTGTTTGTGTTGCTAGCTGCAAATTATTTTATTAAGTAAACTTAGTTGCATGACTCGTCTTTTGTGCGTTATTTTCTCTTCAATCATTCTAGCTCTAGAAAATCAAAGAATCTAAGTTTTGTCAATTTGAAGCTTGGTTTTTTTTATTGTTGAGAACAAAATTGATAAAATGAGGTTGTAAAAGATAATGATGAGTTATACCATATTAAGGACTAATTTTAAAAATCGTTCATTTTTGAGTAAAAATAGTCTTTTTTTTTTTTTTTTTAATATCATACTGTATTAAAATAAATAAAAAAAAAGTTTCGTTCTAAAAACAAAGTAGTTTTCGTTTTACTGCATTTTTCTGAATAACTAATTTCGCTCGAACAAAAAAAATGCTGCACTCGTTTGAAGTATATCGTATTTTGTACGTCTATGTTTTGTCGATCATACGCTGTGGGTTAAAATCGATTGTTTGGTTTTCTTTTCACAGGATCTGGATGTCTGCAACTCTAATACGTATCGAGTCTTACTTTCTTTCCACATTACTCTTCATTTTTTTTCTGACAATATTGTGTTTTTTTCAGCATTGGCATTCTATATTTTTGTGAAGCATTGTGTTGGATTATTCCACTACAAAATTCGACGAAATCGAAGTCAACAGTATTTTCTTTGGAAATTTAGTATTGTATTTTTCGTAAAGTACATTACAGATATATTTTTTTTTTTTTTTTTTTTTTTTTTAATTTTTTTTTTTTATTTTTTTTTTTTTTTTTTTTTTTTAAATAAAAACAGTATATTTATAAAGTGTAATAAAAAAAAAAAGTTCATCTTTTTCGCATTTATTTTTTTTCTAATTATATTTCGATTCGTTTAATTTTGTTATTTTAATTGCATTTCTGGACGTATTTGGCTAAATCAACGATTATATGCTAGTTCGTTCGAATCACTGAAGGTGAAGGATCTTGTTCACGATCCGAATCGACATTAACATGTCTTTTTCCACAGCTTCAACCATCTCACTATTTTCCTTTTTTTCGGTTTTTTTTTTTTTTTGATAATTTTTTCGCATTTGATGGTGAAATGGCTTTGTGATTATTCTGCCTGGGCTATTAACATGTGTACATGTTAGTGAATGCCCAGGAGAATGTCGACAGTCACCAAAACCTGGGTGAAAGACAATATTTGATCTTCTTATATATTTATCGGTGTATGCAGCACCCATGGGAGTACATCGGAAAGTATTTTTTTTTACGTTTTTATATCACTTTATATTCTATTATCATTTGTCACGCTACCTAATGGAAAGCTTCAGTCTTCCAGTTCACTCATTTGTTTTTTTTCATGTATTTATTAAATTTTAGGCTAGTATATCTTTATTAAATAATCCTTTACAATTTAAATTGAGTTAATTAATTGCATTTGCATCGTATTCGGCAATTGCTGTAGAATCTAGAATGAAGATTTACAAATGACATTAGCGAATAACGAAATTAACATGCTACAAAGTCCAGATTATAAAAAAAAAAAAAAAAAAAAAAAAAAACAAATAAAGTAAAAAAAAAAATACAAAAAAAAAAAAAAAAAAAAAAAAAAAAAAAAAAAAAAAAAAAAAAAATTATTAAAAAAATAAGATATGTCAAAACAGCACATACCATGAAGAAATACTCCTAAGTCTTTGTCCATTCCAAAGGAAAATATCGAAGAGGAGCTTCAAACCTACTAAGCCTTTTATCAAGACCTGACTAAACAGCAGAAGTTTATTTCTATTAAAAGAGCGACCGTAAAAGATAATTTTCCAATGCATGCAACGAAAATGTTACAAACCTCAAAAAGAAAATTTCCTCCAGCTCAAATTTATGACACTGTGCAAATACAAGCCCCTGATGTCGACCGTGGTCGTACAGATGCCCGAAATGTATTGGCGGTTGTTGTTGGAATAAAAGATTCCGACTTTTATAAATTGGTAAACAAAAATGGTACCATCAAGCAGCTTTATATCCGTAATCAGGTTATACTTTGTAAAGAAAACTTACTCTCCACAGATGAGATTTTTTCTCAAGAACTGTCGCTGAGAGAAGGCGCTGCAGCTAATTAGAAAAGTAGAGGGCATGGCTATAAACGCCTTCATTGCAAAAAGAAATGTTCAACAGTTACATGTGATAGTACTATAGATTTGACTGAATTGCTGAGAAGAAAATAGAAATATCCGACATTTTCAACATTCACCATTAGTGCATGGTGAATGTCGACATTTATCGGGGTAAGTCAGAAATAAGGGTATTTAGCAAATATTTCGGACATACACTCATCCAAAACATTATGACCGCCTGTCAATAACGAGTTGGCCCACCTTTGGCGCGCAACACAGCTTCAACCCGCCTTGGCATGGATGCCACAACGCCTTGATAGATGGCCGGAGACTGATTATACCAGATATTTAAGTAACGGTTATGCAAATCCGAGATATTGCAAATTGATGGTCTTTGAATTCTAAGCTGCCGTCCCATGACATCCCAAATGTGTTCTATTGGATTAAGATCCGGTGAGTTAGGCGGCCAGCACATTAACTGGAATTCAGCATCATGTTCCTGGAACCCCTCCAACACAGTTTTAGCTTTGTGACACGGGGAGTTGTCCTGCTGGAACACTCCATTTCCAGCTGGATAAACAGAGGCCATGTAAGGGTGCAACTGGTCCGCAATGATGTTCAGATACCCTGTAGCATTCATGGTCTGCTCTACCACAACCACGGGTCCCAGAGATGCTCAACAGAACGTCCCCCAAAGCATAATACCGCCGCACCGGTTGTGCATGACCTGCTATACATTTCAGGGAGCAACTGTTCGCCTGGAAGACGGCGTATCCTGAACGGCCATCGGCGTGATGAATGAAAAAACAGTGATTCATCTGACCAGGCAATCTCTCTCACTGATCCATGGACCAGTCGTGTGTTCCGGGCCCAGTAGACGCAGTTAGATGACGCTTTTTCAGCAAAGACACACGAGTGGGACGTTTGCTGCGTAGCCCCATATTCAACAGTGTCCGCTGACATGTGCTGATACTATTTACTTGGCCCTCATTGTATTGGGTTGTCAGTGTCATACTACCGTATCTTTCAAAATAAAAGTTTTCTATCTAGAGACACGGTATCTCTATTGATAAAGAAAAGTGTCAGTTTTTTTCTTTCCTGATTTATAATCTACAAATCTACAATTTCATATAATTTTAATACTACAGTGTCCGCTTAATGTGATCTGTTGGGACACCGTGATTTTTAAACAATAACGATTGTAACATAAAAACGCTTTTGCATAAGGTAAATTTACCCCCTCCCTTTAATTCACATGTACTAAATTTCTGTGAATTTCTTGCAAACAATATTTTGTATCTTCCATGAGCTGGAACCATTTGTGCAATCAAAAAATTTTTTTTTTATTTGAAGAGCTAAACTTTTTGTTTTGTTTTAAATTCGTTGTGGTGCATCACGTTTAGTTGCATTTTCAAACCAAAGTTTAGAGCCTTTTGCCCGAACGATGGCCGCCGATTGGTTAGGGTACTTGTTTGTGAGTTCGTGGGTTCGAATCGACGTGGCATGGATGTTCGTAGCCGTTCGGAATCGGCTTTAAGCTGTAGGTCCCAGTCTCATTAGCCCTCATGTTGCAGGAAGTAGATCGTACACTCCAAACTAAACCGAACATTAGAGCCTATTCAACTTGCTCTTCTTTACCAGCTCTATTACGTTTGCACTCCGTATTTTCATTTTGTTTATCTCTTCTAGTAAGTTCATCCCGATTTTTCGAAATTTTGCACAATAGAGGGTGAGAAATGTTTAACTGCTCTGCAGCATTGCGCTGACTCACTTCTGGTAACCTGTCATAACGATTTAAGATTTCTTTTGTTTTAATGTTAAATCATTTCGCTTTCTGGATTCAATATCTGTAAGCTGCAAGCGAACAAGGCATAAAATGTGAATACGCTTCTTCTCAGTTCCAATAAGAATGTGTTGCCTTCCGGTTGTATGACACCCATAGACCAGCAGCAGGGTGTGAGTATTTCTGAAAAATTCCAGGAACGTGTAGTACCCCACTTGGTCATTCTTCATTTCTTCAGGAGGAAGAGGAGAATTCTCAAATTCAAACGACAGCGAAGGGGACGAAAAAAATGGGTTTCTTCTGAATACATTGTGGATATTCCTTTGCCAGTTAAAATGAGGTTCGAAAACTGATAACATTAACCGATGTAACGATCCCATAAAGCGATAATTTTAACATACAAATGAATGGAGAAAGTCGGGACTATGTGATTTCGATAACAATGAGCGATTGATAACATTAACCACGATCACATTAAGCTGAGTCACTGTATCTGACGTTATGTTGAAGCTTCGTAAATTCTTGCACCATTCACATGAACCAAAAATAAAACGAAATTCACTGTCTATTTAAAATTTCAGGAAATAAAATTATACTTAACCCCCTTATGTAGTGTCTTTGCTCTGCGTAAAGTACTTCAACTTGTTAAAAAAAAAAAAAAAAGAAAATGAAAGGCAAATGTCGTTGATTGTTCAAGTAATACTTTTTCTCTTCTCAAATTAATAGCTATGCAAAATAACATACGCTGGAGTGTTACAGCAAACACAGGAAAAGAGGTCATAGTCTGAATACATTGTAGTTACGTGTAATGCAATGTCACAGTTCAGAAGGGGAAAATATGCTAACGGGCAGTTGCAAAAGATCAAATTGGTCTCGGAGTTTATGCTTTCTCCCAAGATCAAGGACCTGTTCTCATACAACTGCATACGCTAGAGAGGCTTTCCTGTAAAAAACATTGGCGCAAGGTCATGGGGTAATAATGGGAGACAAATATGTTTGAATGACACGCTTCTAAAAACCTTATGTGGACATTCTACTTAGTTAATTTTAAATTGTAAATTTAAGGTTTAAAAATAAACGACCCGAATGTCAGAAATTCCGAATCTCTCCCACATAAGTTTAACCTTAAAAAGGTGGGTTGCGAATAGCAGGATCTTCTTTGAGTTGAATGCCTCTCCCAATGAGAACTTAAATCCTCTTTTATATATTTCAGCACTGTTTTCAATTAATCTTTTAAAATCGATCGCGTAACTAATATTTTGTTCGACAGATTATATGCTGTATTGATTTTTATGTTTAGATACCTTAATTTTTTTATTTGAAAGTAAATAATTTCTCTCCCATATACGCTGAGTGCGTACATGGGAAGTAACTGAAGTGTGTGGCGCTGCCATTTGGTTCCAGTGTCGGCAGGTTCGAATTTCACTCTTGACATTATGCTCGTCGTGGAATTCTTACCTCTCTTGGCTCACCGGTTAGGTCAATGTTTCTTAACCTTTTTGATACAATGGACCACTTTAAAAATTTTAAATATGTCACGGACCCCTGCGTGAAAAAAAATTGCTTAAACATCATTTATTACAAAAAAAAATTCTGTTTTATTATTTAATTATTTAAAATATTTTTATTTCAATAGTACAAAAAATTTGAAGAAATTAAATTTTTTAGTGTGAAGGGTGTTGCTGCTTTTCCTTGATTAACAGTTTGAATTGAGGGATGGTTTTTGACAAAGAAACAGCGATATCATGTTCGATATTCAGTCGATTTCGATGTTTTACAATAATGTCTCTCCAATAGTATGCGGTTTCTTACTTTTGGCAATACGGTATGCAACTCTGAATGATGCCTCAACCAGGGCCGTAGCCAGAAATTATTTTCGGAGGGGTACCAAGGGAGAAAGACATCTTTTGTCTCTGAATGATACTTCAATTAATGAAAGGGAAAGCACTGTATTTCCGGAAGACAGTAGCGGAAATACAGTGCTGTATTTCCGGCCAGCGACCCAGCAAGACTTTAATGGTCTCGGCGAGTTTTTTTCTAAGAAAATAACTGTCCATGTTCATGAACAACTAGGCAGATAGCACATACACACACAGTAGTGAGACATTGTCTATCTACAAAATAGTCTTTCAAAATTTCGGGGGGCGACCAGTCCCCTAGATCCCTCCCCCTGCCTACGGCCTTGGCCTCAACCAAAGGTTTTTGTGGAATACCAAATCCAAGTTTGGTTAATGTTCCAGATTTCGAAAACTGGGCTTTCTTCTTTGTAAAAAATTCTAGATTTAGATGCATTTTCAGGATGAAGAGATTTGAGATGCTCTATCAATTTTGCCGGTTTACTGGCGTTTGCCAAAACTTTTCCATACAGAAAGCATTGTGGCTTTTCAACATCGTCCGATTCCTTCATGCAGCAGAATCCATATTTTACATAATTTTCATCATACTTCCTTTATTTGGACATTTTGGGCTACAAAAAATATCAAATAATGAAATTAAACATTAAGAATTCAAATGAAAAAGTAAAACAAATGTTTTATTATAAAAATTTGCAATAACTTTGCTGAACTGATTTTAACGTCACTTTATTTCCAAGTGAAGTAAAATTCAAAAGCTACTTTGTGTTTCTAAAAATTTCAAATTTTATATCGTTTGCGAATGTTCTTTTCCTCGTATTGTAGAGGTCTCTATAGGGAAATGGCAGACAGACGGCTTACAGAGGTTGCCCGTGACAAAAAAAGTTTTTTTTAAATATTGATGCAAACGTTTTAAAAATTAGGAGCAGTTGGCGGGCACCCAAAATATGACCCATTTAACCCCAAGGGGTCCATGAACCACAGGTTAAAAAACCCTGGGTTAGGGGCACTGTAACTCTATATTTTTTCACATACGCAAGCATGTATGTGTAAAAAGACCTTTGCATTTTTTCCGATAGCGTATTACATTTTGCATAGTTTCAAATAGTTTTTAAAAATTCTGTGTCAGTTTATAAAATTTGATACTGGTGTAGACCTACTGTATCTTTAATCCCTTGTCTGTCCTCTACATCGCATATGGTATACACATATAATGCTTTATACGCTTGTATATCACATGTAATGCACAATGACATAAAATATAAAGCGTATAGCAGCTTCTATATAAAATACAGTTTATTGTGCATCACATGTGACATGCAAGCGTATAAAGCATTAGTTCTAAAATCATATATGATGTACAGGACAGGCAAAGGATTAATGAGATTCACGTTACTGAATATGTAAATTGGGTGATTTTTCACTCGTACGACTCTCTGACTTAAACGTCTTCTGCTTTCAGTCCTTTAAGCAAGGCCGTAGGCAGGGGGAGGGGTTTGGGGGACTGGTCCCCCCCCGAAATTTTGAAAGACTATTTTGTAGTTTATGTCCCCCGACTGTGTGAGTATGTGCTATTTGCCTAGTTGTTCATGAACATGGACGGTTATTTTCTTAGAAAAAAAAAAAAAAAACCACTGAGACCTTAAAAGTCTTGCTGGGCCGCTGGCCGGAAATACAGCACTGTATTCCGGAAATTCAGTGCTTTCCCTTTCATTAATTGAAGTATCATTCACAGACAAAAGGTGTCTTTCTCCCTTGGTCCCCTTCCGAAAATAATTTCTGGCTACGGCCCTGCCTTGAGATCCGTATAAGTGAGAAATTACTATATGTCAAACTAGTAGCATGGACAAAATTATTTTCTTTCAATTATAAATTGCTCTGTCTTGGAATAGTAACTAGGGAAATGTTCTAAATCTGAATTTATACAGCTTAACCTGACCCCTCAACGAGTATCAAAAGTTCAAGCTAAACAAGAAAAATTGAACTAACGAATGAGTTTTACTAACTATTAATTACTTCATCACTCTATGCTTGCTCCATTTCAGTCACTTTTAGAATGTACTGACTCCCAACTCTTGTCAAATTTCTGCCACATTTCGTTTCGTGCATCCGATAAATTATGCAAGCGACAGTATTTTTGTTTGCTGACATAAATAATTGCAAGAATGCAATCACCACGCCCTAGTAGAGCCACTTATTACCGCTGGCGTCCCACTTTCACCTGCCGCCAATGTCGATTCCTTAGCTCCGATGCAGAATATACCCAACGCGCGAGTGCTGCACCAGTCTTTTTTTTTCATCAGATCGGTGCCGTGCTTTTTTGACCGAGAGTGAGAGAGGAAATGGGTGTCATTCATCAACACGTCTCTCGTTAGAGAGAAAAAGGGAAGAGATGAGATCACGTCATGTTTTCATGTTCTAATCATTTCTAGTGATTTATTTGTTGCTGAAAACCTGATAAAAGGGCTAAAATATTGACGAAATTAACATAAAGGATGAATAAAGGGAACAATTAGAAATTAATGGGCGTTTTTTTCTCTTTGTAATAGAAACAATAAATGTATCTACGGTTATAGCCTGATAAAAATAATTTTGGGCACTAAGCAAACAAAATCTTTTGGATCCTATTATACCTTTTGCGAAATGTGACAAGCCTTTTTCCTCTCTCTCTCGCCGAACGAGGCTCGATTGGTTAGGGTGCTGGCATTCGGTACCGGAGTTCGTGAGTTGCAATTCCACTGTGGCACGGATGTTCGTAGCCGTTCGGAATTGGCTTTAAACTGTAGGTCCCGGCCTCATTAGCCCTCGTGTTGCAAAAAAGTAGACCGTAGCACTCCAAACCAAACCAAACTTCTCTTTCTCTCTATTTACCTCTATAAGCCACGGTAGTACAGTCGGTAAAAATGTTGATATCATAACTGGAGGGTTTTAGAAATGAAGTTTGAGTCGGTCAAAGATCCATCATGTTCATTAATGGCTGCTACAGCACGCAAAATAGGTTCGTGGTTGTAATGTCCTCCAAATTCCCAAACAAAACTCTGGAGGTGGCCTAGGCTTTTTTCTGCTTAGTACCTATTTCTAAATTACTAGAACCCATTTTGTTTTTGTGTTGTCCTAGTGAGAAATGTTTGTCACCTATTCGATGAGCCCGTAATAAAGTGGTCAAAAAATTCTGTGAGTTGTATTATGTGGCCAAATGTTTAATAAGCAAGTGCCCCTACTTTATTGTATATATATATATATATATATATATATATATATTTATATATATATATATATATATATATATATATGTATATATATATGTATATATATATGTATATATATATATGTATATGTATATATATATGTATATATATATGTATATATATATATATATATATATAATATATATATATATATATATATATATATATATATATATATATATATATATATATATATATTATATATATATATATGGTGTTGTGTTTACATAGTGAATCCCCACTATCACTTATACACTGTCTACTAATAAGTATTTGGACACCTGTGATATAAAAGAAAAACTAACTTTATTCAAATTCAATAGTGGGTAGAGTCTCCTCGAAAAGCAATTACAGTGAGAACCCTCCGGGGCATACTTTCCACAAGTCTTTGTATTACAGCTAATAGTATAGTCTTCCACTGGGCTTGGAGTAGACATACAAGTTCCTTCACCGATTTTGGACGGGTAGTGCACCCCTTAATTCGGCGATCCAACTCCTCCCAGAAATTATTGATAGGGTTCAGGTCTGGGCTCTGGGCAGGACAGTCCATTCGATGAACTCCATTGGCACCATACCAAGCCTTGATTAACCTCGAACCATGACAACTGGCATTGTCGTCCTGAAAGTAACAGGTGTTCAATCCGTAAAACTGCCATAACGTAGGAAACACATTGTTATCCAAAAGCAGACGTGCTTCCTTACGGATGTTATTCATTGAAACAATACTTCCCGGCCTGTTGAAGGATGAGGGACATTGGTTGGGTGCGGTTCTTCCGAATTTCTCTGGACAGCACTCGTCGGTCTCTATCTCCCAGTTTCATTGGTCTGCCTACTCGGGGCACAATCCGACAATCACCGCTCACCTTCTACTTCTTAATCACATAGATAACTATCGATTTTGGGTACTTCAGATCGCTAGATATGTCCCTTAAGAATCGGCCACATTTATGATACCCGATAATTATACCTTTCTCGAAATCAGAGAGTTCCGAACTGCGCGGCATCTTACATACGACTAATGCCGATGCTGTTTCCTACACGATGTATACCGGGGGAGGCCGTGATGTACCGCAGGACCGCAGATATCGTCATTTGCATAGGTGTCCAAATACTTATTGGTAGACAGTGAAGAGATTGTTGAAATGGATGATAGTTCTCTTGAAAAGATGGTTGCCATTGCCTCAAGAAGTTGGACTTCTAAAGGTTAGTCCTCTGAATTTAGAAGAAGGGACCAGGAGTACTCCAGAGGTATCGTTTGGGAACTTGGAGGACATTAAGATCATGAACTTATTTTAAGTGCCTCAGCCCCCCCCCCCTTAACGAACATGGCGTATCTTCGGACGGCTCAAGCTTTAACCCTCTGGTTACGATATAGCTGGCATTGTTGATTGAGCTACCGCGGCTTAAAAGAATAAGTTAATCAAACTGTATATTTTTTGTAATTATAGACCTTTTTTGTTTACCTATGATCCTAGATATTTTGATGGTCTGGATGATAGATAACCTGTAAAAACTTGTAAAAAACCTGTGGAACCAGAATCTGCATTATTAAAGCTATCTTATTAAGATACTTGTACGGAGCAAATATGGGAAAAATCTTTACATATTTCTTACTTTATGGCTATTTTCTCTCTCTCTCTCTTATCTGCTCTCTTATTAAGATACTTGTACGGAGCAAGTATGGGAAAAATCTTTACCTATTTCTTACTTTATGGCTATTCTCTCTCTCTCTCTCTCTCTCTCTCTCTCTCTCTTATCTGCTCTCTTATTAAGATACTTGTAGGGAGCAAGTATGGGAAAAATCTTTACTTATTTCTTACTTTATGGCTATTCTCTCTCTTTCTCTCTCATCTGCTCTCTTATTAAGATACTTGTACGGAGCAAGTATGGGAAAAATCTTTACTTATTTCTTACTTTATGGCTATTCTCTCTCTCTCTCTCTCTTATCTGCTCTCTTATTAAGATACTTGTAGGGAGCAAGTATGGGAAAAATCTTTACTTATTTCTTACTTTATGGCTATTCTCTCTCTCTCTCTCTTATCTGCTCTCTTATTAAGATACTTGTAGGGAGCAAGTATGGGAAAAATCTTTACTTATTTCTTACTTTATGGCTATTCTCTCTCTCTCTTATCTGCTCTCTTATTAAGATACTTGTAGGGAGCAAGTATGGGAAAAATCTTTACTTATTTCTTACTTTATGGCTATTCTCTCTCTCTCTCTCTCTCTTATCTGCTCTCTTATTAAGATACTTGTACGGAGCAAGTATGGGAAAAATCTTTACTTATTTCTTACTTTATGGCTATTCTCTCTCTCTCTCTCTCTCTTATCTGCTCTCATATTAAGATACTTGTACGGAGCAAGTATGGGAAAAATCTTTACTTATTTCTTACTTTATGGCTATTCTCTCTCTCGTATCTTCTCTCTTATTAAGATACTTGTACGAAGCAAGTATGGGAAAAATCTTTACTTACTTCTTACTTTATGGCTATTCTCTCTGTCTTTCTCTCTTGTCAGCCGTCCCATTCTTTTATTTCTTTCTTTCGGAACCCTTGCGGAGTTAGGATTACGACGGAGAATGCCTGTTATTTGGATTTCTTTCTTTCTTTCACTCTTCCTCTCGCTCACCTTCTTTGTCTTCTAACAAATTTTTTCACATTTCTAATAATATTTGCTATTTTCTAACAACTCCTTTAGTTTAGCCAGCTATCTTCCTTACATACATTACTTTAGAATACATTACTTAAATGTGATGAATTTTCATAATAATATTTAAAAGTTTTTATTACGCTCCTCTAAAACAGTGATAGGTAAAAAAGAAAATCGGGTGATACTCTAAACAAGAATGCTGTGTATTTAACTAAAAAAAAAAAAATAATTAATTCAATTCTGTTTTTGTAAACATAATATAGTCAAAGACTAATTTAACAATAAGCCATATAATTTTTGAAAAATAAAAAAACCTTTTATACTGTATGAAAATGTAGTCGTGGTGACCAATAACTCTCCTCACACTGAAACTCGAAATTTTGCTTTTAAAGTTAAAAAAGCCATACTATTGCAGAATGGTAGGGCACTGCTCTTCGGTAACCGGAGAACGAGGATTCGAATCCCACTGCTGGTATGACTCAATATATCCCTGTCTCATTAACACTCGTGTTAATAAAATAAAATAAAAAAAAAAATAAAATAAAAAATAAATAAAAAAAAATTTAAAAAAAAAAACAGACTGTAACATACCAAACTAAACTAAAGTTAAAAATTCCCGATTGTATCAAAAATTAAGTTTGAATATCATTGTATACTTAAAATTTAAGTTATTCAAACATGTAATAATGCCGAATGCTGGCCGATTGGTTAGGGCGCTGATCGTCGGTACAGGAGTTCGTGGGTTCGAATCCCATTATGGCATTAATGTTTGTAGCCATTCGGAATTTAAGCGGTAGGT
>CM063508.1:165335818-165410818 GCA_032207245.1 Pardosa pseudoannulata | reverse complement strand
TGAAAAAGAAAATAATTCTGCTCATAGTTTTAACCGGTGTCCCTGCATGACA
Source organism: Pardosa pseudoannulata (assembly GCA_032207245.1). NCBI lineage: Eukaryota > Metazoa > Arthropoda > Arachnida > Araneae > Lycosidae > Pardosa > Pardosa pseudoannulata. The sequence goes on along the minus strand of CM063508.1, from coordinate 165,410,766 downwards.
TTCTGTAATTTTTTTTAAAGGTCCTTTTATTTATTTACCTTTTTTTCATGAGGAATCTGTTCGCTGTCTTCTCATAGTTTTACCTCTTAAAACTTATTTTTATAGTGATGCGGTAATTTTGTTGGAAAGAAATTCTATAGAATTGATATATTATCCCACTTTATTTTTTAAAGCAGCATCAATTTAATATTATTGTACATAATTATTTGTCATGATCGCCAAATAATCGATTCTTTAATGAAAAATATTTTTAATTTGAAGCATATTTGTCTAATTCTAATTACTCTAGTTTAAATCGGAAACAAATTTTTATTTCTTCTAGCGAAACTGTTGGTTTTGACAGTAGCTACTGATGAAACTGATGGATATAAAAGATTTATGAGATCTGCCAAAATCTATGGATTAAATGTTGAAGTAAGATTTTTAAATTCCAATATTCTAACAATTACAAGAAATTTATTTATATTTAATCACTATTTTTGAAAATAAAAAGTCATAATTTCAACCAACTGCTTTATATCTATGAAAATTTTTGCAGCTTGAATATTGATTATAAAAAAGTTTTGCATAATTAAAAAAAAAAAAAATTGTTTGATACATTGATGCTTAACAAGTGTTAAATAAGAAGATTACACAGGGTTGGTATGAAGTTAGCAGTGTTATAGTATTTCCCATTTAGTTAATTAAAAAATGTCAAATTCACAAATGAGGACTTTGAATATCCTTAATATTGAACTTTCACTTATTTATAAACAAGAAAACCTTTTTTTTTTTGTAATCATAAATTGCTTTATATTAGATTTAACCAAAATATCACAGTTTTCTTATTTTTAACAGTTTTCTCCTTACATTTGAAATTTTATACTTAGTACATTTGAGTTATAGGGGAAACTGGGGTAAAATGGTCCACTTTTGTGAATTTTGAGTATTTACTCTCAAACTAATGATTTTTTTAATCTGAAAATATATATGCATATTACCTATATATTAGGCTTTATATTACACTCAGTCAAAACCAATTATTATAAATACTTTTTTTATCATAATTTTTTTAATAGCAAGTGACAAAGTGGACCATTTTACCCTGACCCCGGGGTAAAATGGTCCATTGCACGGGGTAAAATGGACTGCAAAAAATTTTCTAAAGATAACTTAAATGTATTACATTATTTAATAATATTTAATACAAAACATAAAATATATTATATTTATTTTCTATAGCTTCAATTTGTACATATAAAGCATAATATTAGCGAATATTGAGGTTAATGAATGATATACCAAAAGATTTGTGTGTTACTGAAAGTCTATTTTCTTGAGAAGCAGTAGGGTCTGGAAGATTCATTACAATATCTTGCACATTTCCGAGCAATTCATCAACATTGTCAGGAAAAATGAACACATTTTGATTACATTTTTGCCTTATAAATTTCACAAGAATGTAATCTTCATCATTTGTTCCTGTTATTAAACCAACAAATTGAACCACTGTCTTTTTTGTCAAAAATTTAACCAAAATATACTTGCCAACTTTTAATTCATTATCAAAATTATATGACGTATTTTCCGAATCACTTGAACTTTCTGATCTACATAAATTTTCTTTATTTGCTTTAAAATGCACAGTTCTATCATTTTTCTGCATAGTTAAGACTAACTTTTTTTCTAAATTCTTCCTAGCTTTAACTAAAGCAGTATTTTTCTGTTTTAATTTTTTCTCTTCCTTCTCTTTGACATCTTTTTCAATCATCGTTTTCACTGGTATCAGTTAGAATTGTTGATACAACCTTCTTTCGTTTGTTTGTTGTCTAGCACATACTAGCTTTTGCTAAGGTGCTTAATTTAAAAGGGGATATTGTTTTCAACTGATGATTTCCACTTTGTACTGATTGTGATGTATTTGGGTTGCTGATCATTTATGCTTATGCTTGATTGTTGATCACCTGTGCTTGTTTGACTATCATTTGTACTCTGTAATTCAAAATCTGGTGATGGTTGATCAGTCACTTATGATGAGAGATATTGGATATCCTCAAAGATGTTTTAATTGAATGGCCATATATCTGTTACTTTCAATCCTGATTGCATGTTTTTTTAAATTATCACACATAAAATCAATTTAGAAAAGCATATGGGATACAGAAATTAAAAAAAAAAAAAAAAAAAAAAAAACTTGGAAAATGGACCATGGTCCATTTTACCCCAGGTACTGGTGGTCCATTTTACCCCATGTGTAATTCTGACAAAAATTGTCCAAAAAAAAAAAAAAAAGAACAAATCTTATATAAAATTGTTTTAGCTACATTAAATATAATAATACATTATCTTAGCTCTTTATTGTGAGAAGTTAAATCTTCCAAAACATAATTCTTAAATGAAGAGAAGAAGATATGTTATGATGAAAATATTTACTTCTGACTACCACAAATCAACTTTCTAGAATAAAATGGCTAAATTGTCAGCTAAACACACAATTACACATTCATTTTCAAGACTGCAGTGCTGTCATTTATGTATCAAAATATTAAATATTAAAAATAATAAATAAAATAAATAATAGAAGGTGATCCATTTTACCCTGGTCTCCTCTACTTAGGATTTTAGTAGATTTAGTTTAATTTGATTGGTTAGATTCAAACACTACATTTAAAGTTTGATTAGAATTTGATTCAAACACTACATTTAAAGTTTGATTAGAATTTGATTCAAACACTACATTTAAAGAATTTTTATTTTATGTAGTTTATAAAGTTCTTTTAGTAGTTAGAAAATAACGTGGATATAAAAAGTTAAGTCTTTTTAAAAATTATTATTATAATCACAATAACTATACCAATATACATTTGAGGTAAAATTTAATTTTTATCTTTAGCATTTATGCATCATTTTATGAGAAAAAAAATAACAGGAAGGTCTATTGGCATATTTAGTATTAGTTCTTGTAATTGAATGCATAATTATTTTGATTCTTTGCAGGTTTTTATGATATAATGTAAATGATTAAAATTTTGTTAGGATAAGTGGTAAATGTATTGATACTTTTTTGAAAGTTTAAGTTGATTATTTCTTATATGAAGTTATTAAATATATATATGCATCAGGTACTAGGAATGAATGAAGAATGGAGAGGAGGAGATGTTCAGTTATATTCTGGCGGAGGACATAAAGTAAATCTTCTAAAAGAAGCCATGGCTAAATACTATGAAGAGGATTTAATAATCATGTTTGTAGACAGGTAAGAAGAAATTTATTGAAAATACCAGAAATTATTATAATTATATATATATATATATCTTTATAAATTGATACCACATTAATTTCATCTAATGTTTGAAAAATCAAAGGAATATATCAAAGTTTTTATTTACAGTTATGATGTCATATTTATGGCTGGTCCTGAAGAAATATTAAAACGTTTCCACAAAACGAAATCCAAAGTTTTGTTCTCTGCTGAAGGCTTTTGCTGGCCAGATTCTTCATTAGCTGTAAGTTTAATATTTATTACCCAAAACCACTTTTATATAATAGTGTATCATCATAACTTAATACAAAAAGATTATGAATTTTTTATATATTTAATATTTAAAATGATAAGCATTTTGTAGTAATGATTCACTTTAAAGCAAAGTTGGAAAAAAATCATAATTTTTTTTTAAGAAAAAAAAAATCAGATTTGATTTAAATCAGATTTTTTAAAAATTTAAATCAGATTTATTTGTTTTTTTTCTCAATTTTAATTTTTAATTGTTGTGTTTTTATGTTTTTTGCAGTATACATAGAATAGTTTGTTATAAGAAGCAGCATCTTATCTATCTAGTATATTCTACACACTGATTACCCAAAATTAAATCTATAAATTTTAATCTAAATGCATTCCATATTTTTTGTAGTTGGATAGTGAAACTAAATAAGATGAAAAATCAAATTTAAAGGAAAAATTAAATATTCATTTAATGCAAACTATTTATTTAAAAAAACAAAAAAATCACAATTATTTTAATATGTTTTAAGCAACAAATTATGGATTTAATTGTTTCAATAAAAACTCTAGTTTCGATGCTTTATCCACTGACTTATTACCTCTTTTCCTGTCTTTGGAATATAGAATTTAAAAGAAGTGGAAAAAATGATTTAAATGTTTCAATAAAAACTCTAGTTTCGATGCTTTATCCACTCCTAATTTGTTATGAAGGCTAGAATGAACAATACCAAAAGAAGAATTCCACCAGTCATAATCAGTTATTGTACCTACCCCTACAACATACTTTCTGATAACAACCTTTAAATTCTTGGAAAGCACATGCTATCTATTTACACTTATTTACTTATTGGTATTACTGCACTGACTTATTACCTCTTTTCCTGTCTTTGGAATATAGAATTTAAAAGAAGTGGAAAAAATAATTTAATTGTTTCAATAAAAACTCTAGTTTCGATGCTTTATCCACTCCTAATTTGTTATGAAGGCTAGAATGGACAATACCAAAAGAAGAAAACTGTTTTTCCATTCCAGCAGATGAAGCTACAGCTGTTGTTATTTGGTAGACAAACTCGATTTAAAGTTCTGTAATACTTTCTTTACCCCCCACTACATAAAATGAATTCCACCAGTCATAATCAGTTATTGTACCTACCCCTACAACATACTTTCTGATAACAACCTTTAAATTCTTGGAAAGCACATGCTATCTATTTACACTTATTTACTTATTGGTATTACTGCACTGACTTATTACCTCTTTTCCTGTCTTTGGAATATAGAATTTAAAAGAAGTGGAAAAAATGATTTAAATCAAGGATTTAAAAAAAAATCAACTGATTTAAATCATGATTCAAATCATGCCAACTCTGCTTTAAAGAAGTATCTAAAATAAAATAAACTTAGGCTTTTAATAAGAAAATGTTATTTTCTTACTTTTTTCACTGAATAAACAATAAAGTATTTTGAAATTAAAATTATGATTTTAAATAGAAATAAAATAAAATTTATTGGGTGATAATTATTTTTGTACAGTATGTATTATTTACATATTTATCTAGATATCTTACATATTTATTTATCTAGATATTTCTGTTTTGTGGTTTTGTTTGAAATGGAGAAGTTTGCTTACTTCAAAAATAAATAAATAAATAAATACAAATAAAAGAAGTAAAATAAACTATAAATATTCTTTAAATTTTTTTTATTATTTATGAGTATTTTAAAGAAAATTTAAACTATAAAATGCTTACAAGGACTAATTTTATCTTTTTTAAATTATATTACTAATTTATTATTTTAAATAGTTTCTATGTATATATACATATATTTTAATAATGCAAGGGCAATTGCTTGTTAAGCATTCACCCATACAATGCAGCTGATTTTCTTGACTATTTTATTATATCATATTGACAGCCAACATTACTTCCTAGGACAATACAAAGTAGGTCCTCATAATTAAGCAGCAGGGACCAAACAGAATACCGCCAAGTGTGACCTTAAATATAATTTGGAAACTTGAAGGGTATTGTAACCACACACTTATCTTACACTAGCAAGTACCCGGGTTTAAAATAAGGTTTTCTGTAGAAGCATACAAAACAGTTTATTTGGATGCAATAAAAGTTTACATTTATCTTAAAGTAATGTGATGACAACATTTTTGGCAGTTCCATTTGGAGTGTGTACAAAAAGATTTTCTTTGCCCACTCTGGAGCAGACCACATACAACTGCCTATGAGAAAAGCATGGTGTCTGCAAGTCTATACCAGCAATCCTAAGAGTGACTTGTTGTGTAGCCTTGTGAGTTGTTGATTGTCATGGCAAAGCACAGTTTCAAAGGGAACTGTAAGCTGATGCAACGTGTGTTGCATCAGCTTTTTCACAATTAAACTTTTGCCATTGCACAACCTGGGTGCATCAGTATTTTGGATCAGCATTATTGGAGCACCAACTTTCAGAATCAAGTTGTGGGCTTGCAAATCAGGATTGTTTAAGTGTACCAAATTTCACGCTATTTGGTTGTCTAGATCTTGAGTCATAAGGGAACAGATAAACAGACAACAAATGCGTCTTATATATATATATAGATACATTCTCATCATCTCATCACTACCACAAAAACATAAAAAAACACTCTCAATGACCAACTGGCATAATTTCTTTTTTTGGTTCATTATCACATGGTTCAGAACAGGCACATGGAGCACTACTTTTGGCTGGAGGAGGCCAGAGTGAGGAACAAAACCTGTTTAAGAACCTTCCCCATGTAATTTTGTGTACGTGTACCAAATTTCATGTTATTTGGTTGTCTGGATCTTGAGTTATAAGAGAACAGACAAACAGACAACAAATGCATCTTACAGATATAGAGAAACTCCAGCCACCATTAATGAATACAGTGAATTTAGCTAGCTCAAGCCTCGATCTCATAACCCTCTGGTTATGAAATCGCCTTTACTGACTGAACTACTACAGCTATATATATATATATATATATGTGTGTGTGTGTGTGTATATAATCCACTATCTGTTTGTTGTGAATGCCAAAATGGGAGGATTAATGGAGGAAAATTTGCATGGTGATTCAGGTTATCCATAGGAAGATTTTAGGCAGATCACATTAATCCAAAGATAAGTTCCTGGTAATATTGTAATGATTTTGGCTTTTCACAGGACCTTGTGGCTACATAGCAAGGTGTAATTAAATAAAATTGTATTATGTTTTAGTGCTGTGTCTGAATGCAGTGTGTCAGTTACTCAGTTTACAGCTTCCTATATTGTTTAATAGTTAGCATATGGCACTTAGGTTTGATTCTCATGTAATGTTTAGGTGTATTTGTGTTGTCTTGCAAAGTTGTATTTTTAATCATTTAATGTTATCTTCAAGCACATAATAATGTTTAAAGGATAAAATGCTGAATAATATATGAGACCCTTAAAAGGAAAAATACAATTTTAATTTTATATCTGTGCATGTAAATATTTACTTGTATAAAGACCAGTAATTTTATTTTATTTTTCTTTCAAGGAAAAATATCCCAAAGTAGATAAAGGAAAGAGATTCTTAAACTCTGGAGGTAAGGTGCAAGTTCTCCATGAAATATTTTCTCACTAATAACATTTATTTAAATATTATGCTAGTTCTTTTGTATTAAGTATATATATGGGACTACTTAAGAATTGGGTTCCCCTTGACAAATTTGACTAAAATATTGGCGATGTTCACTAAAACACAAAGGTAATCTATCCAAACATTGTATTTCTTGCTTTTTCTGGTGACTTTAATTAATGGAGAGTGCACCATCATAATAGAATTGTATACTCTTACCTAATTGAAGAAAACAACTTGAAAACTGGACATTTATATTTATGTGCAATTAATTCCTTAACAGTTTACAAACGCAACAGCTCCAAATTATTAAAAATCAACCATAGTGAACCATAATGCAAATTTAATGCAAATATCGTATAAATTATAATATAGATACAGATTGTTTGGACACGGTGAGATTAGGAGAAAATGTTAAGCGACTATAACTTAAACCATTATCACCAAGTTGGAGGGGGAACCCAGTTCTTTAGTCAAGCCTATATGTAGAATCAACACAATTGTTATTAGTTGAAAATAATTTTTAAATGCCAAAAGAAAATTTTAAAATAGATTTTTATTTGCTATTTCTCTGAATGATATTTTAGATATTCCTGTAGTTTTCAAGTTTATTTGGAATTACTGTACATAACTTGTAGTTTCATAGAAGAGGCGTTGAATTAAAGCATATTATGAAGCATTTTTTTATGTTCCTTTGAATTTCTCACATGTCTCTTTAACCCTTTCGTGGGGCGTGGGAAGATTACTTCCCACCTACACGATCTTAGAAAATACACCTGTGGGAAGCGCAAAACCCATTCTAATATATTGGTCTTGTTATTGAACCAATGGGAAGACTGATTCCCGCATCGGTTTTGCGCTGTCATCAATTGTTCGATCGATTGAATAAAATTAGTAGCTCTGTTTTAAAAGTTTGGAAACGTGGAGTGAGAAATAAATGGCCCACGAAAGGGTTAAACTGTTGAAGTTAAAAAAAATAAATAAATAAAAAGTACATATAAAAGCTTTTTTTTTAATAAGACTTCAAAAACTTTTGAGAGTGTTATGGTGGAATTAATGTGGCTATAAATAATATCTAATATCTCCTTCCTTTTTTATAATTCTGAGAGAGTTTGCTATTTAATTCCATTTTAGAAAAGATTAAAAAAAAAAAAATACATAAATAAAAGAAAATCTAAAAATAGAAATTTTTTTAGAAAAGATTTATAACGTATTTAATATTTTAATGTCAAAGTTTTTTTTTTAAATTCTGTAAAATATACTCCAATAGAGTTATTTAAGAATATTTAATGTTAAATTTTTATGATTTAAAAAAATCTGAAAATATGGTTCATTTTATAGATTTAGTTTTAAATATTCATCTCTGTGAATTTAGTAAAGTTATTTCTTTAACATCTCTTTGAGATTATAAATGTTTATGAAATGAAACTAATTAAAAGTAAATAAAAATGAGTTTTTTTTATTTGATTTTTCATGAACTTTATTCATTTTAAGATGTACATATAAGTAATAATTTTGGAATAATGGGGCATTATAAAGTATTGTACTATTCCTATTATTTAGTGTCGTTTATTTAGTGAAGTTATCGTTTCTTTAGTTTTAATAATATTAGTATATTTTGAATCACTCATTTATTAAATTAGCATTTGTGTCCTCCATATTTCTTCATGTAATTATTTGAAAAGGACAAAAATATATTTGATACCATATACTGATTCTAAGAGGAATTTAGGAGAATTTCTGAAAATTTTATAAGTTATACATTTATAAGTTTTTGCACTTAGCTCTTTTATTTCCTTTTGCATTTATTCATGCTTTCATTATAAAGCATGGCTAGTTTTTGTGGAAATAGTATTTTTCCTTTATATATATATATATACATACAGTATCTGCCCACATGACTAAACTGTGTTAATCATCATTACATCAACTGTACATTGTTCTATATACTTGTCAGCAGATAATTTTGAAAATGCATATATATGACCTTTTAAGTTCAATATATGGAATAAATATTTTAAGTTCTGATGTAGAAATATATTTTATTGTGAGTTATGTTTTTTTGCTTTTTTATTACTAATTGTTTTATTTTCAAATAAATGCTTTAAATAACTTAAAAAAGGTTTTAATTTTTTTTTGTTTTATGATTATGAAATACGAATATAGGGACTAATTTCAGTGACATGCATGTGTATGGGCATCTTAACCTTTCTTTTCAATTAACAAAATATTTAGTATTATTCAGCAATTTAATGTTTAAATATTCTTAACTATGGTATTTTGTGCTTTCCTTTTACCCCTCCTTGTACCTCTACTTTGTGCTTTGTTTGGTGGCTGGCAGACTGTCGTGACTTCTCTTATACAGGTAAGAGTAATATTGTATATTTTATGCCACCTTGCATGTTTGAATCTATGACTGCAATCGATAATTTATCTGAGATTGATCTTAAATGTTATATACATGCATTTTCTTTCTAAGGTTTAAAAGAGAAATAAATTTCATGATACAAAATTTGATATTTAGTGTTTGTATTACTGCATAAAATATCCTCTTTTATAAATTGATCTTGTGATGAGAAAGGATCTAATAATTCACTGTATATTATGCATTTGTCTTTTTCTTTTATAGTAAAAGATATTCATGACCCATATTCTATTAATGAAACAATTTCTTAAAATAAAATATTATTTCTTTTCTAATTTTTGTTTGCTTTGCTTTGCATTTTTATTTTTGTCTTTGATTTCGCATTCTGAAAAGGTTTTAAATTTGAAATAAAAATTTTAAATATTTATTTTATGTTCTTTTATAAACTAATAAGTTTTTTTTTTAATTTTTAATACTGGAATGCATGAAATAATTGGAAAGTTTGAATTTATTATTTCTGACATAAATATTTATAAAACAAATATGGACTAATTAATAACTTTATGGATTTTCAATCTTTTCTACTTTGTTTTTGAAAATAATTATTTCTCTGTTCATAACCTTTATATCAATGCCTGAAATAGTTTTTAACTGCCAGTCTAATTTAAAAAGTCTTTCTTTCATTTTACTCACTCTGCCCACCTCTCACTAAACTGTATTTTTAGATATCCATTTCTTGAAGTTTTAAATGAAGAGTTAGCTTTCATAGTTTGATTTTAGAAGTTTATTTTAAAAACAATTTAGCTGAAAGTTTATTTTTCTATTGATAAATTATTTGTCCCTTCTCTTTTATGTCTTGTTATAAAAATGCTTTTGGCCACAGAAAAGAGTAACCAAATTATTTTCATATTCACTTACGAATTTTTTTAAATTATTTCTGGAAGTAATAGATAAATTTTCAGTCTTATAATTGTTTTTATGTAATAGGTAAATTTATAGGCATCATATATAATAATTAAGTTTTAAAATACTCAGTAGAACACAGTTTTGTAAAGTATTATTGTTTTTAAAGCAATTGAATTCAGTCATAAAAATATTTTTATTGTATGTTTTTAGTTTTCTTTAATAGATTACTTATTATGAAGAAAGCTCAAGTTTTATAAAAATACTTTTGTTTTAATGGTTTTATTATTATTTTATCGTAGTTGAATACCATTTAATATTTTAAGAAATTTACTATATTAAGCTTCTTCTTAAATGAAGTACAAGTCTTTTATCATGTCACTGAAAATATACAATAATGAAAATTTGAATTTTTGTAGGTTTCATGGGATATTCATCATATATTTATGAAATTGTGACAAGTTCACCTCTAAAGGATGAAGATGATGATCAATTATTTTATACTAAAGTTTATCTGGACGAAGATCTTAGAGTAAATATTTGCATTCTAATTTTAATATAGCATTCTGGTAGTTTTAAAATCTAATTTTTTTTAATTATGGATAAAATAATTTTGGGGATTAAAATAGCAGTAACTATCTTTTTCTCTGTTTTTTCCCTCTATAGAAATTAAACTTAAATATAAAGTTAATTATTGTGATTGTTTGCATTATTTTTGAAATGTACACAGTTTCCAAAAACACAAACTGTGTTTTGTTTTTCTTGAGATAACTTGTATTTATTATTGGATTACCTCATTAATTTTCTTTAAAATTTTAACAGTTCGTAATTTGATATTTTGGGCTATTTAGTTGCAATTATCTATTGCAAATTACTTATTAATTAATCTATGAAGTGATACTAAAAAGAACATGAAGTATTTTTCATATAACTCTTCAATGTGATGAATGTCAGTTACTAAAATGCTATTTAGGAGATAGGTATTAGCACAATGTGAAGTAAAAATTATAGTAGTATGAAGTTTGTTATATTCATTGACAGTTGGGTAATTTCTTAATAAATTCTAGGCAGAAGTATCAAATAAAGTTTTAAAAACTGTGTAAAAGACAAGTTCTAGTCTTTTAGTTAACCCTTAATTAGATAAGATGTTTTTTCAAATATATTTTAATTTCTGTTATTTTCCTATGTTTGTATAGACATTAGGATCTCTGTAAACTAAACAAAAAAAAATATATATATATCATTTTCCATTTTTGAGGTAATTAATGTCCGCAGTGGCAAACACTGACAATTATGTTATATAGTAGTTATAAATATACTTGACAGGTGTAGTGACCAGACTTAGCTAAATTAAGGATTAATAGGTGTATTATGCAAGATTTATAGTTGTTAGAGAAGAGATTATAAATGCATTTTTCATAGTTGTACTTCCAATTTTATGGTTGAAGAAGTGTAAGAATTTTTAATAGTGCCATTTGATAAGATATGTCAATAAGTTACGAGCTGTGAGCAGTAATTTTTTAGCTTGTTGAATTTGCAAAATACTTAACACTGTCTCTATTGCATGATTTAAAGCCCATTATTGAACACTTATATGAGTCTACTGAATATTAATTTTTAGTGATTGCTATTTTGGATATTAATTAATGATTTTGAACATTTTGGTTTGACTGAATAAAAACAATTTGAAGTATTATTGAAAACTCAAGTTGTTGCAGCAATTTAAAGTACACATGCACACTGCTTATTTGTGGATTTCTTACATGCTTATTTCATCCTTATTGAATACTTTTGATTATGTAGGAGTTACCAAACTAATGAATGCTCTGAGCTACTGTGCTGTAGAGCGCTGCTCTTTGGAACCGGAGTTTGCGGGTTCGAATCCTGCTATGGGCATGGATGTTTGTAGCCGTTCGTAATCGGCTTTAAGCTGTAGGTCCCCGTCTCATTATCCCCTGTGTTTAAAACAGTAGACCGTAGCTCTCCAAACCAAACCAAACCTGAGCTACTGTGCCATCTTGAAATCTTAGAAGCTACCAGGAGTTTTTATCTATTGCTTATCTTTTTTGCTGAATGACAAGTGTTATATCATTGGGATGGGTTACTGTTAGGTATTACTTTCTCTATTTACTTTTGTTGGCTTCTATGCTTCTTTAATTGTGTCATGAATTAAAATAATTTAAAAATAGTCAGCATAAGTGTGATGCTGGAACCTACTGAAAATCTCTCACTCAGCTACTGATAACCTCTTTGTAAGTTACTGGTAGCTTTCGATTGACAGTTTGTTGATCACTGATATTGTCTATAAAGGAATATTCAATGAAAACTTAAAAAATGATGAACCAGAATTGATATATTTTTAAAATAGGTAATTTATTATTGAATAATGACTAGTATAATAGAACTTTTATTAAATATTCTTATTACTATAAAATGATAAAATAATTAAATATGATGTTTCATAGTTGTAACACTAATAAAAGTCATGTTTTCAAAGCAATAATATTTGAAGGTGTGAGTTTAAAATTTTTTATTGTGTGGTTTGCTTTATAAAATATAAAATTTCCCTGAATTTTTATTTATTTATTAATTTTTATTTAGAAAAAATGGACAATCAAACTTGATCACAAGGCTGAAATATTTCAAAATCTAAATGGAGCTGTTGGTATGTTTTTTTTGAAAACTAAGAATATTTTATTTGTTTATTAGTTATGTTTAAATTATGTGTAATATTAATTATGTTTAATATAAAAAATAGTTTTTATTAAACCAAAGGGAAAACGCCTAGTAAAAACTAAGGGTAGTTATTTAACTTTTTTTTTCTTATTAGAATTCTTTCAGAAATTCATACAAAGCTAGAAGTCAGATTTTTCAGATAAATTTCAGTATAATCTAGAATATTTCATCACTAATCCTCAGTAAAATAGCTTCATTATGTATTTTTCTGCTTTTTAAATGAGAAAATTCTGTAAAACATAAACATTTAGACTTTTTTATTATCATTCTCTCTCTCCCCATACACACACACACACACACATATATATATATATATATATGTGTGTGTGTGTGTGTGTGTGTGTGTGCATGCATATAAATTAAAATTCATCTGGCACTTTTCATACAATAAATATAGTTACCTCTCAATACATCAGCTTCGTTTATCTCAAAATTGTCTGAAGTTCTAAATTTACAAAAATTCAGTAGAAACTTTTTCTCATCACTTCAAAGATTATACTCCACTTATCTCGATGCTTTAGGAAGTCTTTTGTGCACAGCAATATATATAAAAAAATAGAATAAATGAATAATTGAAGAGAGTTCTGAGCACATGATTTCTTTTAGGGTTTTGAAACATATATGAATAATTTGTAGTGCTTCAAAATGATGTTTCCTATTTGTTTTGCAAAATGCATTTTTAAAAAAAATATCTTTTTCCAACATTATGAAAGACATCAAGGAATGTTGAACAACAAATTCTGTAGTATAATGAAATCTTTGAGGACTAAATTGTATAATTTATGCAGATGGACCATTTGTCAGTTGCAAATGCTTATTAGAAGATATTAATATTATTGCAACAATAACAGCTCAAAAATACACATGAGGAAGAGGGAATTTTTGATTTTAAAATAATATGCACATTTCCGATGCCTCAAACTTTTGTTATTTGGAATATTTTTCTCAATCCCAGCGACCTCAAGATATTTAGAATCTTCTGTATAATACAATTTTCAACAATCAAAATTTAAAAAGAGTACTATTATAAAATGTGAGTTAAGAATGGTCACAGGTGATTTATAATTTAAAATTATACAACTGTGTTAATATATTTCTTTTTTTCGTGTAGGTGATGTTGAACTAAAATTTTCTGACACTGACAGTTACTTACATAATACTGCATATGGTACTAATCCTTTAGTTGTTCATGGCAATGGAGCTAGTAAGGTATTTCTATTTCTTTCAGAATTGCTTTTTTATTTAAAGATTACTTATTAGTCAGTTTTTAGGGATATAACTTTGATTTTTATTCTTTCATACAGATTGCATTAAATTCCCTGGGAAATTATTTAGCCAAATCATGGATTCCGAAAAAAGGATGCTTGAGTTGTTCAGAAGATGTGATATCACTTGAAAAGTTCAAGGTTTGTGTTTTAGATTGCTATGTTAAATTTTAAATTTGATGTTATTACTTTTGATTTTATAATATAACTAAAAAAAATTGTTGTATAACAAAACAGTTTTTAACCCTTTCGTGGGCCGTGGGAAGATTACTTCCCAACTACACGATCTTACAAAGTACACTTGTGGGAAGTGCAAAACCCATTATAATATATTGGTCTTGTTATTGAAACGACAGGAAGACTGATTCCCACTTCGGTTTTGCGCTGTTATCAATTGTTAGATCGATTATATAAAATTAGCAGCTCTAATTTGAAAGTTTGGAAATGTGGAGTGAGAAATAAATGGCCCACGAAAGGGTTAACTACACAGCGCAAATAACAGCATTGACTTCAGATTTCAGTAATTTCTCATATAGAAGTGGAAAATATTCTGTTTCCTCCTTTATATGACTTTCAGTTTTTGATTTTATTTTGGACCATAAATTTTTAAGGAATTTTGTAATGAAATTTAACCAATTTTTTAATGTTACTTAAGTGTTCCTGTGTGTATTACCTCAAAGAGTTGATTTGCCTGAAATTTATCATAAACTTTGTGTACTGAGAATTAGGAGTAAGTAAAATCTTGATTCCATAGTAAGAACTAGAAAAGTTAATAAAATCTACATGCTGTAAATTTGTAAGAAAATTCAGAACATTTAATGAAATTGAATCAAAATATGTAAAAAATTCTGTGCCTTCTCCTTATTTCCCTAGTCACCCACTAATTTTAAATGTCCTCAGGTAGCTGAAGGGACTCAATCTTGGGTTTTTCCATCTGGTTTTACTTTTGTGTGGTACAGATGGAAATTAATTTTTAATTAACCTACTAAGTTAATGTCTAAATCAGACTGATCTACTGTGAGATTAAAAAATAGGTAATGAAGTTATTAAATGGTCAAGGTCAAGGTAATTGGGTTTAACGGAGTACCTAGTGAGGTGAAAGTCTTCAATTTAACCTCTGAATATAAGACAGATAAAAACTTCAATTTAGGCCTTTAGGCAAAAAGTAATCAAAACAAAAATTTAATACACTCTTGCTCACAAGGAAGCAATGAGGTGAGGACGTTCTCATAAAAAATTATGAGTAACCAACGCATTGTCTAATTAGGGGATAATTAGACTGGAACTTTGACAATGACCAGTAGGTATGGTTAACAGCAATGCATAGTATTCAATACAACGTGAAACTCAGAGAAGTTATTAAATGAGAATTAGCAAGAACCTTGGGATGATATTATTTTCAATAAGTTGTATGCAGTGAAATCTGCTTTAAAACTTTGTTCTTCTCACCCTTCACATGCAGTGTTGTTCTAACAAGATTCTGTATTGGGCACACTGAGTTCACTCATCAACATTTGCTTTTAGTAGAACCAACATCCATTAGTCAGCATTATGAAACTCCCATAATGGTATAACTTATTCTTCTCAAAAATGTCCAAACTTCAATAGACACAATTTATATTATTTTGGCTATCTCACTATGACCTAAAAGAACTCCTTAAGGTGGGTTTATGCCTGTCATATTGGATTCTTCTCACTCACCGTCAACCTATGGGGGAAAAATAAAATTTCCTCTATAAAGAACACAGTTTAATTTTTTTTTAATCTTATGTGATAGAATATAAAATTTTGCAGGATGCTATTTTTCCCCTTTTTAAATTATTGGGACATTTTGGTGTATTCTGTTTCAAACATAGATATAAAACATTTAACAGACGTAAATTCAAAAAAGTTTTAATTTTAATTATGTTATAATACAGGAATTTCACTTTAAAAACATTTGGAGTTTGATATTTTTATGTATTTTTAAAGTTTTAAATAAGAACACAGAAGCTAAAGATTTGGAATTAAGAGAAAAACAGTGATCAATTAAGAGAAAAACAGTTTTAGGTGAAATACCTGTTTTCTTATGTTGATAAAAAAATAATAAAAATAATAAATAAATACACTAAAACTTTAATATTATGGAAGGTCTTTTTTTTCTTGGACCTTTATATATAAGTGAAAAACTGTTACACACAATCAATTTTTTTTTTAAATTTTTTTAAGTTTGGTATTATTTTAAGGAGATTAGTTTACTTTTGTATTTTCATTCTAGCATAATTTCTTTATAGATATGAAAAAAGCATATGTTAGTTTCAATAGTTTTTATTGTTTGTAATAAAGATTTTAAAAATCATAAATATCTTATATATTTTACTACATGTTGATAAATGTCTTTCTTATTCCTCCTCTCTGAAACATAAGATGATGAACAAATTGGTAAGGTATTGTCTTTTGGTACCATGGGTCTGATTCCCACAGTGAGCATGGAAATTCATATACATTCAAAATTGGTCTTAAGCTGTAGATACTAGTCAAATTAAAGCTTATTTAACAAAAACTTGGCTGTTACACTCTAAACTAAATCCTCATCTACAATTTTATTGCTTGATGAGTGTAACTAAGTGTCTAGATTTCTTAATTTCTATGTTATATATTAAAAAACATCTAGATATTGAGTATGAACATGCTGAGTATGGTAATGTTATTAATTTGTTTATACAGAATTTTATATCCCAGTTTATGAGCTTTATGTTTTGATTAAAAACAATACTAAATAATATACTTGTAATTTTGTATATAGACTTTATGTGGCTTTTTATTGATGTCTTGGAAAAACCAAGAATCTTCTTTTGTTGGGTATTAGGATAATTATTCAACAGCTAGTACAAATTTTTCACTTAGATTATTTCTCTTCTATATTTGTAGCCAAACAAGGGCTAAATGGGTAAATGCTGTTCTTTGATACTGGAATTTGTGGTTTCAAATTCCATGGGATGTTAGTAGCCATTTGGAATTAGCTTTAAGTGGTAGATCTTGGTCTCATTAACCCCCTTGAAGCAAAAAAGTAAACTGTATTGCTCCAAGCAAAATCAGACTCCTATATTTGTATGTTTTAAATTTTAAGGTCTTTATTCAGTACTATATTTGAGAGATCCTCCTCTCCTTTGTTTTGATTATTTCTATAATTACATGTACCTTTACCTTTATCCAATTTTAGGTTACTCAAAAGCCTCATATTATATTAGCAATATTTGTAGAGCATCCAACACCATTTATTACTGAATTCTTTGAAAATGTTCTTCTACTTGACTATCCAAAAGAGAGAATGGACCTTTTTGTTCATTGTGGGGTAAGTTAAAAACTTCCAATTCCTTACAAAATATAAATATTAAAACATTTTTTTAATTAGAAGAACAAACATCAGTTATATAGATTTGTATGATTATTACAAATTCTATGAATTGCTATGGCATTTGTACTTTGAAAATACAATACTACTTTTTCATTTCAGGCAGAATATCATAAAGAGGATGTAGACAATTTTGTATCAACTCATCAACACAAATATAATAATGTTAACTATCTTAAAATGGAAAATGATTACAAAGAATGGCATGCTCGTAACCTTGGCCTGTGAGTAATCATTGATTAAGTTGTTCATTCTCGATTATCTTTTGTTCTTAATTCATTTAACAGTGTGAAATACTTATGCCTAAAGTTTTTAGAATGAATAAATAAAACATGAATTTACTGTAAAAGTTTAGGATAGGGATGGGCAAACTCCGGCCCAAGGATAGAATTTTAAGTTGCCGGTCCAAGGCAAATTAAAAGAAATATATATTTATACATTATATATCCATCTCCTTTTGTACTTTGCTTAAATATTATATCCCAAATTTATTATCTCTTGCCCAGAAGGTAAGTGGTATATTTACGTCTGATGTGAACAAGTGTTTTCAACTTTGAACCTTAGAAAGAATAATTTCAAAAGTAGACTGACAGACGAGCATTTAGCGTCGTTCCTTAAAATTAGTACATGTCACTTCGAACCTCAGTATAAGGAACTTTCAAAAATGAAATTGCAATTTCATTCATCTCATTAATGTATTTAAACTGTTTGGTACTTGTATATTGTTTTTAAAATTTTAGAAAAATTTATCTTGGCCTGTCAAATTTATTTTCTTTCAATTTTTGGCCTGCAGCCGAAAAAGTTTGTCCATCCCTGGTTTAGGAGCATTTTTTAATGTTTATTTGTCTTTAGTTTTTAGTCTTTGCTAAATTAATACTATTTAAAATAAATGATAGTTGAATAATAGAGTTTTGCTTCTTTTATATGTTGATTCATGTAACAGATAATAAATGTAATTCGCATGTATATATACTTATTAAATATTAAGTAAATACTATTAATCATGATTTAATGTTTAATATTTCAGGGAGGAATGTACTAAAGTAAAATGTGATTATTACTTTTCTGTTGACACTAATGCCCAACTGACAAATCCTGATACCTTACGTATATTAATAGAACAAAATAGGTAAGTTGCTTTTCTTTCTTTTAGTAGTTTTCCTGTGTGACTTGTTTTCTGGAAATTATATTTACTAGAAGAATCCATCTTACATAATTATATCATTTTTGTATTATATGAATATGAAAGTATTGACCATAAAATCTATAATTCTTGTAATTCATTCAAATTTTTATCTACTTTATAAAGAGGATGAGTTTATCTCATAGAATGCTTTAAACCTTATTTAATATTTAAATTTATTAAAATTTATTAAATTTTTAAATATATTAATTAAATTTTTATGCATTTATCAGTTATAAAAATTATTTTTTAATGTATTTAATTTGTTTTTGAAATTAGTTTTTTTCATTTTATTGTACATTTTAGTTAAATTTTCAGGCAATATGTTTCTTATTTTATTGTCTTTTTTTTTTAGACAAATTATAGCACCTATGTTGGTAAGGCCAAATAGGTTATGGTCAAACTTCTGGGGATCATTGTCTTCTGATGGTTTTTATGCCCGATCTGTTGATTATGTGGATCTTGTAAAGAAAAAAAGAAAGTAAGTAAAATAAATATTGATAATTTTATAAAATGTCTTTGAGAAACATATATTTAATGATGTATACTTAGACAGTTGAACCTCACAATTGTGAACCCAGTATATAATGAACTTTTGGTTATAGTGAACTTTCTTGCTGTCCCAACTCAACTCATATTTAACTAATGTGAAGGTCGAAGACAGAGTAAAGGGCTCCGAGTTCCCTCCCCCTCCCTGGAGAATCAAGAAGTCAATGTCAGTATTAAAAAAATAAATAAAAATAGTAAATAATTTTTTGATAAACTAGTGAAATGGTAGTAAATAATTTATAATTACAGCTAGGGCCGTAGCCAAAGGGGGAGAATATATATTTAATTTATTCAATTTTTGATGTAATTTTTAATAATATATATTAATGTATAACTGTTTACCATATTTTGGGGTTTTATTGTCAAAAAATAGGGAAATATTGGAGGGTGGGGGGGTTATTCCAGTTTGAACCCCCTATTTCTCCTGAATAAACACTGGTGGCTTTAGCCCTGACTAATGTTATTTTAAATGCTCATAGTGAACTCCTGAGAAAATGAAAGTCTATTAAAAGTGAACTTGAATTTCCCTTGCACATATTTTTCCAATTTTTAAAAATTAATTTTATACATACTTATGTATTAAGATCTCCGACAGCATTCCTAAACTACTGTCTCTGAATCTCTGGAGTGAAAGTGGCTGCAAATATTCTAAATAATGTTTTTACTAATAATATAAAAAAAAACCCATGGTAGACTATTTTTAGTTGGTGGTAAGAAAATTGATGAACTTAGCTTAAAATCAAAATGTTCTCAATCAAAAATTATAAATTTTTCCATAGGATGTAAAAATAAAATTAAATACAATGCTTCACAATTTTTCATTTTTAATAACAGGATAGATATCTATTTAAGTTATTAATCAAATAATCTATTATTAAACTGGTTATCCCATTGATTGTTTTCAACAAAACCCTCATCAAACGCTAAAAAATTTCAATGTTTCAACAAAATTGGATATTGAACCTACAGTTTTAGGAAACCTTTTTTGGGGTCCTTGGTTAGTGAATGATGGCTGAGTACTGTCTTGCATTTTGGTTACAGAGTTTGCAGTTTTAAATCTTGTTGTTGGCATGGTTGTTTGTAGCCATTTGGAGTTTGCTTTAACAAGTAGGTCCTAGTCTTATTAGCCATAGTGTAGCTGCCCAATGATGGCCGAACGGTTAGGGTGCTGGTGTTCAGAACTGGAGTTTGTGGGTTCGAATCCAGCAGTGGCATGGATGTTCGTAGCTGTTCGGAATCGGCTTTAAGCAGTAGGTCCTGGTCTCATTATCACTTGTGTTGCAAAAAGTAGATCGTAGTGCTCCAAGCCAAACCAAACCAAACCATAGTGTAGCTAAAGGTAGACCATTGATCTCCATGCCCAACCACCAAACCAAAGCAAACCAGACAATGTACTGTAGCTGGGGTTCAACTTTGTAAAATTTTTAAAATTTAATAAAATGGCAGTAATAAAGAAAATGAATAATAAACTTCTTTTGCTCAGCTCAGGTGATTCTTTTGATATCTTTTTGACTGCTTTCAATTAAGGTAAAAAATGAAATAGTTAGAGACAGAATACATATATTTGCATATAAGGTTCATGTAAGTAATCCCTTTATATCTTAAAGCTGTGTAATTTCATAAAATTAAAAGGTAAAGAGAAAACTCACAACTGTTATAATTTTCATAATTTAACAGAAAAGGACAAACTTGCTTATTTTAAAGAAATACTCTGAATAACAAATTGTATCATACAAAATTAACTATGAGGTTACCAATTCAAAGATATTTTCTTTGCAATAATATAATAATTTTAGGTTAGAAATTAAGATGTGGTCTTTAAATTTAAGCATTGTATGTTTGATTTTAAAGATCTGGTTGAATAATTTCTGGTTGAATAATGCTGGAAATTGTATTTTATTTCTTGAGCTGTTGCTATGTAATGTAGCTGCTGTGTTTTTTGTTATTATTAATTTTAATTTGAATATGGAGGACAATTTCTTATTCAACTTTGTGTTTCTTATATATGTAGTTATGTATCGTCTATTTTGTTTTTTTTTTCTAAATTATTTTTTCTCATCCTCAAAATTATTTAATGAAAACTCAAGAAATTGTAAAATGTTGTTTTAATAGCCTATTATTAAACTGAAAGCATTAAAAATCTGTACATCATAATCATACAGAAGAACAAAATTGAAAAGGACCTATACAATGAAAAATCTTAATATAATGAATATTAATGCTGCAGATCACCATCAAATGACAGTACTCAAACTCTACTCAGACACCATTGAGGAATGAAACTAATTTTTAACCTTGAAGATAATGTGTAAAATAATAGTTATGATGACACATCATAAAATCAAAATAAAAAATTGTGTCTAATTTAATAGGCATAGAAAGAAGACATATGATGTTCACATTTACTTTTTCTTTTTTTAAATAATTTTAAACACATTAAGGGAATAGAAATGCACAAATAAACATTTAACAGATCATTATATTAATTAATTAATTATTACATTACTTTAATTTTAGTAGTTTAATAAATTTATTTTAATCTAAATCTGATTTAATAAAACACTTTATTAGTCGAGAAAAGAATTGATTCAGGACCTTCAGGATGGTAGGTCAACTGGATCTCCTGGGCTGAGCCTTCTAATCCTAATTTCTAACAGTAAACATAAAATAACAATGAGCAGAAAAATAAAACAACTAAAAGGGGAAAGAGGGGATAGGGAGGTGGATTCGTGAGTTCATGACACAAAACTAAAGAGTAGAAAGTTTAGAGATAGAAACAAAACACATATTTTTGCAGCCAGGGACATCCGTACAATATCAGTGAATTTTGCATTTTTAGCATTTAAAAATCAGAAATTAACATAAAAAATAAAAAGTTGTATTTAAAAATATGGAAATAAGCTTAAAAATAATAAAATTAAAAAAAATTACAGTTATTTATAAATTAAATGGGAATTTGGAAAATATGACATCGCAGGGGATTGAACCACGAACCTCAGGCTTGCGAGTCATAGTTGTGCCAGCATCTTAAGAATTGATTTACAAAATGGAGTTAATTTGAAGAAAGAGGATTTTAAAATTTTATGGTATTATTAGAGGTTTCAAACTTTCTCCAAAATTTTATTTATGATACAAAACTAACTAAATTTGCAAATGACAAAAATAATTTACTGAGAGTAGTTGAAAATGAAACAGAAGTTGTATCTCCAAGAGCTGAGAGTCCAGATGTAACAGTCTTAAAAAAAGTTGTAGTTGGATTTGCTTTGGTATGTTTTTTTTACTTTGATAATTTTCTCTGTGGCACTTTAAAAGTTATCTCATCTCACATACAACATTGTAAAACATTTAGTATTCGGATCGATAGCCTCAATTTCCAACATAGCTGCATTAATTTCAGAGAAAACACTGGATAATTTATGTATCATGAAATAATTTACACTGCTTCAGTTTTTTCCATGTCCAAATGCTGCAGTGCATCTAAATCTACTATATATATTCAGTGGTTAGCTTATCATTGGGCTAATCCACTAATTCAGCAATGCCTCCCATTTCAGCACTTAAACACATTAGCATGGTTTGCAATTCACTAAAATCCCATCTATTTGTTCAAGATTATTGTTATTCATTATTGTTTGTGAAATTGAGCTAACTTTGGGGATTTCCTTAAATACAAGGTGAAATAAAAGAGTTTGTAAGAGTGAGCATTTGTTAGGCTGAATTTCGTTATATGCTTTGTAAAAATTTTGAGATATATGCAATATTACATAGAGGTTTGTAATTTTCCAACATCTGTTATACATCAATGCTGTTTAAATAACTTTCATTCTCCTCCCAAAAAATGTTTGTGTTCCATGCATATGTATGTTTAAGAATTAAGTATTAAGAGTTTATAGCTTGAGGTGTAATTTTGAATAACTTTAAGTTAATATTTTCAATTATCATCAATTTTTTTTTCTCAAAAGTTGTTAATATGAAAATGGTTTACTTAAAGATATTCAAAGATTTTCAATTTAAATATTGAGTACTAATCTTCAGATAAAATTTAGAACCACCTCTGTAGTATCAACAGATTGAAGAGGAATTATGTGCACTGGTTATATATTTAAAAAATATCCATTATAAAAAATGTTCCTTTAGATTTTTATGAAGGATGTTGAATTTTTTATATATGAATATTTTTAAATACATTTCTGTCAAATTTGTACAGTTTTATGACATTACATTATTAAAAATCAACAGACACATACACATAAAATGACTCTTAGAACTACATTTTATTTACATTCAACATTTTGTCACATTGCACTACAAAAAAAAGGTTTGCAAACTTTTTAGATTTACGTTTGATGTTTGTTTCATCTGCATATCTTACAGTATAGCTTGGTTTTATCACAAAATCACTGAAAACTTTATTAGTTGCAACACAGTTATACTGAAATATTTTCTGACACTTTTAAAGTGAAATAATTTCAACATTCATGTGCACAGGGACATAAAAACTTACACATGTTAAAATATATTTAGATAAATATATTACAGCATGTTGTTTAGCTTTTCTTAAATTAATCAGGAAATAAATATTACGTTAAAACTTGAGTGTTGAATAAATTCTTATTAAAAATTGTGAAATGCTGTCAGAAAAGAATTTCTGCTGTACTATTGTGATTCTAGTTAATAAAAAACAGTTACTTTGATATGAAGTTAACAAACAAAATTTCTAGTACTTAACTTTTATAGTAAAAAAACTATTCTTTTAGTATAATAGTTTTGATTTGAAAATAAAACTAAAAATTGTACTAACTCAAATCTCATTTTTAAATAATTTCTTATTTATCTGTAGATATCTTCTAAAAATACTTGTAATTTTATTTTTTTAAATGTTAAGATTCATAAATGACTATAATAGTTTATACTATGAAAAGATGTATTAGCATATTTAATATCAGTGTGTAATTATTAAATTTGAAGGATTGAATGATATTTTTAAGTCTTGGATAAACTAACAATATGATATACTTGGTTCTTTGGCATCATAATTGTACATTAACCCCCCCCCAACTTTTTACTATTGTTTATTAATGGGAGGTATATTGATATGATATTGTTTTTAGCAGTTACCCATACTTTTTCAATTATCCTTGTTTACTAATATGTTGTACTTTTAGAAAGTTAGATATTATTTTTGAGAAGTTCAGTAAATTATGTTGTTTTTGTTTTCTTACAAGCAATTTCGGTGTTTATTTTTTTATTTACTCTTGTATGATTTTATAATATTTATATGCAGCTGAATCAAATAAACAATTTGCTATAGAGTTTGCAATCCTTAATTCAAAATATTTTGTATCACGACTATTTAAGTGACCATTTTACAATGAATTGGAACCTAATATAGGTCATATAAGCCATGTATTTAACGAACATGATAAAATATACTAAAAATTTCAAATTAAATAGCCATACAAGGCTTGAAAATTTTATGATATGTGTTCATGATCACATTTGTTATACTTAGTATTTGCTTAGAAAACAAAACAATTTATATTAATTAATGAATAAATAGTATATTTTTAGATAAAGTTTTAATCTATAAATATTTCTTTTCTGTTTTAAGTTATCATGCTGTCTTTTTTTTTTTTTTTTTTTTTTTTTTTTTTCATAGAAATTAATCCTTATGTTGGTTAGGTTGAAAATTTAGCTATACTTCACATTCATGAATTTAAGTTCAAAGAAAGTTAAAATTAGTTCATTTTTAGTTTTTTATACCTAAAAATATTCCACCAAATATGAATAAATAAACATAAATTTTCTAATAAATATTATAATTAAAATGTAGAAGCAGCACTAATTTTTTATAAATCCATTGCATACTTATACAAAATAATCAAAAATATGATCATTATATTAATTATCTATTTAGTTTTTTAGTTTTCATTTTTGGAAAAGGGTTTATAAGATTGACCATTGTTAATAAACAAAAGGATTATTTCTATTTTTTCAAGTTGAAATAAACAAAAGATAAAATTATATTTCTAGTTTTACTTGGAAACTGCTTTTTTGACAAAATATACATATCCTAAATATCACAACACTTTTCGATATACATAAATGGATCAGTCATATTGACCATGCTGTTGAAAATTTAATAAAAACTAGGTGCACTTTTTACCTTTATATTTCAGTATCCTGTATTTTTCGCTTTGTTCTGTACTATTTCAGCTCTTTACGTTCTGTACTACGTTTTTTGCTTGTTCAAATGAAAAATAAGTTATAAAAGAAAAATTTCATTAATATAAATTTTTGCACTAAAAATTTTTTTTCATGTATTGTACAGTACTGTAGTACTTTATATTAAAATTTACTTTGATATATAAAGCTTTTTTATGAGCATGTTCAAATTTAAAAAATAATACATCACTGTTTTCCTCAATTTTTATAATTGTTTCTAATATTTCTCATTTCTGTCTTTCAAGTTTTAGCATAGATTGTAAAAATAGTTTATAAAAGAGTATATGATATTTTTTAATAAGGGATAATTATAAAAATAGTTTAGTATGGAATAAAATTCTTGATTCAGTGTCTGCTTTAGGTCATTCAATATCTTATTTTATGCTAGTATAAAATTTTTTTATTATAGTGCAATTAGATATTCTTTAAAACTTAAATAATTTTAGAATAACAATATTTCATATTCATTTTTTAAAATATTTTTTTAGATAGGGTTTAAATAAAAATGTAATTTTATCGAAATAATTATCTCACTCTGTTTCTTATCATGCTTAAAGTATGCGAAAATTGGTTTAAATTCTAACAAATTCTATATTGTGCATACCTAAGATTAAACTTTAAAACTCATACTAAAACAGGAAAATAAGTTCTTCTGGGTTACACTCTTTGTAGTTTAAAATTAGAGCACACAGTAATTGGAAAGCACCACAGTGTATAAGTATAAATACTAGAGTTATTAACATCATAGAATTTAAAACATGTACAATGGTTTAAAAGTGTTTTCTTATTTACTTATAGTCCCAAAATCAGCTTTAAAACTACGTCTATCAATTGAATATTTGTTATTTGCTTCACAATCATAAGTCCCAGAATCCATTTGTCTTGCAGGTGTAATTTCCAGTTTGCTTTTTATGTGATCTGGATCTGTATGCCACTCAGTTATCTGTTAAAAGTAATAACAAGAAATTATTTTTTTAAATGAACAGAAATTTTATTTTCATCAATTTTACATATGAATGATATATATTTCAGTTATATAAGTAGCTACTTTTTGTTTTTTCTTTAAAGCTATTAACCTGTTAATGCCCCTAACCCCCCAAAACAATAAGTGTCTGAAAAATATTTAATTTGGTTGAACTGAACGATCATGTACAAATATATAAGTAGAACATTTTATTTAAAAATTTATGTTAATCATAAGTTTGTGTTTGAAATTTGTGTTAATGTAATCAGGTTGATGTATAATCTTATTGGGTAATAATTAAGTAACATTATAAATAATAAATTATTATTTCTGTAAAGTATGGAACATTTTGGAATATGTTGTGAAACTAGACATTTTTTATTCTACCAAGTTACTTCATTTCTCATATTATTTTATATATCCATATAACATTTTGAATACTTTAAATAATACAGAATAGATGCATTAGTGAAATAATTAAGTAATCTAATAATATGCTGCTCAATGCCCTCTAAAGTCAGTTCTTGATGTCTGGGTGACATCAAAGTCCACAAGTCTATAATGGCACATGAAATGACTGACATCTTCCAGACATTATTATATGCCAAAAGCTTTAAAAAGTACAGTAGAATTGAAATCAGGTAGTTTTGATTATTGTTCTAAAAATTGGTAGATCAAAGTATTTCATTTCTAAGATTTAAGATTTAGATATTTTTTTTCATTGCCTTTCAGATTTAAGTAGTTTTGTTTATTCAGTTTTATTCAGCAATACATTACATATTTTTTTTTATTTATATCTCAAACATTTTTATAAAGGAAAGAATTGTGCTTTTAACTCATAAGGTTTGGGTTTTAATACGCATATTTTAATTTCATTAAAACAGTTATACCACCCTGAGAAAGAGTATAGTTATAAAAAAACTTTTGCTGCTGTTAACAAATTAGATTATTTTGTAAAACTAATAAACTATATGTTCTTTAATTTATGATAATCTCTCACTTCATAAGATTTTAAAATTATAGAGTTTTATAGATATTTTTTTATATGTTTAAAAGTTGCATAGTTATAAATAGTATAATATTTTCTTACATACTGAGAATGTATTTTCTCAGAATGCCCTTTAAAGTTGAATTTAATGTAATCAATTTAAAATCATAAATTTCATGCTTTTAAAGTAATACATTGAAATTTACCAAACATGCTTTTAATTTTGTTATCAAACTGATATCATTTTTGAAAGAAATTTACTGTAAAATATAAATATATTAGAATTTACCTGTAAGAAAGGATGCGCATGAAGTTCTATTCCATCTTTAAACCATGTAATTCTGGGACGAGGAACTCCTTTGGCAGCACATATAAACACTATTTTATGTCCAAGCAGAAATTCATAATCAAAGTGGGAGGCTTTTATGATTCTTGCACCCTGTAAGTAATTTAAACTTATCAGTTACCAAAACTAGTCAAAATCACTACCTCTTAACATTATAGATTTGTTTGCACAGTAATTGACTCTGTTGGTGGAAACCAGCATTTTCCCCAATGGGTGTAATGTTAACCACATCTGTTATGCACCTTAGATAACAGTTTTAAGTGGTCTCCAAAGGATGGAATAAAGTTCAATTTTTTACAGCGGGCCTTAGTCATAATTCAGTTTGAGGGGATGAGGGGAGGCTCAAAGTAGACTGACCCCCTGTAATTCACTATTTTTTTAGAAGGACAAATTTTAGTAAACAAATTACATAATATTTATAGCTAGTGTTAATTGCATTGTACAGCTTTGTGTAATAGGTTTTATAGAAAATTTATAAAGCAGTTTGGAGCAAAAATATTGAAATAAAAAAATAGCCTTTAAAAATTTAAAATTTTAATTAAAAGTTTGAATTGTTATTTAAAAATTAAATTTTGATTAGATATGTAGTTTAAAATAATTATGTATATGAAAACATACTTTTATTTCAGTGTTAAAATGTGATGAAAGTAGACTGACCCCCTGTAATTCACTATTTTTTTATAAGGACAAATTTTAGTAAACAAATTACATGATATTTATAGCTAGTGTTAATTGCATTGTACAGTTTTGTGTAATATGTTTCAAAGAAAATTTATAAAGCAGTATGGAGCAAAAATATTGAAATAAAAAAATAGAGCCTTTAAAATTTTAGTTAAAAGTTTATATTATTATTTAAAAATTAAATTCTGATTAGATATGTAGTTTGAAATAATTATATATATGAAAATGTACTTTTATATCAGTGTTAAAATGTGATGCAGTAAATTCCAGAATTATTATTATTATTATTATTATTTTTTTGTTGGGCTTCCCCGCTCTATGGTTTTGCAGTAAGGGAAATTTTAATTTTGTTCTATTCTTTTTAACAAATATTTTGATACAGTTAAATAAATATAAGTTATTTAAGTTTCTATAAATTGTAGTTTTATGTCTTGCTTATTTATCTCTGATTAATATTATTTTTGTTAAATGAGTAGTAACTTGTCTTTGCTTGTTGGTGAGAAATAGTGTTATCTTAAACATTTAAGGTTCTGTTTGCCAAATTTAGCAAAAGGAAGATCGATAATGAAAAGAAAATTTTTTTTTTTTTGGATCAGTGAAACCTCTTAGTGTCAGGACAGTCGTTATAGAAAAATGGAGGTGGAGGAGGCTCGTCTCTTTGAATTTTGCAGTTTATGTATTACATTTTAATATTGATATGAAAGTACATTTTCAATTATAACCTTTTAAAACTGCATACTTAATCAAAATTTAATTTTAAAAAAATTCAGTTTTTGAAATGTCTATTTTTTTAAAGGTCACTAATTTTGCTTCAAAATTTTTATACACATACTGAACCATATTTCACAAGATGGACTTTTAGATACATATAATATTAAAATTTTTATGAATTTTAATGACTTATTAATATTAAAATATTTAATGTTATGTATATATTTATAAATTATGTTATAATATGTTATAATTTATAAATATTTTGGAATACTCTTTTTTAAATGCAAATAAAAACATTTAACAGACATAAAATTAAAAATCTATTTGTACAAAAAGTATTTTTAAAAAAATTCCTTTTATTTAACTAGAAAAGCGAAATATATATTAGTTAATTAAATTTATAGTTAATTATTAAAATTAGCTAATTAAATTTATAGTTAATTATTAAAATTAGTTAATTAAATTTATAAAATATATAAATTTATAAATTATTAGTTAAATAATAGTGAAAGGTATAATTGTTCTGTCCAATTTGAGCATTCCTCCCCTAAAATAAATCCTGGCTATGTCTGTACCTAGGATTTGAAAATATATAAATTTTTAAAATTGTTTGTTACAATAATGAATCATTTAAATAATACTGATTCTGAGTTTAAATCATCATCAGCTATTACTTATTAAAATGCATTCAATATTTATCATACAATTTGTTTGTGAGTAATCTTATTCACTAAAACATTTTTAAGATGAAATTTTCGACAATTTAAACGTAAAATAGCTTTTGTAAACTTTTACTTACACTTCTCATAGCACACTTAAACCAGAAAATTTATTTTAATGTATGAATCTGAGCTAAATTATTCATTAATCACTTATAGAATTATATGTCTTTTCTCATTAACCTCTTGTCGAACTATGATCAAATGGGTAGGAGGCTGCTCTTTGGTACTGGAGTTCGTGAATTCGAATCCCGCTGTGAGCAGGAATGTTCGTAGACGTTCGGAATCGGCTTTAAGGTGGATCTGTATCTGCTATATTAGGTTCACCTAGTTTAATATTAACCTATCGGAAAAATAAATTTTCCTTTTGGTTGTCTCGTATTTAATTTTTTTTTAATTATACCACGTGATAGAACAGCAAATTCGTTAGGTTGCTATCTTTTCCTTTTTTACTTCGCATGTCTCAATTAATATTTTGAAATCAATTTTTAACTACTTTTCTGACTAGCTAGATATCTGGAATTTTGCATATAGGTTCGTTTCCGGTGACAATACAATATTCAATCATAAAAAATTATATTGGAGAAAAAAAAAATAAAATGAGTTTATTAAATGCAAAAAGCTGTTAAGCGTACTTGGAATCCCATTTGCAGAAATTTTAAACTAGTATTTTCATCTATTTGTAAGCGGCATGACTAAAAACTCAAACAAGACTTTTACTTTTAGTGCATTTTTTTTGTCGCTTTTCTAGTTAAATAAAAGGGATTTTTTTAAAAATACTTTTTCTACAAATAGATTTTTAATTTTATGTCTGTTAAATGTTTTTATTTGCGTTTGAAAAAGAGTATTCCAAAATTTCTCGCAAATAATTTAAAATTAATGCAATTAAATAATTTAAAATTAAATACATTTTTCTAGATTTTTTTTAAAGGGAAAGTTGTCGTAGAGAATTTGCTTTCTGTCACGTGGAATGATTTTTTTTAAAGAATTCGTTAAATGCAATCGTTAATGCAATTCGTTAAATGCAGAGGGAATTTTTTTCCCTTTAGGTTAACATTGAGAGAAAGAAATTCAATATTATTCCGTGTACAGACCGATATTAAGCTTTAGGTTGAAGTCTGCTCATATAACCAAAACAATTAGTAGATCCTTGAGGTCCAAACCAATCAACCAATCTGACTCAAATATATCAGGCTTTAACGTAAATATTTAGTCCTCATAGCCTGACAATGACCAACGAATGGTTTTAACGTAAGCTCTCCATGTTGTGCTTTACTTACATTTTCATTGTCATAATAATCTTTCCTTCGAGGATTTGTGTAGAATATCATTCTTTGACTTCCGGCCTTCCGATGTTTGGCTTTTCTTCGGCCGCCTTTCCTTGCTGCATCAGATAAGCTAATCAGTAGGAACAAAATACATGCCACGATCAGGAGTCGCCACTGCATGGTGGTGCATAGATATTCCTAGAATATTTTCCTGAAAACTGTAGAAACAATACATTAGAGGATCATAGCTAGTAAATTTATTTTATTGTTATTAATAATTGTATTTCTTATCGAGATTTTAAATGGCTATTAAAGTAACATTTCTTATGACTATTAAACTAATAAACATAGTTCTACAAAATAATCACTGTTGTGTAATTTCTAAGTCAGTCGGATGTATAAAATTTTCACATTAAAAAAGTCGTTAACATAAATGCTTTATATTTGGCTATCTAATAATTTTCAATTCGATTGTGTTTGTGTTACAATGTGCTGTAATCAGTGCTTAAACCAGGATTTTTTTTATTTAAAAATTAAAAATTTTTTTTAAAATTTATTTTATTTATTTATTTTTTAAATGTGGGGGGGAGGAGATTCCCCGATATTTCACTCTTTAACTAAAAAACAAGAAATTTAAGGAAAATGATATAAAATTTAAGTATTTAATATTAATGTTTAATATTTATTGTAGAATTTAAAAATTATATAAAATTTAATGTTATACAATATAAAATAGTACATGGACTTTCGGATGAAAGTCCATGTACTATTTTCAGAATAACATTTCAGTAAATGTATAATATAAAACAATTTTGAACAAAATATTGAAATTGAAAATTTTAAAAAAAGTGGTCAGAAATTTTAAAATTACGTTTGAAAATTTACTTTATTTCAATGTTGAAATGCAATTTACTAAACCCCAGAATTTCGGGGAGGTCAATTTCTTAATTCTTCAAATGCTTTGTGTAAATCATTGTAAAATAGATAAATAACATAACATAAGAAACGTGATCTAGCCTTAAAATTACGAATTTTCTTTCATTAGTGTCGATTTTAAAATTCCTTAAACGGTTTGTTTTATGAATTATGTTCGAATAGTATAAATTAGAATAGTATAGCTTATTCCAATGTTTCCGATTTTTAAAATTAATTGGACTAATAAATTATTTAAATATTAAATTAATAATTGGGTATTTAACTTAATTTACTTAAATCTAATTTTCTACAGAACTGTGTGTTTTTAGTTATAATAATTATTAAATTAAATTTTTATATTGAATGATAAAGGACATGTATATAGCTTTTAAACTTAAAATAAGTACATTTTTTTTTTCCAGAAAACTAATTCGGTTTTATAATATTTATTATTTGATTTCAATAAAATAAGCTATTTTTTTAAACTAAAACTGATAAGGAAATTTAAGACTTTAGCAGCATCAAAGTAAATCCAAATTTACGTTTAAAAAAATATTTTATAAATTTTAGTGCTATACGATTGTGCTTTGTAATTTTTATTAAATCGTAGAAAATGATTTCCTTAATAATTTTTTCTTAAACAGTTTTTAGACGGAGGTTGTCTTCAATGTTAATATGATTGAAGATCATATTAACATTGATATGATTAAACATTATTTAACATTGATATGATATGATCCCCTCTCAAAAGAAGAAATAATAATAATAATAATATGATTTTTCAAACTCAGGAAAAGTAAAAAATGTGGAACTATTTAGTTTAAATAGGTTATAATTACGTTTGTGTCTCTATTCAGATTTTGCAAGAATCCCTTGTAAAGTTTTCTTTTCTTTTTTTCTCACTTTTTTAAATTGCGTTCAAAAGTAATTAATTATTATTCTAGTATTAAGAACAGAACAGTTTTCAGTTTTGATAAAGGTAAATGCTTAACGTGTACATTGTTTATTTCATTTTAAATATGATTTAAAAGTATACTTTCTAGATTGATGAGGCACTTTTAAGGTTAAAACTTATTAAATAATCAAATTATTATTAATAATCTTATGAAATAATCAAAGGACAACCAAAGAAATTATAGAGACACTAAAGACACTTTTTTTTCTAAATATATATCATGCATACTATTTTTGTCCATTGCTTGAAACGTTTTAAAAAAGATAAAATATACAAATTATATAAATGTAATTATTTGTAAAATGAAATTACATTATCGTCACAGTATTATTTGAAACTGTTTATTTTTATTTCATTTCATTAAAATTTACGAAGCATTTTTTTGAAAAAAAATATAGCGATATTTAAAATTTTTATTTTTTGTTTCATGCGATAAAGCTAGTTCGATTTTTAAGAGTTTTTGCATCGTTATCCAAGATTTTAAATTGTATTTTTAGTATTTAAACTTCCCTTAATCTCACGTATTCCAAGTCTGTGAGAAGTATAAATTTTTATTCCCGACACCCAGTTAACTGGAGGTGGAAAGCATCGAAATGGTTGTTAGCATTCCTTTACGAGCTTTCTCAGTTTCGGTATCTTTTGTTTACAACCCCGACTGCGCCGGGACGGTATCTCACTCTAACGATCGGTGAACGTTCTAGAAATCAATCATTTTCCCGGTTACAAGGGCTCCGTGCTTTTAATATACCATTTATTGCAACAAATTCCGTTCCAGCATCCGTAATTAGGAATCTTCGGGGACATTATTTTTTCGCCCGTTGTATGCAATTAACACATCTCTGCAAAAACGTAACTTGCAAGCCCAGCCGAGGCAAGAAGTCCGGCCTCCTCCCGGTTAATGCCGGATATAAATTGCTTCCTTCGCGGAGGGGGAAATAATTAAATTGCACGACACTATAATTATGAGATTCTTGAATCATCTTACCTCGAGTTGAGCCCACGAAAGGCGAACGAGCAGAGGGGATGATGGTGTGTTGGCTGTTCCACAGTCGTTGTTTCTGTGTTGAATGAAAATCCTCTCTCGGCGGCTCCTTTTTGTGCTATTGATTTCAGTCTCCCCGCAAGATTAATTTATTTGGTTGCAGCTGCTGCTTTTCTGAAAAGGGAGCGAAAACTATTGATTTCGGCGGTGGAAAGTTTTCCTCTTTTGCCCGCGTTTTGTGTCTCCGATCCTCAGTCGAAATCCACTTCTCT
Source organism: Pardosa pseudoannulata (assembly GCA_032207245.1). Lineage (NCBI taxonomy): Eukaryota > Metazoa > Arthropoda > Arachnida > Araneae > Lycosidae > Pardosa > Pardosa pseudoannulata. Next base: position 165,376,248 of record CM063508.1, on the reverse strand, counting down.
CCGGGGAGATGCAGCACGCACTGGATGAGATGGGATGGGATGGAGAAATTCGGCTGGGATGGCTCGAGTGGTTAGCCAGTACCTTGCCGGGCGGGATCTTTGCTGCCGACGTCATTTTTTATCTCGAAAAATAAAGCTGTAATTCCTCTGGCGTTATTAGGAGTTTATTTATTTATTTATTTTTGCCACTGGGAATTATAAAATAGGAATAAATTAAATGACGCAGTGGGTAAATGCTGTTCTTTGTTGTGTTAAGTGTTGCTTCTACTGAAAAAAATAAACCTGTTTTATTTTTATTAGTCCGAACACACATTTTCTTATGATAATATTAAAAGAAATATTCATAAATTCTAATGTAATACTTATTTATCGTCCATTGGATTATTACAGCTATGTGTATTATATCTGAATGAAGATTAGGCACTGCACAAAACTACTTTTCTTATTGAATTTTAGAAATAATTTCCAAAAATTTTTTGGCGGAATCTTTTCTGCCAACATCGTTTTCCCCTTTTCTAATAATAAATAAATAAATAAATAAATGAACAAGTTTGAATTTTTTTGACATTATTCAGGGTTTATTTTATTTATTTAATTTTTTTGCCACTGAAAATTATAAAACAACTATAAGTTAAATGGCACAGCGGATTACGTTGTATTAAGTGTTGCCTCTTCTGACTGACTGAGCTCTTTAGAGCTGAAAGATGATTAGGCACTGTGCAAAACTACATTTATTATTGAATTTTAGAAATTATTTCCAAAATTTTTCTGCGGAATCTTTTTTGCCAACACCGTTTTCCCCTTTTCTATTGTGAAAAATAAATAAATAAATAAACGAACAAGTTTTAATTTCTCTGACATTATTCATGGTTTATTTTATTTATTTATTTAATTGTTTTGCAACTGAAAATTATAAAACAACTATAAGTTAAATGGCACAGCGGATTACGTTGTATTAAGTGTTGCCTCTTCTGACTGACTGAGTTCTTTAGAGCTGGAAGATGATTAGACACTGCACAAAACTACTTTTCTTATTGAATTTTAGAAATAATTTCCAAAAATTTTTTGGCGGAATCTTTTTTGCCAACATCGTTTTACCCTTTTCTATCGTGAAAAATAAATAAATAAATGGACAAGTTTTAATTTCTCTGACAGTATAATTATTTATTTATTATTGCTTATTTTATTTATTTATTTAATTTTTTTGCCACTGAAAATTATAAAACAACTATAAGTTAAATGGTGCAGCGGATTACGTTGTGTTAAGTGTTGCCTCTTCTGATTGATTGAGCTCTTTAGAGATGAAAGATGATTAGGCACTGTGTAAAACTACTTTTATTATTGAATTTTAGAAATTATTTCCAAAATTTTTTGGCGGAATCTCTTCTACCAACATCGTTTTCCCCTTTTCTATCGTGAAAAATAGATAAATAAATAAACGAACAAGTTTTAATTTCTCTGACATTATTCATGGTTTATTTTATTTATTTATTTAATTGTTTTGTCACTGAAAATTATAAAACAACAATAAGTTAAATGGCGCAGCGGATTACGTTGTATTAAGTGTTGCCTCTTCTGACTGACTGAGTTCTTTAGAGTTGAAAGATGATTAGGGGCTGTGCAAAACTACTTTTATTATTGTATTTTAGAAATTATGTCCCGAATTTCCAGACAGTATCTTCTGCTAACGTCATTTTTGTACCTCTTTTTTACCACGGAAAAAGAAATGAAGAAGCTTTAATTCCTTTGGAGTTATTTTAAAATATATTTGCCGGTTAGAATTATGGCAATAAGTTAAATAACGCAGTGGGTAAATGCGGTTCGTCGTTGTGTTAAGTGTTGCTTCTACTGAAAATGTAAATCTGTTTTATTTTTTAATACTCTCGAAACCATTTATTTGTGATAATATGAAAGCGGTATTTAAAAATTCTGATGTAATGCATGTTGATGAAAAAGCCACTGGAGAATTTGAGCTAGGTATTATGGCTGAAAGGGTATAAGGCACTGATTATACTCTTTTACTTTTATTATTAAATTTTAGAAATTATTTCTCGAATTTCTGAGCGGGATATATTCTGCTGACATCACTTTTCTCCTCTTTTATTATGCAAAAAGAAAATAAAGAAGGTTTGATTCCTCTGACCACATTTTTAGTATTCTTTTTAGTATTTTTAGTATTCTAGTGAGAATTATAACAAGTTACATGACGAAGTGGGTAAATTATTACGCGGCGATTCTCCTTTGTTCTGTTTCTCCAACTGAACATGTAAATCCGCTCTATATTTATTACTCGTATTTACTCAACTTAGCTGTAGCATTTAACCGTAAAACTCAATTTAAATTTAGAAAAAGCCGAATTTTTGACAAAAATTTGGAGTACAGACATTAAAATACTTTTTGTAAATTAATTATCCAATCTGTTAATAAAATATTACTCAGTTTTTCAAAAGATTTTTTTGTACAAATGTAGCAAAAATAGTAAAAATTTAAATTATTTAATATTTAAGACCTTTAAAATGAAAAGAAACATTTTAAAAAATAAGAGACTTTTTTTTAAAAATTGAATTCCTAAAAAATATTTTCGATTTTAAAAATTATATATATACCTGTTCTCCAACGTTATCTTAATAAAGGTCTTTAGTTAAAACGGTATCATTTTTATGGTCATGACTGCAAGCACCCATCGTGAAGTCCGTCTCATTACACACACACACACACACACACACAGATATATATATATATATATATATATATATATATATATATATATATATATATATATATATGACAGAACCGTGGTAGCTGCCAAAGCATCGATCTTGTAGCCATAGGGTTGCGCGTTCGAGGCTCGAACCGGTCAAAGGTCTACCATATTCATTAATGGCATGATTCTTAGTTGAAAAAAATGATTTTTTCCACGACGTCTGATTATAATGGAATATCTCGTTCAATTCGCCCATATCACTAAGGTTGATCCTGAGTACAACTAACAAATCTTTTGTGCTTGTTCTTCATCCAGGTAAAAATTTCGACCTCCAAGAAATTATATAAATCATCTGAATCCAACTGCACGAGAGGGAACTTAATTTCCTTATTCTAATTGTAGATTTTGAAGACTTTTTTTTTGGCTTACTCCCACTTTAAAATCATATAAAATCGTATCTCAATAATGGTTTTGCGTCTTACTCTACTTTCCTTTCATTTAAAAATCATTCTGTGACAGAAAAATTACAATTGTTGCCACATATTATTGCGCATGAATTTAAAAAACCCAGATTTACATATCTAACCAATATATTTTTGTATCTCATCTGAAAAATGTCATGCTGATTGATGGCCGAATGGGTAGGGTGTTGATCTTCGGTAACGGAGTTCGGGGACTCTAATCTCACCGCTAGTATGGAGGTTCTTAGACTTTCGGCTTTAAGCAGTAAGTCCCGGTCTCGTTAGTTGTCGTGTCGTAAAAAAATAGTCTATAGCATTTCAAACCAAACGTGGTATTTCGAAATCTTCCAAATTATTACCAGAGATTGATCACAGTAATTATTGTCTGACTAAAACTAATGCAATTTATTATCAGTTAAATGAAACTTATTCTATTGCTGTTTTCAAGTTTTAAGGTATATTTTGTTTCGGAATTTTATGATTGTTTTAATGAAGTAAATATATTTGTAGTGATGGTTTGTTGATTAAAATTTTTAATAAGTTATATTATGTTTGTATAAGTTTGGTTAATATTCATTTTAAGAGTTGTAATGTTTTGTGATAAAAGGATTAAATTTTTTTTTATAAAAATTTTATCATACATTTTTATTATGGTATATTTTAGTCATGCATAAAAATAGGATAATTTTAAAAATTGCAAGCTAGGGAATATAAGTTATTATTTTATGTTTTAAACTATAAATTTTAAAATAGGGAATATAGATTTTTTAATTATGAAATAATGATATTAACACTTTGATATTTTTTTGTTAATGAAACTTAAAAGTTATTAAAGATGTTACTTTTTTACTTTTTTGAATCCAGTTAATTACCTAGAATTTTTCAAAGCTCCCCGTTTTTTATAAAGGAATATATATGTATATATATATATATATATATATATATATATATATATATATATATATATATATATATATATCAGGAAAATTCTCAGGGGGTTTCAAAACTTAAATCAAGGGCTAAAAATTCCTGAGTCATTTTGAATTCCCCTTTTATTTCATGCTAGCTGACTCTTCAGTTTGTCTTGTCCCTATGATGAAGTGGGAACCCGTCCACCAACGTTATCTTAATAAAGGTCTTTAGCTGAAATGGTATCATTTTTATGGCTATGACTGCAACCACCCATCGAGAAGTCCATCTCATTACATATATATATATATATATATATATATATATATATATATATATATATATATATATATATGTATATATATATATATATATATATATATATATATATATATATATATATATATAGATACTAAACTTTATATATTAAAGTTTAGTTTGTTAAACAGGTTTATAACTGCTGAAGTATGAAAAGAGAAAATAAAGAATTTAAAATGAAGTATTTTGCATTCTTCATTTTATTGTTATTATATAATATTTATTTCAGGGGTGTTTGGAATGTGCCTTATATCAACCATGCCTACCTCATTCATGGTTCACTGCTCCAAGATCCTGATAATTATCCATCTTTTATCAATGGTTTACTTGATCCAGACATGGCATTTTGCAAAAATTTGAGAGATAAAGTAAGATAAATTATTTTTTTCCTCATTATTTAGGATCATCTGTTAAGCTTTTTAAAAATAGAAATTGTTTGAAACATTTGATTATAAATGCTTAAGTTTTCTCTCTCTCTCTCTCTTTTTCACCCCCTTCTCCCCTTTTATCTCTCTTTTGTGAAGATGTTTAGATTTTGTTTGATAATTATTTTCGGACACAGTATAAGAAGTAATTTAATTTAATCCTTCTAATAATAAATTTCTAAATCTAAGCTATGATTTGTTTTCATTCTGTTTATATTATTACAGTAGTTTAGGTCTTAATAAATTTCTAAACTGTTATTAAAAATCATTCTTATATGTACTTATATAGTATAAAAATTAAATATTTTACATATATTTTTTCTGTACTACTGAGTACATCTGTATTCACAGCAGCAGCATCAATTCTCATTGCACAGTATAAGTGTTTATTAAATTCCTCTCCTTTTAAAACCACCAGGGTTGGCAAAAATTTTGAACTAAAAAAAAAATCAAATCAACTAGATTTTTTTTTTATTATTTAAACCAGATTTTTAAAAATTTTTATTTTTATTTATTTTAACAAACTAAACATTACAAATGAAATTGTTTAAGTTCGGCGTAAATTTATAATTATTAACTGTTTTTATTGTCATCTCAATAAATTATTTCTTTTTTTGAATCAGCTTTTAAAGCACTAATTTTGAAATAAACACAAAAATAAATATAAGTTTGATGTTAGATTTAAAAAGAAAATTTTGAAAGGGATCTTATTTGGTCATAAATTTTATTGCTAAAAAAAAAAAAAAAAATTAAACCTTGTTTGTTTTTTGCAAATGATTACGTACGAATTACTGTGCATTTTAATGCTGCTAGTGGTATTAGGTATTTACATAATAAAAAAAATCATGCTTAAAATATTCAAAAAGTGAGAAAAAAGCATTGCTGATTTAAATCAGGGATTTATAAATAAAAAAGTAATCCAGTGATTTCAATCCTGATTTATTATAGTTTATATTAAGGTAATAAATATCAACCAACTCCAAAACCCACACAATTTATGCTAAATAAAAAATGCATTAAGTGTAGTTGTAATTGTATAGGATTATTTATAGACATAAGTAAAGTGAAAAATCAAACATTTATATTGCACTGTGAACAACATTTGTATAAGTAAACTTAGAGTATAGTTTTTCTAAATTCTATTTTATTTTATTTATGATACATAAATTAACCTTTCACATATTAAAATTTGATTCATTCAGTATTGTTTGTAATATTTTTCTTTCATTTTATTTTTCTGTAGGGTTTATTTATGTATGTTTCCAATCTGCATGAATTTGGTCATCTGATCAACAGTGATGCCTTTGATACCAGTCATCGTCACAATGAGCTTTATGAGATATATACAAATCAAGTTGTAAGTTGAAGACTTTAAGTTTTTATATAAATTGATCTGTGTTATTGGTGCAAAAATGTATATTAAATGGAAATTGCCATTCATTATTTGTAAAATAAACTTTATATATTTAGGACTGGGAGAAGCGCTACATTCATGAAAATTACAGCAAAGTTTTAGACCCCAGCTATGAATTAGAAATGGTAATACTCTTGATATAAATTTAATTTTGTATTGCAGATTTTAAACAAATACATTTCATGTGGTTTGGTTAAAATTTTATGTAGTAGAACTTACAATGAACTTTTTAATATATGCTCATGACGTTTGAGAGAAATTATTTTGGTATATACATGGTTTCCACGCACCTGGAAAGTCAGGGAAAGTCATGAAAAATCATGGATTTAGACAATTTATTAATTTTGTCATGGAAAGTCTTGATTTTTCTAGTAAAATGAGTAAAAGTCATGGAAAGTCATGGATCCGCTAAACTACTGATTAAATAAAAATGCATTGAATTGTTTAATTCTATTTTTACTTGTCATTTGGCTGAAGTTACTGAGTTTGGTATTTATGTATTACCTTATTGACCATATTGTCAAGTAAAATTTGTTCACCAAGGAAACTCAAAGCGAGAAAGCTTAATGGGTGGGTTAATGTATATTATTCTGTTTTTTTCTTAAATTGTAGATTAAAATTTTATTAATGTAATAATAATTATTTTTTAATAAAAATTAGTTAAGATTTTTGTACAAAATATAAGTTTATCTCTAGGTATATTGTATATGAACATTATAGGGTTATATTTGGCTATTATTCATAGTCACCTGGATAATACCAAAGTACCCTGAATTCAAATTGGAAACATTTTGATTGAAAAATTGCTATATGATTAAACTTAGGTATGGAGATACAACAATTTATTTTTATATATGTGAGTTTATTAACACTTATAAAGTAAGTTTATAGTTTTTTTATGATAAAATTCCTGTAATTTCTCTAAAAGCATGTATTTTATTTGTATGTACGTCAGAAGTTTTATTCCTATATACTTTAATGAAAGCTTTTTAAAGTCATGGAAAATGATCCGCTAAATCAGGGAAAGTCATGAAAAGTCATGGATTTGAAAAATTTTATTTTGGCAGATACCCTGTATATAGTTATTTTTACTTTTAAATTGTAGCCTTGCCCTGATGTTTATTGGTTCCCCGTTGTTACTCCAACATACTGCACTCATCTTATAGATGAAATGGAAAATTTTGGCCAGTGGTCTGATGGCACTAATAAGGTTTGTTCATGTACTTATTTATAATATTTTTTGTGCATATTATTTGATATAATTGTATCCTTTATTTAATTTTTTTTATTTAGGATACAACTAATTGAATTTTGCTTAAATTAAGATATAAAATTTAATGTTATATCAGTTATATCTTCTTTTGAATATTATATATTTTATTCGAAATTTAAGTTTAAATATTTATTTTTCAGCTATATAAATTTTCCCTCCTTTTTTCTAAACCTTTTTGCCATGTAGGTTAACAAGTTTGAAAATTTATTAGTTTAGATTTTGCACTGGAGTTTGTGGGTTCAAAACCAATTGGTGGCATATGCTTCCATAGCCATTCGGAATTGGCTTTAAACAGTAGCTCCTGGTCTCAGTAGCTTTTTTGTAGCAAAACAGTAGACATTAACTCTCCAAACCAAGCTGAACTCTGACTGTTTTTTGGAGTGCTTTAGAGGAGGGGGGTTAACCCTTTAATGCCCAAGTCATTTCTGCTGATTACATTTCGGAGCCTATCTTAAATCTAAGTTAATATGAACTGTACAGAATGAAATAAATTTAAAGCTCAAACAATTTTGAGTACTAGAGCATGTCACGTTAGTGATCAGTATTTTAAACATAGAGTGACATTTATATAAAAAAAGGAAAAACTTCCTGAAAAAAGATTTATTTGATATTGCAGGTAAAATAATCTCTGCAAAATGCTGTAGTGTAATGGAAAAAGCAAATTTGTCATGATCTCAGTCTGTACCTGCCGAAAAAGTAAATTTATGAGCGCTGATCAAAAAATCATAAAATCTAGATGTAAATGAAAAAAATATAAATAATAGAAATTACTTGAAAATTTCGTAGATTGTTTATAAGATTGCCCATTACCTACTCTCAAAAGGAAAATTTGTTCTAAGAAAACATAAAAACTCTACAAGCTATTTTTTAGCCGTATCTAAAATGATATGCCAGGCATTAAAGGGTTAACTTTTAGAAATCAAGGGTGCTGAAAAAAAGTACATTGCTAGTAAAAATAACTTTAATAATTGCCGTTTTCTTTTGTTGATTACAATTGCACACAAAAATCCTTTTTCTCACAATTTTTTAATTGTGTATTTGAACTTTTCATGCAGTACTTGAATGGGCTTCACTGTTCTAATTGTTTCACGGACAATGGATTAAGAATCACCAGTATAGAGTATAAATTAGAAAAGTTTTTGAAATTATTTATTGAATCGTAAAAATTTTTATGTTTTTTCTTCATAGTGTCAAAGTAACATGTGATAGTTTAAGTTTCAAGAATGGAATTTTTAATCCAAATAAAAATTTCTTCAAAGTTAATTTTAATTTATGATTAGGATCCCCGCCTGGCTGGTGGATATGAAAATGTACCCACTCGAGATATTCATATGAATCAAGTAGGTTTAGAGCAACAATGGCTATACTTCTTGAGAGAATATATTAGGCCTGTTCAAGAGAAAGTCTTCCTTGGATATACTCATGATGTGAGTTGAACTTTTTGTTTGTTTCATATTGTAATATTTTATGTTAAAGTGCACGATTTTCTAAAACAGTATTTCTGTAGACTATTACTGTTACTTTAAAAATTTTCTGTTAGGTATTTAAATGTTACTGGCACAAATATTTTTGACACTTACCCCAGAAATTAACCAGTCCAAAATTTTGTAGTATACCACTGTTCTTGGTTTTGGCAAAAAAGCATTAAATGTTGTTCGAATTTTTTTTATTATTATATTGATGTAAGTAAAAAGTTAATTTATTTAAAAGTATATCTAGATTGACATCTAATAGTACTGATAAGACTATTATTTATATGTTCTAAAAAGTAGAAAACTCCAGTTAGCCTATGAATTGAATAAGAAATATGCAAAATTTTAAGTAGGCTTATAATTTTTTTTCTAATCGAGGCTGTTTAAAAAGTGTAGGTAAATTTTTTCACCTGTTACTTCAAGTATATCAGTCAGTTATTAATAATATTAAAGCATTATATTCCAAATTGATTGCTGGAAATGACTAAATATTATTCTGTTTATTGTAGTGTATCATTTAATTTTTTCATTTGCTTTTTTATGCATATAAATAATGCTACTCATAGTACTAAAATTTACAAGACTAAGTTTAAAAGAACTTTGGACCTGTCACAATCATTTAAAGTTTCCATTACACACACACACATATACATGTATGTACTATGTATTGCCATAAGTTATTTATAGTAGTTTACAGATAGAATTTGTATTTCTTCCTTATGTAATGCAATTTTGTAAGTATCAAACAAATCCAAACAATAAACCTAATAGATAATTAATTTACGCTTTGAGTTTAAAATAATTTTTTCATTGATATGTTAATATATGAGATGATATAATTTGCTTAAAATGCTTGTAATTTACTTTTAAAACTAAATATGAAATACCCTAAATTAAGTTTATAAATGTCTGTTTATATTTTTTATACCTTTTTGAGAACCACAGTGTTAAAGTCTTAAATGTATTGTTGGTTGTGTAAAATATTTTGTTAGTTAAAATTGTAGGATAAGTAGAGTAATAATTATTACTTTAAGTACTATAAAAACTGTAATCTAACAAAATTGAACCCACTGTTTGCAGCTAAATTAGTCAGCTGGTAGTGAGTGTTCATGACAAAAAGATGCCATTTCCTCAATCACACTTTTGTAACACTAATAATTAATAGTAATTTGTATTTAATTTTGTGTGATTGATAATTTTTTAGATGTTACAGTTAAATAATCTTAGTCATAGTTGACCTGTTCTGCATCTGTTATTGAAATGCATATTCAAAAATGCAAAATAAATAAAAAAAATATAATTAATAATAATAATAGTAGCAAGAAATAAGTATTTCATACCCTATATGTAGCCACTGTTTTTAATTTGATAATGTGTAATAAGCTTACTCAGAAATCAATTCAGCATTAAAGAGTAACTTATAATATTTAGTTGCAAATGAACAATAGACAATTTATTTAGTAATTTTTTTAATTTAATATTTAATTGCAAATGTATAATATAGATAATTTATTTAGTAATTTTGAATTATCACAGAATTCTTATTTCTAAGATAAAGTTTTGAGGCAGTTTTTGATTACTTAATTCTGTAATGGTCTGTATTTAGTAAAAATCTATGTACTATATCTAATAACCCCTAAAATTTTCTTTGAGGATATTATGAAAATTATTGGTTTTTTAAACATATCTTATTAAACAATAATGCTTTAATTTTACTAGTAAAGAAAATTTCTGTGATGTTATAATTTGGTTGAGCATATTGTTATGATAAATGTTAAATGAGTTTACTTTATTCCATTCTAAATTTTACTTTATACCATTCTTTATAAAATTATAAAGAAGCTTGATTTAATTTTGAACACAAATAAAAACTATTTTGTATGCTTTATTAACAAATATCCATCTTTTAAATGCGTATCGTATACAATATCCATTAATATTTCACTTTTAAAATTTAAGTGTAGTTTAAAATTTGAGTGTAGAGGTGAATACATATTTTATGTATATGTTTTTTTAAGAACATGCTGTATAATAAGTGTGTGATATTATCTTTAAAAATTAACTCTGCAATTAGTAGTTTTTTTACCCCTTTCTAGTATGTGTTATTGAAGTGAAAGTAAATAGATATTTTCAGTTGTATGATATAGATATGATATGGCATATAAATTTGTCTTGTAGCATCAAATGCTCTCTTATTTATGAAATATATTGATCATATAACTTCATTGATTACTAAAAAGTTTTCCATTTCTTAAAGTGATTAATGAACAGTTATGCAGATGTAAAATTTTCATATCATTGTGGGATTCACTATATGTTTCAATTGTTATCATTCAAACTTAAGCATAAATTTAGGATTATCTTTTTGTATATTTATAAACAAGAAAGTGTGTTCATACATATATATATATATATATATATATATATATATATATATATATATATATATACACATACATACATACATACATATAAAATGTAGTTTTTTTCTGGGAGTTACATAAAAAATGTTTGACATTTTTTTTCCTTTTTTAAAAAAAATTATTTTTGGTAAAGTAATTTCATTATGTGTTCAGTAAGTCATTCATAGCTTTGTATTTGTCTTTCAAAATAATTTAAAATAACTGAACAGTACTTCAGCATTTAGGAAAGGGGGCAAATTGGATCATAATATTTACTAAAACCACTTAAATCTAATTAATTTCTTTTTATAACTAAAACTGCATAAAGTATCAATGTGTTATAAATTAGGTAAAAGTGTCTGTTTGTTTGTATTGGCATGAAGAGTCAAACAAAATACTTTTTAGTGTTCATATGCACATTTAAACATATGACAATAGGTCCATCATAATCAAGTTGAACTGGGAGCTAAATGGATTGACTTTCTGAGAGATTATTATGAGTATCACACTAAGACTGCATTTACAATCAAGTATGATGATGTAAGTAGTAAAATCAGTTAAGGCCTCTCAAACAGTGTTATAGGTGATGGTGTGGATTTATGGGCTGTATCTGTTGGATATGGATTTTCTTAATTTTCTGTTAGTACAGTTTAAATTGGGTTTATTTACAGTGACCTCTCATTTATATGACTCTCAAAGGACCTTAGAAAAAAGTTTTAGAAGTGAGCAAGTTATACAATTTCAAGATTATTGATTTTAACTAAGTTTCTTCAATCTCATTGCATTAAAGTTACAGTAGAGCAGTGTGCCATATCACAATGTTAAAATAGCACAGAGTTTTTAAGTATTACTTTGAAGCCATTAAAATTGTATAGAACTTTTAACACCCACACATTCAAATTTGCATATTATTAATAAACATAAAAACCAAGGTTTGCATTTACATAGCAGGTTTTGTATGCAAATTTGTAATAATAAGATGCAACCTTTTTTTTTTTTTTTTTTTTTTTTGCTGCAGCACTCTTTATTTTTTTCATTAATCAATCCCTTTTACTCAGGTTGCAGATAATCCAGCACAAACACTGAAAATAAAATCACAAAAGATGAACTTGAAATTGTTATCCTCTCATTTTCATTACCTAATATGCACATGAATATCTCTTTATAAGTCTATTTATTGTTCGTAATAGGTATAGAAATTATATTAGCTGACAGAACTTGATATATATAGATATATATATATATATTTCAGGTCTAAAAAAGGGGTAGTTGGAAATTATGTGAGTTATAACGATTTTAAAAAGGGAACTCTTTTATAATAATAAAATAAATGAAAAAGACCCATGCTCACGTAAGCTTTTAGGATCATCTAGTCAAGCGGAAGCATTTTGGATTTGATGAGTTTATAAACAGATAAGAGTCAGTAAGCTCGTGGACATGGAGCTGTCAACACAATCTACGCGTGTCTTCGATGAATAAAGGAAAATGGCTCAAGTTTTGCTTAAATGGAAAAATGATTTAATAAACTTATTATTATCAAGAAAGACTGTTTTTCATTCGCCTTAACACTGGACCATTACATATATATATATATATATATGTATATATATATATAATACATAGTTTGACCAAATTGCCATTGTTTAAGTGAGACAAAATTACATTATTTTTTAACCCAAAAAAGTATTTTATAAATGAGAGAAAGTATAACTGAGAGTCTAAATATAAGTCATATAACTGAGAGAAATTCAAGATTATTTACCATAGAGCTTCACTGGGACTGGAAAATAAAGAAAGACTATAACTGAGAGTCAGATATGTGAAAGGTCACTGTTTATGGTTTTTCTTTTTGGCTGAGATTCCTCTCTGAGTTTATTTTTCAACCCTAGAACACTTGTGTTGCTATGAAGTCAGTGATGAATGTAATGAAGGTTTTATATGATCTGGAAAGATTTCTAAATTACATACTCAGCAAAATATGAAACAAAGATAAAATAAAACTAGGAGGAGAAGGATAATGTACCTTTCTTGTATGGCTTTGTTATAGCTTTTCCAGTCGTACCACATTTGAATTAATTTTTGTCATACATATTGATTACTTGTTGATTATCTGGTCTACTCAAATTCATATAAGGGAAACAAAGTTGATCCTTTTTATTACTTTTTTAAAAGTCAGTATGACATTTTGTTTTCTTTTTATTAAAGCAATTTATATTTTGTTGTTAATAACAGACATTTATATATTCTTTATTATTGCTGTACTCAGTAATGCATTCGCTGAGTAGCAGAGTACTGAGTAATTGATAAAAAAAATCCACCAATGTGTACATGAAGAGTTTGGAATTTATTGAATTGGAAACACCAATTATAAGTGTATAAGCATAAATTTTATTTTATTTTGAAATGTGACTAATATTCCCCAAGGCAATTTTTGAAATATGAAAAATAAAAAACCCTCTAAAATTAGAACTATTAATAAATATATGTAAGAAAAAGCAATAGAAATTGAGTCATAAAAAGTACAGTTAACCATTATGAATTTAAAAAGTGTTCATCAATTTATTTCTGATATCTTCTATCTAATAATTTTCTGTTGTTGGTGTTTGTTTATTTGCTGCAGACAATTCCTTGAGTAATATAAAAATTGCACATTGCCTAATTTTACTTCATTATTGTTTTTTTCATTGAAAAAATATAACATATGATTTTATTAAGAAATTGTATTGGCCTTATAGTTCTTTCTACTTATAGCATGTCTACTGCCTTCATATGTTTTAAAGGTAAAAAAAAATCATCTGAAAATGTAGAGTGATTGGTGTTTTTGCACTATAACTTACAATATGATAATTTGAAATGTAGAATGGTTTTTAAATAGCATTTATTCTTTTTGTTTCTACAAGCTATTTAAATTTTTTTCTACAAACTGCTTATCTTTATTTGTGTAAAAAACTAAATTTTAATTTTAATCTACATCAATTTTACATCCAAATTTTTATTTAACTTTTATATATTAAGTAGTAATATTTCCCTATAATAGGTAATAATTTTTAATAGATCAGTAATAAATTCCTTTCACTTTAAATAATGCTTAAATCCTTAAAACTACTCAGCACTTAAATCAATATCAATTTCAAAATTTGCCTGATTACCAAGTACTTGGCAAATTGGTCAAGTAGGCTGACTATGATTGTATAATATGTAGTCAATATGGCTCTATTCCTTTATATAGATGTATAAAAAATGCTATTCTTTCCCACTCTTTAAGTAAATGATATACTTTATAACCTAATTTTGTAATATTTACAGTTTTTAAGGCCATTGATTTTAGAAGTTATTATAAACCTAGGTATTTTACTTCTTTAAGGCCATCGATCTTACAGTTTTAAGGGTTTTTTTCTAATATTTACAGTTTTAAGGTTTTTTTCTAATATTTACAGTTTTAAGGCCATTGATCTTAAAAGTTATTATAAACCCAGGTATTTTACTTCTTATTATGTTAATACAAAATGATCAATGAAATCATGGATCTTTGGGTTAATGTTGAAGATATATTTTATTAAATTTTTAGATTATATATAATCTGGAAGATTTTTTTGGCTTAAAAATATATGTCCATCAAACCAAAGCCAGCATTTTAAAAACCCATTATAAGCATGGATTAACTATTTTAAAGTAACTGAAAATGTGTAAGGAAAGAGTGGTTATGACTATGTGCTCTATATTAGTTAACTTCTTAATATAAGATTGCAGTGTTAGATATCAACAAGTTTTTATTGTCCAATGTTAAAGTTTGAAGAGGAATTTAATAAGGAAATATTCTTAAAATTATTTTGTATGGTCTTGTCTTAAAATAATTTTAAATAGCATTAATTTAAAATTTTTGACTTTTAATAAAGACTTGCCTAAAGCTTTGCACCTTAACTGTCACCTTTTACAAAGCAGTTTTATTAGAATAGTAGCTATATTTGTTTCTTTTCAGTTTGATAAGGAATATGAATGTTTATTTTATATGGGTTTATATTTCTGGAACTATTAATGATAAGACTATTCTATTATCTATTTCCTGTATAATCTATGTTCTAAGAAATACCCTTTCTTAATATTTATATACACATTTTATATAGTGTTTGTGCACACACATTTATATATACATATATATATATATATATATATGTGTGTGTGTAATGGGTGTTTTTGACCCACTACAAAGTTAATATGATATCCATGCTGGATATGATGCAGCCGTGAGGCCATAAAAACAAATTTAAAAATATGGAGATGAAAATGTTGAGTTTATTAGCAATTTATTTTTGGTGCTCAAACTATTTTATATTCCATTACATAGCAGTGTGGAGACATAAGTAAGCCAACCAATGAGAATGTCAAGAGTTAGTGTGATGTGAAAAGTGAAGTGTTACACAAAAGAGTTATATAAAAATAGTTGAGCTAAATAGCAATTTATTTTAGTCTTCACAAAGTCACTAAAGGTTACTACAATCAGAAGAGAAACAAAAGTATTTTGCTAAAGGTTGTAATTTTAGAGATAGAATCACCCAAAATTTATTTTAGAATAGTTATTAAGTTGGCTATTTTGAGTTAAAATATCATTATTTTTATATATATATATATATAAGTGTGTGTGTATGTGCAAACACCATGTAAATTTCTATCCTATATTTATATATCCAGACATGTCAACTACTCTGTATTCTCCGTAGTTGTTCTGGAGAAATGAGAAATTTTGATAACTCGGGAAACTCCTCAGATTGCTCCGTAAAATAACAAAACTTTTGTACAGCTAAAAGATTACAATTCAGCAATGAAATATAAAGTTTTCCAAAAAATAATGCTGAATATTACTCTTTTCACACAGTAATGTTGCATGCTAAAAGTTTTTCAACACTGTGCGGAAAACCAAACTGAATTTAGGTCAAATTTGAGTGTCAAACTCTAGAATCCCTGAAGATAGAAAAATGGAAATATTTTAATCAGGGTCAGTGTTACTATAAGAAATGCTGTTCTGAAAGATAAATTGTTAAAGCTAAAAAAGCTATTTATAAATTATGCTTAAATTTTAATTTATCTTTTACAATTTACTACTGTGTAAGTGTTTTAAATTTAATTTTAAATTAGAAACCATTAATATATGTACTTATGTATAATCTGTAATTAGCATGTTAAAATTTCAAACCACATTGTTGCTCCGGACACAAGTGCCTGAATGTTGGCATGTTTGTATATCTTTGTATATATAAATGTTCTGAGAGTAGAATTATCAATAAATATATTTATACATTTTAAAATTTTTAATATTCTTGTTAATAATAAAATTTATAGAATTAAGAATAATGGTATTGTAAACAATACAATATATTCATAGCATATAAATACTTAAAAAAAGCAGTATTGTTCAAAAACAGTTCATTAAATACTGTCAAATAAGGAATCATGATTTTACATTTAATAGTTATTTTAAATTAACTTTCTTGCTTTGTACGATTTAATGAAGGTCAGTGTAAAATAAAACTTTATAAAAGAATTGATGTTATTTCCTACATTTGTGTTCTAGGGTTCATGTCTTTTATTATTACTGTTATATACTTTTGTTTATTTTTATTATCTGCATTCATCTTTTTGATTATTATGAGAAATATGACTATGTTTTACTTCCATCCTTGACTGTAAGCAAATTCATTGTAATGTTTGCGTGTGCATGTTGATGTTGTTGTAGGAGTTGATTATTGCATTGCCAACATCAAATTTTTAGGTTTAAGTTAAAAACTCTTGATTTTTATGTTTTAACTAATGGGTAGGGGGCATGTTAAAGGCTCTTCATGTGTTAGCATTGCTGCATTAATTGTGAAATATGAGTTTTGAAGTGTGAGAAACCCTAAAGAAAATTTGAAAATTTCTCCATCCCTCAACTGATGTAATTATAATCGGTGTTTGTGATCTGGTTAGACATATTTTGCTCAACATCATTTGTGGGTCGGTGAACTTGTCCTCATCTGTCATAATTGTAAAATTGTCGAGTGCCAGTTACATTCTTATAGAGTGTCCAAATTTTAAGAAATATCAACAAGTTTTTTTCAAGATTTGTCATATTAATTTGATTGATTTGGTGAGTGCTTCTCCACAACATCTTTTTTTTTTATTTTTTAAAACATTAGTTTTGATCCCCATATTTAATTATCTTTAAATCTGTACTTTTGTCCATTGTTTCTGTTTTTCGTTGTATTTTTTATACCTACCATGCTTTTCCTTTTATGACTATCTGAAATTTTTGCATCAATTGCTCTATATTCATCTGTTAGAATTTGTTTTTAGCTGTTGATTGTTTGTTTGGCATTTTATGTCCCAATTGAATACTGTGCCAATAAGCATCAAACAACTAATCATCCCTGGTTCCAATTAATTTTAAAAATAATTTTTTAAGATAATTATGTATTTTAGCTGAAATCAGAAAAAAACTAAGCAAAAATTACCCAATTAAAAATGGCTCTCATTCATCTTCGAAACCAAAATATTTTAATGCAAGAATTGCTTGGATTTGTTTGAAAAAGTTACAGTAACATTTTAAGTGTATATTAAAAAATACATTTTTTTTGTAAATCAAAAGGCCTATGGGCCTTAAAATATCATTGTAAATGGCTTTCAAATTAAGTAGTTTTAAGTCATAAATTTGTTTATTTTTAGCCTCCCAAAGCAATGATGAACTTTGTTGTAAGATATCGTCCAGATGAGCAACCGTCATTAAGGCCCCATCATGATTCATCAACATATACTATTAACATTGCCTTAAATCGTCCTAAGATTGATTATGAGGTAAGTTAATAATGTTTAGTGTAAAATTAGTTTTGTAATAAACAACACAGATTCCATTGTCTTTTTTACAAGTTGGTTAATATGTAGACATTTTGAGTTTTTTTTTTTCATTGTTATTATTTAACTCAGATAATTTTTGCTATGGTTACACATTTAGTGATAATTTTATTTATTAATATTAGTAAAATGTTTACATTTAACATTGTTAATTTTTATTTGTATGCTTTGTCTTTGCTGCTAAGTCATACATTGCTTGGAATCACATTGTAATCCATTGTAATCCATTACTTTTAATCACATTGTAAGATTGTACAATTGTGAACTATTTCAAGTGCATTTTGACATAGAATGTTTGATTTTAAAATATAAGAAAAAACTTGTACATAATTGGAGAAAATGGTAATGTAATTATGGAAATAAACAATGAAGAGATTTTAAAACATTTCTGTTTTTTTTAACCTCCTTTTCATTGGCTTATTTTTAAAATTATCATCAGTATCTAAAACTCAATACTTTTCTGATAAATTATATATTTATTTCGTTGCGTACATGAAAGAGAATACTATAAACTTTTTAAAGATTTTTTTTATTAATTTTACATCATAGTTTTATTGACTCATATCTTTGCTTGCAATAGTTTTAGTCTAGATACAAATTTGGCAGTTTTAGTGCACAAAATTATAAATGCTTTCAAAAGGAGCATTATTTCTAGAATGCTGCATTAAAATATATTTTTTTTATGTTGTTGTAACTGTAATTATAATCATAAAATGTCTTATAACCAATTCTAGTAAAAGAAAAAAGAACTAATTTAAAAATAACTTATTTAAAAATAATATAATGTTTCTTTCTGTATATTAATTCATAGTTTTGAACTATAATTTGTATTTATAAAGGTAGAAAAAGGTACTGAAATGTACAGCTTGTTGATTTTGGTCAAATAATAACTTTAAATATAAATAAGTAATTGCATAGTTATCAACTTAAATTTTAATTAATTATGTTTAACATTGTCATTCCCAATCAGGCAATATTGCATGATGTCAGTTCTCACCAAACAGCCAATCCTGCATTACCGTGTTACCATTTCTATCAAGTTTCTAAGCAAAATAGTATAGTGGGCACAGCAAATCAGTGCGTAATATTTATACTGTCCACAAAGGAAGGGTTTGATACAATTGCTCAATTTGTATGTTTGACTTCGATTTGCACAATTTTCAAATTGGCAAGGAATGTATTATGGCCAGTGTTTCTTTAAAAACTAGTTCAATTCTTGACAAATGAATTTTCTTGTTGTTAGTATCTGTAGCTGAATCTTATCATCGAAGTAACCACAGATCAACTTTCCTTGAAGGATCAAAGTCTCAGAGATGATCCAACAAATT
Organism: Pardosa pseudoannulata; assembly: GCA_032207245.1. Classification (NCBI taxonomy): domain Eukaryota; kingdom Metazoa; phylum Arthropoda; class Arachnida; order Araneae; family Lycosidae; genus Pardosa; species Pardosa pseudoannulata. The sequence continues at coordinate 165,356,660 of CM063508.1, read as the reverse complement.
TAATAAAAAAAAGGACTGAAATTGCTTTAGTTTTCAATAAAGCTCTTATTCAGTTAGCAATAATGTTTATTTGCAAATTTCAAAAGTGGTTTTTAAAATTTTGAAAGTATATCAAAATAATGCAATTTTGATGTGTTCTATACAATAGCAAATTCAGTTTAGTCCTATGGGGCTGCAGCTCTGCCAGAGTTTATGAATAAATATTATTATACTAGCATATAGCCCATCATATGGTGGGATCAGTAAAATTTTTAATTTTCTGGAATTGTAAACTATCGTATGAGGCAGATAAGAAAATGGTTTGTTTTTTGGTTGACATCAAACTCATAATAATCAAACTCTTCAGAAGAAATTTTCAGTGAAATGTACAGAGAAAACATTATGAAAAGGAATGTTAAGAAAACATACTAGAGCATAGAGTCACATAGATGTGTGTGATAAGAAGTAAAGTGAGGGATTTTCTGTCATTACTGAAGACTTGATGCAAAAAGTTGAAGGAAATATGTGAGATAACAGAAGCTTTATGACTTCATCTTTATTAAATGAGTCTTTTAAGTTTGTACCTTTATTGGAATTGTGGAGCAAGACAAAATTTTTATATGTTTATCTCATGCTGGGGACTGAAAATGTAAACTTGAGGACTGGAAACCAAACATTTAGTCAGTTGCCAGATTTCTGTGAAGAGGGAATTGAAAAGCTGGTTTTACAATTTGACAGGTGCCTGAATGTTGCTGGAAATTATGCTTAATAAATTGTTGGAGATTAACAGCAGTGGAGTTTGGCACAAGCGAATCATTAAAAACATTCTTTACTTCTTCAAAGGCACCAGAAAACAACATACAGCCAAGAACAAATCTTTGATATATTTGCCTAGTTACTTTATATGATACAGTATACATAGTGTATATTCGAATATAATTACAGTTAACTGTCACAGTAAAACGCTTGTTAAGTTCAATAAATATAAAATTGTTAAAAAAGTACACTTTTGTGATTTTATCTTCAAAATGATAGATTCTTAAAAAATGTGCTTGGTATAGTAAAAGGGTCCCTATTTTTTGTTTTTGAAGTAATTTTTAAAATTTTATTTATTTTTATTACAGGGAGGTGGATGCCGATTTATACGCTACAATTGTAGTGTGACAGATTTGCGCCTAGGGTGGACACTCATGCATCCTGGTCGTCTCACTCATTATCATGAAGGATTGCGTGTAACAAATGGAACTCGTTACATTATGGTATCATTTGTTGATCCATGAAATGCCAAAAGTGACCCAACAGCCTGTGGAGGAAGGCTTGGAAAATTCATTTTAAATTAAGCATTTGGGATTCACAATATTGACTCATTTTACAAGATTGTTTTTACAAATCTTTAAGTGTCTAGGATTTCTGTTTGTTCAGAAATGTGTCTCAATCGATATTGCCGCTTATCACTGTAAGTCGATTACTTGAAATTGCAATAATAATAGTTGTGTCAATTGTTCCTAATCCAGGCATGAGCCTACTTAATTATTGCTGAGTGACCATTGTCAGTTCATATGATGTGCCTTGCTATATAAAGTCACAAATTTTTAGAAGTATTTATAAACATTTTTTTTTTTTTTGAATCAACATATACTTTAGTTGATATTATATATCTATTTTCATTGAATTTTTATTATGTCCGCAATTAAGTGTTGTGATGTTTGTTATGAGTGTTGTGAATTTTATTTCTAATGAGTTTCATGACAGTACTTAAAGTTTATTTTTTTTGTTATCATTGAAGTAATTGTTCTTCTGGTAAGGCTGATTTATGTTTTAGTTGTGAAAATTAGTGACAGTTTATGTGATAATATGTGTATCTTTCATTGCAAAAATTTGGAAGGATAAGAGAAAAAGATACTTTGTGTTTCCAGTCTTCCTTTTATTTATTTTTTATTAAAATATAAATCATTTGGGTTTATACCCTCACAATGAATGCCAAATTTAAGTGTTGATAATTGTATATATTAGTTGTATCATCATTGATAGAATAGAAGCAATTTTCTGAACTTATTGTATAAGGTATAAAAAATGTATGTATAGAGTTATGTAAAAAAAAGGGGGTATTTTGAAACGTTAAATGTAGCAAAAATAATTTGTTGTTTATTTGTAGGCTACTACAACAGTTTCTACAAACTTAACCATTCTTATTTTTCTGCTGTTTAAAAGCTTTATTTGTTTTGATTTGATACCGGTTGTCAAACTTATTTTTGTTTGTTACATAAAAGAGTATGTAATGAGATATTTTTTTTTATTAATTACAGTACTCAACTTTCTAACTTAAACTTTCAAAGGGAAAATTTTCATGTGAGAATATGACTTAAAATTCTTTTCCAGATCAGTTAAGAATTTTAAGTATTTTTTAATTTTATGAAACTGAAATTCTAAGTACCTATATATTTTACTCAGATTTTCAAAAGAAATTTTCCAAAGACTTTAATGTTTATGAAGTAAAAGATCATAATTTTACCTGTGTTCAAATATTTTGTATTTATTTAAAAATAAATATTGCATTTCGTCATTAAACCAGACTACATTTCAAATTAAAATTTGCAAGTCATGCATTAAATAAATTTTGTGAATTTGTTTTAATTGTGATGTGTTTGGTAAGGCAGCTTTCTTCTTTTGAAAATTTATCAAATATTTATGCTGACAATTCAATCGCATTTGTGAAATTATTTTTTATCTTTTTTTTTTTATATAAAATGTTTATCTTCAAAGAGTTTTGTATAAAGTTGCATTTTCTATCTTTTTAAGATATTGCTATCAATAAAGAATTGTATACATTTTAATTTTTGTGTGTGTACTATTAATTTGTGGTGAAATTAATCTTATTAAATTATTTGTGTAATATGTGCATGGTTTTCGCGCACCGGGAAAGGCATGGAAAATCATGGATTTAGACAATGGATTAATTTTGTCATGGAAAGTCATGATTTTTCAAGTAAAATGAGTAAAAGTCATGGAAAGTCATGGATCCGCTAAACTACCGATTAAAAAAAATCCATTGAATTGTTTAATTCTATTCTTACTTGTCATTTGGCTGAAGTTACTGAGTTTGGTATTTATGTATTATCCTGTTGACCCTATTGCCAAGTAAAATTTGTTCGCCAAGGAAACTCAAAGCAAGAAAGCTTAATGGGTGGGTAAATGTATATTATTCTGGTTTTTTCTTAAATTGTAGATTAAAATTTTATTAATATAATAATTATTATTTTTTAATAAAAATTAGTTAAGATTTTTGCACAAAATATAAGTTTATCTCTAGGGATATTGTATATAAACATTATAGGGTTATATTTGGCTATTATTCATGGTCACCTGGATAATACCAAAGTACCCTGAATTCAAATTGGAAACATTTTGATTGAAAAATTGCTATATGATTAAACTTATATATGTAGATACAACAATTTATTTTTATGTATATGAGTTTATTAACACTTATAAAGTAAGTTTATAGTTTTTTTTATGATAAATTTCCTGTAATTTCTCTAAAAGCATATATTTTATTTGTATGTACATCAGAAGTTTTATTCATATGTACTTTAACGAAAGCTTTTTAAAGTCATGGAAAATGATCTGCTAAATCAGGGAAAGTCATGAAAAGTCATGGATTTGAAAAATTTTATTTTGGCAGATACCCTGTATGTGTGGGGACAGAACTCTGCTTAAATTAGAAAATCACACAAGCAACATTTAGGACAATTAGTATATATAATCTAGAGTTTTAAAATAGCTATTTTAATCAGTGCTTTTTTCATTACTTTCAATTATTTCAGTATATTTTAAAATTATAGTTTTGGTTTTATATGCAAAAATTATAAAATCAAAATAATATAAAAGCCGAACGATGGCCGATTGGTTAGGGTGCTGGCCATCGGTACCGGAGTTCGTGGGTTCAAATCCCACTGTGGCATGGATGTTTGTAGCCGTTCGGAATCGGCTTTAAGCTGTAGGTCCCGGTCTCATTAGCCCTTGTGTTGCAAAAAAGTAGACCGTAGCACTCCAAACCAAAATAATATAAAATGAAAAGTGCACTTTTTGATTTTATTTCAGGGTTCCGACGGTCCTTAAAAGTCCTTAAGAACTCCTTAGTTTTAGCTTTCATTTTTTAGAGCCCTTAAAACTATGTAATTTTTATCAAAGGTCCTTAAAAACTCCTTAATTTTTAAATTAGAATGCAATCAATTTCTTCATTGACACGATCCGCTTTCTTCACTTCCTATCAGTTTTAGCCATATTCTCCTAACTTTCTAGTTTTGTAAGTTCGGAGTTAAACTTGCCCAAAACTGGTTCACGCCAGTACAAGTGATAATTACTGGTGAAAGAATATATATATATATATATTAGGAATATTTAAAATATTTGTTAATGTTCATAACATTCTTTTATATCTTCTAGCCAAAAGTGCAGTTTTAATTATAAAGTAAATTCTCAAATACATATATGTTTTCTGTGTATTACTGTAGTAGTTCAAAATTCCTCTCCTTGATATTCTTAAAAAATTATGAATATATTTATAGTTTATTAGTACTTTTTATGGTCACAAGCTAGAAGACTTATTTGACAAATAAATAATCTTTCACATACTGCAAGGTTTAAAGAATAAAGTCAGCTGCCTTTTCCTAATAGCTAACAGTCATGCAGATTTTAATTAAACGAAGCATGGAGGGTGGGGGTGGAGTGTAGATATTTCAGTTACTTATGGAAGTTTAATTTCCTTGCATTGAATGTGATAGAAAAGACTAACACTTTCTTCTTTCCCAGGCAACTTCGGGTATAATCAGTCAGTATATACATATATATATATATATAAGTTAATGTTTCCTATTCTTGATTAAAACTGTAATTTTAACTGACATAAATACTAGATGAGTTGGCTTTTAGTATAGTTTTACAAATGCTAAGTACTTCTTATTCGTTTTCTCCTTTCATTTCTTATGGTCTCTTGGGTGTACGGGAATGTTCAGGCCTGATCAAATATATGTTTAACCGTGTATGGAAGTCATAAACCTTCCACACCCAATCCTTCTTACTTCCTTCCCTTTTTTACATTACTTGGCTTATTTGGAGTTATAAAGTTTTGATTCTGATTATGGTTCTATTTTTCATTATTATTATATATATATATATATATATATATATATATATATATATATATATATATATATATATATATATATATATATATATATATATATATATGTAAGGAAAATTCTCAGGGGTTTTCAAAACTTAAATCAAGGGTAAAAATTCCCGCGTCTTTTTACATTCCCCTTTTTAACCCCTAACCTAAATTGACCACTGGGGCTACAGGTTACGCCCTCAGAGAAGGGGCCTGGCCAATTATAAACCTACATGGCCCTAGCGGACAATTTAGGAAATTTCCAAATAAAAAGGAGATACACGCTAGCGGAGACAGATTTTTCTAGAGATATTTTCCCACAGATGTTGACCCAGGTGTTACTTGTCTTGTACATAGAACTTCATGCTAGCTGACCATTCAGTTTGTCCCTATGATGAAGTGGGAACCCGTCCTTCAAAGTTATCCTAATAAAGGTCTTTAGCTGAAACGGTATCATTTTTATGGCCATGACTGCAACCCCCCATCGAGAAGTCAGTCTCATTACATATATATATATATATATATATATATATATATATATATATATATATATATATATATATATATCAGAGTCATTTTTAAACCTGAGAAAGTACTGTTTATAATATTGTATTTTATTCACAACTTATTTTTAGTTTGATCACTAAAAACTTTTTTCAAAATTAATTTTTGTCAAATAGATTTATCTTATATTAATTTTTAGGCATTTTAAAAACTTATATCTGAAGTATTGTAGGACATTGATTGAACATGCCTTGTCTGGTTCATAATCATTAAAATATGTTCCTCTGAAAATAGGGTTTAGCCGAACGATGGCCGATTGGGTAGGGTGCTGGCCTTCGGTACCGGAGTTCGTGGGTTCGAATCCCACATTGGCATGGATGTTCGTAGCCGTTCGGAATCGGCTTTAAGCTGTAAGTCCCGGTCTCATTAGCCCTCGTGTTGCAAAAAGTAGACCGTAGCACTCCAAACCAAACCAAACCAAACCAAAATAGGGTTTATGTCATTATGTCTTGTATTTCAAGTAGGTCCTTATAAAAAGTTACTTTGGTCCTTAGAAAGTCCTTAAAAAATCCTTAATTTTTGTTCTGGAAAAAAAGTGGGAACCCTGTATCTGCACACATTTAACAGTTGGAGTCGCACATTAACTGCTTGCCTGATTATCCCGAGTTATCTTGGGTTCGTATATGTTGCAGTTAATTATTATCCTGAGAAAACTCGGAAGAAGCAGAATTTGTCAGTACGATTTGTTTTATCACGGTGTTATTCGACTTGGAAATAAAAGGGAATATTCAGCTTTGATTGGCAGTTTTGTTGGTTTAGCAGTTCTTTTGGCGGTACTGGTCACCTGTTTTCCGTATTGTAGGGTATATTTTTGTCTTGTAGATTAATAATGTATAAGTAAGGATAGTTGCAAAAAATCATCGTGGTGAGTTTTCTGCCACATCAGAAAAACCCAGCATTTAGTCCTCCACCACTCAGGTTAACCTCATGGCATTTTCCAGATGTTATTCTTGCTACTGAAAAAAAAAAAAAAATCAAATCCAACGAGATTTTTTATTCCTCTGTGCTTTTGTAAAACAGATTTCAGAGGTAAGAAAAGAGACCAGATACCAGTCTACAGAATGTCAGGAAACACCCTGTTTTGTCCCCTGTTTTGAAAACTATCATATAAAGACTAATATTTAACTTTTTCCCATTTGCCCGAGATAACTCGGGATAGTAAACTAATATTAACCATTAATTTGACAAGATGTTTTTTCAAATATCGATTAAAAATATATTTAAATAAATAATAATAACAATAATAATAATAATTTAAATAATAATAATTAATAATAATAATATATCATATATTTAATATATATTATCGATAAAAATATATATTTATTATCAAGATTTTATTTATTTGATTGTTTGTTGTAGCGTACTTAGCCAAATTAAGGGTTAAAACTAAATGCTTTTACTCCTGTAAAAAATTAAAAAAATCAACTTAAAATCTACATATTATGTTTTGTTTCGTTTCCTCGTATTGAATAATAAAATAAAAAAAGTGATTATTTTTTGCAATTTTTTCAGAAAAAAATTTGTAAGGGAAGCGGTTAAGTATTGAAAAATAAGTATAGTACAAAGCCTCAAATTTCGACGTCCGAAGTCGTACGATGGCCGAATGGGGGCCTCATAAATGCATCATTTAACTGGCAAAGGTATATTCACAATGTATTCAGAAGGAACCCATCCTTTTCTTTCCTTCGTTCTTGTTTTAATTTCCGAGAATCCTCCCACTTCCACCTAGGGAAAATGAGAAAAAACAAAGGAGTGGGTTTTACACGTTCCTGGAATTTTTCAGAAATACGCACACCCTGCTGGTGGTCAATAGTTGTCAGATAAGCAGAAGGCAACAAATTCTATTCGGAACTGAGAAGGAGCGTATTCACATTTTATGCCTTGCTCGCTTACATGCAGCTTGTCGATATGGAAGCCAGAAAGCGAAATGATTTAACATTAAAACAAAAGATCGAAATTTTAAATCGTTATGACAGGTTACCAAATATGAGTCAGTGCAATGCTGCAGCGCAGCTAAACATTTCTCAGCTTCTGAATTGCATTGAAAGTGTTGAAACGTGGGCTACAACACCGTTCTAATGACTTTAAAAAACATCATGATTACTTACGATTTATCGATGAGCTTCTTAGAAAGAATTGTAGACAGTCAACAATTGATCAATTATTTTTATTATGTAAACAATTCTTATGTCTTAAAGTATAATATACAGTACATAAATATAAGGTGAGTTTTTCCCTTTTATTTTGAAAGGTAGTACGCCTGAATTAAAGGGGGGAGGGTAAATTTATCTAATTTGTATATCGTGTATTGTTATTAATCGTTTATTGTTATCAAAATTATGGTGTCCAAAACTGATCACATTAAGCGGAGAACACTGTAATATAATATTGATGGTCAGATTGAACGATATTGAAATATCATAAAATGGTGTATCATTTATCACAATATGGGAGTATTTTTTGAATTTTATTATTTATTTATTTTTTACTGCTACATATTAGTTATCAGTATATCGAGATCGTTACTATATCTGTATCATTACTATATCGGAAAAAATTATTACCATTCTCAATTGATGAGTCTAGATTTCATTTAGCTAATTTATGCATATATTAAGCTTTTTAAATGTAAAAAAATTCAATTTAAACAGAAATGTACAATTCCTCCACAAAAATGCGAACTGTTAAAAAATATTACAATTCCGGAATTTTAATATCCTAAATCCAACATCGGTAAAACATGTTCGACCTATCCCGGTGCATGCTAAGATAGACCGATATTAAGTAATATTTGGCTATATTGCTGTGTTACCTGGGTAGAACAATTTAAAAATAGGGTTTATTGATATATATGTAATAAGACTAACTTCATGATGGGTGGTTGCAGTCATGACCCATAAAAATAACATTTTAGCTAAAAACTTTTATTAAGATAATTGAAGTAATTGATAAATGAAGGGGGAACCTGTCATACAAATAGGTTCCCACTTCATCATAGGGACAGGACAAACTAAGGGGTCAGCTAGCATGAAGTTATATGTAGAAGATCCTTCACACCTGGGTCAACATCTCAGTCCAAATCTGTTGGAAAAATCTGCCTCCGACAGCGTGCATCTCCTTTTTGTTTGGAAATTTTCTAAATTGTCCGCTAGGGCAATGTAGAGTTATAATTGGTCAGACCCCTTCTCTGATTAAACTGTCTCCCCAGCGGTCAATTTAGGTTAGGGGTTAAAAAAGGGGAATGCAAAAGGACGGAATTTTCAGATCTTAACTTAAGCTTTGAAAACCCCTGAGAATTTTCTTTACACACACACACACACACACACACACACACACATATATATACGTATGTAATAATGAAATTCTAAAACACATTTTTCTTAAATTAGGCGGCTACCACTCATTTCCTGGCACCTTAAATTTAGAATCGCATCTCCGTTAATTAACTTCTTCCCGCGCATTGTGACTTACTACCTCCTAGAATAAACTAGAAGTAAAGTAAAGTAAAGTGATTGGTTACCGGAATGGCATCATTCCTGGAGCCACTCCCCTTTCAGACGTTAATAAAAGGTCTAACTCACAGGTTTCGAGGCTTTTCCTTTGAGAACGCGATGTAATTTATCGTCAAATATTTTCTGTTTGTGTTCTTTTTCTACCCGAGGATTTGTATGTTATTTGGTGTTCTAAATAAAAGATGTTAATCTACAGCAATCCAGTTCTACTTTGTTTATCACCGGAGAATTGCGGTAATTACAATCTGTCGTAGTATTCGCTTTTTTGCCTCGAATGGAGTGGAAAGAGTGCAGAATCGATTCACTTTCGTTCTTATTCCGCTAACATATGTTGTGAACTGAATGTTGTGAAATATCATTTGATGTCATAAAATGATGTTTATTTTTATATCGCTATATATCGCTACATATCCCCTCTATAATAATAGCCTAAGTCATCTGTCCGTCTGTCCTCGAATTTATGAAGCGGTTGGACCTGGAATGGATAGAAGCATCCATATTGAATTCTTGATGAGTTAGGGTTAGCAAAATTCAAAGAGAGTAAAGTTTATCTTCTCCTAAACTATCGAACCGATTCTGAAATAAATTGGTATAAATATGCTTCATATCACATAAAAAAAATACTATAGTCTTTAAAATCCACCCCTTCCCCCTTTTTCAACCATTTAATGCTATTATTTCAAGCCCCTTTTTCCCCAGTTAAGAGCAGTCAATTAAATTTATCAATTTATGACATAATAAATAGGTAAAAACAACATTTTTTCTAGCATTACGACATTATTCCTTTAACCATCTCATTTAATCATTTCTTATTTTAAATTATTTAAATATCGTCTGCATTATTTTCATGCGTTTCATCACTGAACTTAAATATTAAGTTAATAATTTTCTTTTATATTTGGCTTAAATGATAGATTAGGTACATATGTGATAATTTTAAATTTAATCATCGATTATTTTTTGTTGCATGATAATTCTCAGCCAAAAAACAAACCATTTTTTCCTTGTCTCATAGGGTACTTTACAATTCTGGAAAATTAAAAGTTTTACTGATCCCGCCATATGACGGGCTATAGCTAGTTATTAAAATAATATCATTTGTAGGACACTGTATGTCATTATCAACAATATTAAGAAAAATCACTAAAGAAGTAGGTTTTGTGAAAACTGGCATATTTTTTAGAATAATATTTCTCTGATAAGCAATACAAACAACTCATTTATATCCTTGATCAGTTTCAAATTTTAACTTTGCATTATGTCGTTCAATATTGACAGGTGTCTAAAGTTTAATGTTTGACATTCAGCGATATTTAAAACATTGAGCAACATTTGTGCGACCTGGACAGGATCGATATCTTTGCATAAAAAGAACTACTATTATCATATTCGCATGGCTTGTTATTTATAGAATGTACCTTTATAAGTAAAATACAAAATTCTGAATGAATTAAGTACACAAAACATATTCATATAATACAAATCTTTTATTGCAATATATTTTATTCACAAAACAGTGGCATGCCTGAGCAGTGTATGATATACTAGAATCTTGAATTCAATGCTTTTAGTTTAATGTTTCGCCCTTGTAGATAGAGTGAAAGGATATCAATTTCGATTAAAAAGTATCAATAGAAATTTAATATTATTTGATATAGAGTTATGACGTTTTCATCAAAAAACCTGTTTATAAATAGTTGTCAAATAAATTGAAGCACGACATCTTGAAAGCGCTCACTATAAAAGAAAAGCATACTAGCTTGATTCTGAAGTAGCAATCGATTTTTCATTGATTTCAAGTATGATTATTTCAAACAGCTGAGTTTTCTTTGGTTAATCTTTGAGGGCTTTATCTAAAGTTGAACACATAAATATAAATTACATATCGAAAAGTCCCCTTTTTTCAGCCTGAGCTATCTAATACATTCATTTTAAGGTGCTTCTCATCAGAGGAATATACAGAATTAACCACAGTACCAGGCCAATCAATAGGGAGCTAAAAACAATAGTTTTATAATACGCCCATGGCTCCAGTCGAATGGTGTACTTCGTGGATCCATCAGAGCTGCATCTGCACTCTGTGCCTTGTTGAAGACAAGAACAGGGTCTACGATCTGGAATTTTCGCTGGCACCTGTAAAAGAAATAATTATCAAGAAATTTGATTCGCAAAGTTTTAATTAAAATTTATTAACACTTCGAGTGGAACACACCGGGGGAAAAAAGTCTCCAAAAATACGATAAAGTTTTATTGTGTCAGTGACCAAATTGTTCTATGATTTTTTACTTCACCCTTTGCCCCATCCTTGTTATTATCCCTTTACTTCCGGTTATAAATATATATATATATATATATATATATATATATATATATATATATATATATATATATATATAAATAGACGTTATTGATTGTTAATTTTAAATACACATAAAGTTTGTCATGTCTCAAAGATCATCACATAAAAAATGATGTATTCTAAAAGTACGAATAAAATTTTTTTTTTTTTTTGAGAATTATTTATATTTTTTTTATTAAAGTCATCCATGATATTTTAGTGGTGCAATTAGAGATATATATGTTACCGCAAACGAAATAGAGATTGACAAAGCCATGAGAAGCTATCAGTGTCTTTGTTCCTCAGAGCGTAGGGGTGCATACCTTAATAAATGTCACTCAAAGAGGGGTGCAATTCCTAAACAATCGACCTGACCCTCCTACCTCATAACTTCATGTGGGAAAGCACTGTCACAAATGTACAATACATCTATTTTGGGAACGTTTTTGGGGGTCGAAAATTGTCTGTGACAATTGGCGGAATTGTACGTGCAAACCGCTTAGAGGGTTAAACTAATACAGTGTGTTTGTTCTATGTCAGATCTCAACTGTCTGCTCTTACTGGTATTACCTTTCAGTACTTGTCTGTTTGCAGTTAGAAAATAGCTAATCATCAATCAACTATTTTAAAATTTAATCAACCACCGATCAGTTTTAATCGACTATAATTGAATTAAACCGAACAACCATTTTAGGGGCGTATTTGAATTCTTAATAATAGCATGTAATTGTTAGTAAAATCCTGATAATAGTTAATAAACTAATACCGTTTGTTTCATGGTAGATCTCAAACTGACCGTTCTTTGGGGTTGGAAAACCACATTTCAGTGTTTGTTGTCTGTTTTCAACAAACGAAATGATATCTATTTTTATCCTATGGTTATATAACTGATATCTTTTCCTTGAAAAGTTCTCAAATATTTTGTTTGGAAAATAATGAATGTAATTGTTTTATAAACTACGTAGGAAGGGAAAACTATGCCAAATGGGCTTTATTGTAATAATAGACAGGTGTCTATCATCTATTTATTTATATTTGCAACATAAATGTAATAGTTAGAAAATGTAAATAGTTTTAAAACTCAGTCTCGCCAAGGTAGAAGATATCTAACCAGCGGTTAACTGTTGTACAATTTAGTTATTAATAACCGATTAGTTTTAACTGACTCTAACTGAATTGAAGTTAAGCTACCATTTTAGGTATGTTTTTGAATTGTTGCATAGATTTGATTTTGTTTGCGTAGGGACATGTAAACTGTTTCACTACGGAATTAGGGCCCTTACTTTGGACATTGCGGTTCGTTTCGATTTGACGTCAGCTTGCGAACATTATGTGAGCAAATGATCAAGCTGACGTCAAAATGACGTCACAATGAACATTTGACCCGACTTGCAACGTCCAGAGTAAGCCCCTAGATCTGTGCAAGAAAAATCTCTAATTTTATCTTCTATAAGTTACACTTCGCCATCAATAGAATAATTGTCAATTAGTTAAAATCTAAAACATGTAGAATGCATTTCGTAAAGCTATTTAAGTATTTCATGTAATTTACAAAATACTTATTTGATGAAAAAGTACATAAATAAACTAAATAAATTTACCTCTAAATAAGTTCTGCCTTGATAAGCTAAAATTCATTTTTGAATTAGGGATCATAAATTCACTATGAAAATGCGACTTTAAAGATGACTGCAGTATCTTAAAATATCTACTTATAAGGCGATATCACGCAGTAGGGCACATCTCAGCTTATGATAATTCTGGCTTTAATTTCAAACTGGAAGGGCAGTTTATTGTTTGTCTATTGGCTGTTGTAAACATGAAAATGAATGGAAAGGGAATTGTAGTAGTTCCGAGAAGTTTAAATTGTTCTTAATCATTATTTATTCATTTAAAAAAAGTAAGTTTGAGATGTTAGTACTGCAGCCAAAAAGCTTTGGATGTTACTTATAAGGCGATTTCACGCAGTAGGGCAAATTCTCAAATTATGACAATTCTGGCTTTAGTTTCAAGCGGAAAGCCAGTTTATTGTTTGTCTATTGGCTGTTGTAAACGTGAAGATGAAGGGAAGGGCATTATAGTAGTTTGTGACATTGCGACAAATTGATTTATTTTAAAATATACTTTACGCTCAAAGATAAACTACAAGCAACTGCACGCATTTATATTGCCAGATTTTCATTTTTTCGATTTGACTTTTAGACACGTAATATGGCAATAGATATGAGCAACGCATGCGCTCCTGTTCTTGTTATTATTTCTTTTCGTTTGATTGTAAACAAATTCCGATAATGAAATAGGTGAAAAATTTGATAGCATAAAACTATTTAAAATATTTTTATTTAGCGCTTGTTTCAAAATTTAACAATCAAAATCCCAGATATAAAATGGAAACAACTGTGAATATGAAAAATGATGCTACAGAACATTTAATAAACAAATTAGTTTCAATCGTACATCAATGTAATCAAAGGTACATCAGTCCTGTGACAATTATAGAGGATTCTGTCAGGACAAAGTCGTCTGACTGATCTACATAAACAGTTTCTTATGTCTGTCAGTAGATCAGAGGCAAAGTGTAACATTCAGTGGTGTCACTTTCTACAGAAATCATCCATATAAGTAGATCAATTTTATCAAAGTGCTATTATTCAGACTGGTAACTTTTAATCTCAGAAAAATTGGATATAAGTAGATCAATGTTTTAAAGGGTACAAAAGTGCCAATTATTCAGACTGGTATCATCCCTTTTCAATCTCAGAAATATCATTGGCCATATAAGTAGATCAATGTTATAAAAGGTACAAAAGTGCTAATTATTCAGACTGGTATAGTCACTTTTCAATCTCAGAAATATCCCTGGCCATATAAGTAGATCATTGTTTTAAAGGGTACAAAAGTGCTAATTATTCCGACTGGTATAGTCACTTTCAATCTCAGAAATATCAAAACGTCACAATATTTGATACTTGTTTAATAGCAGTTGTTTAGAAGTTTATTATAAAACCTCTTAACCTGTATACATCGTATCACTCTTATTCTACACTATAATTACGGTTACTTTTTAAAATATTTTTGTCTGATGAAATTAGGGAAAATGTAGCACAGTTATTTTGAATTTTATTTAACGATCTGGATTTGTTCTGTTAATGCAACGTTCTTTAGTGAAAACACCAAAACTTTTAATGATTTACATTGCTATGCGAAATGCCAAATGGAACTGTTGAATTGTTAGAAATCTACTTTTCTGTACAGATTCTAGACATTTCACCTAATTCCTATCTCTCGGACATTTACGGAGAAAAATAGCCTAAATCAGAAAACTTGTTTAAATTTTGTATACTGATGTGTATACATACCTATTAAATTTAAACTTGGTTGTTATGAACAATGACGAAAAATACCAATATTAAAAAAATATTAAAAAACAATCTAATTGTCTTTGCAAAATATCTCTAACACACTTCAAAGTTCAGGATGGAAACATACATTTCAACTTTTTTGGTTTCAACTTTCTTTCGAAACATTAATTTCCACTTTTATGGTTACAAGTTTATATTTGAAAAGTATACAACAGTTAAAAATGCATCTAAAGTGTGAACAATATTGACACAGTTCATATTTTGTTTTGAGAAAATGCTTGAAGTTTTTGTTAGTAATAATTGTAATGTATATTTAAGCAATAAATATATTGTTTAAAGTGACTTGAAATTACCCCCCCCCTTTTTTTACTTCTTATTCTTAATTTTATTTTATAATTCAAGCAGAGAGGTGCGTTGAATATTTGGTGAAATTTCATTCAGTTTTTTTTTCTAGGCTACAGGGAACATTTAGCATTTCTGGTCTTACAACGTTATTTATTTAACCTTCTGAGGACGGGGACATCATATATGCGAAATCTTTTAAATTGAACCACATGATTCTCTAATATTCAGATATCTCTAATAGACAATTTCATCTATACTAGTTATAGGGCTACCTCTAGTGTCAATAAGAAATACTAATTAAATATTCTACTTAAAATATCATTAACGATACTCGTTTCGTGAGTCAATTTGAAAGACGCTGCATGTATTCAGATATCTCTAATAGACAATTTCTATACCAGTTATAGGGCTACCTCTAGTGGCAATAAAAAATACTAATTAAATATTCTACTTAAAATATCATTAACGATGTACTCGTTTCGTGAGTCAGTTTGAAAGACGCTGCATGTTTTTCAGATATCTCTAATAGACAATTTCATCTATACCAGTTATAGGGCTACCTCTAGTGGCAATAAGAAATACTAATTAAATATTCTACTTAAAATATCATTAACGATATACTCGTTTCGTGAGTCAATTTGAAAGACGCTGCATGTATTCAGATATCTCTAATAGACAATTTCATCTATACCAGTTATAGGGCTACCTCTAGTGGCAATAAGAAATACTAATTAAATATTCTACTTAAAATATCATTAACGATATACTCGTTTCGTGAGTCAATTTGAAAGACGCTGCATGTATTCAGATATCTCTAATAGACAATTTCATCTATACCAGTTATAGGGCTACCTCTAGTGGCAATAAGAAATACTAATTAAATATTCTACTTAAAATATCATTAACGATATACTCGTTTCGTGAGTCAGTTTGAAAGACGCTGCATATATGATGCACCCGTCCTCAAAGAGTTAAAGAGTAAGGTATGAGTAGTTTATTATATGAAGAGACTCTAGTAATGCTTTCAAAAATATCGATTTTACAAAAGTTTTTTTTTTATAACATAGGAGCACTTGCCGGATAAACGTTCATCTATACCAGTGGTTGGCAAACTTATTAGCCGAAGAGCCAAATATGAACATTACAAAAATTTTCCAAAAAAAAAAAAGGAGCCAAATCTGCCTGTTCAGTAAACTTTTATTCCACTAAATAAGTAGTACACTAAATAAAACTAAATTTCATACTTAATAAATATTTATTAATGATATTCATAAATGGTAGATAAGACAAAACTGTTCACACGGCAACTGCTGGTCTGGGATGCCAATTTGTACCCCCCCTACTTTAGAAAGAGTATGCGCGAGCATGCTTGTGGTACCTTTGTATCACATCGGAGTACTCCGAAAACATACCAACAATTTCAGCCGGTAGCTTGTACATGGTTTGTGTTTACGTTTATGAAAACTAATACAATTAAAAGTCGATGTTCGTTACGTATTTTTACAACGATATAAAATTTTAATTACCTATCTATCTTTTAACTTAAACAAAAAATTATACATGTTCTCGATTTATAGAAGAATTTTAATTTATCAAAATAAGATGTAATTTTTTTCTTACCAAGTTTTTTTTTAAATGAAAATATTATTGCGCCTTCCGTGGATATTTGTGCCAGAGCCGCACTTAAGGAGCCAAAGAGCCACATGCGGCTCTGGAGACGCACTTTGCCGACCACTGACATATACAACCCTAAGGACATTGTTAGTCATTTTATTATAAGAACACCATACAGGCGTCAAACATTACTCCCTAGGGATAACTCAAAGTGGGCTTTCGTTATTGAGAAAAGAGTACCAAGCGAAAGATTCCCAGGATTGACCTGTTTACCTGCAGAGGTATCGTTTAAGAACTTTGATAATATTTCGACCACAGACCTATTTTACATGCCATTAATGAACACGATGGATCTTATGCTGACTCAAGCTCTGAACCCGCAACCCCTGGTTGGGAGATCGATGCCTTATCTGGCTGAGCAATTTCGGCTCAAATTTTGCAAAAGTAAGATTATATGATATAAGAAAGTATATATATCTATACGATGGGTACATCATAAGTATCTATGTAAGAAATGCAACGTGCATCTGCATTCAAATTGTATTGAAATTTTCTACAAAAAAAAAAAAGTTTAGTTTAGAATTATTTTAACACTTTAATAGTATTGCCGCATAAAGAAACTTTGCCAACAAGATCAGTGGCCGAATGGTCAGAGCACGAGATCCAGACACAAAGTTTGTGGGTTCGGTAATCGCTATGGCGGTTGATCCAAAGTATGGATTTTTAATTTAAAAATGTTATTTATTGTTGCCTAATGTTCTTTAACATTCTAGATCTTTCTTTATTATGTAAATTAGTCATTTCTCGAATATTCTGTTCGGGTATAAAAGCTGATATCCACTAGTTGTAGGTAACTTCTCGATCTTCTAAAGTGGCGAGTTGCTACTCTGATTCAATAAATTCATCTGTTAGGCTAAACGGTGTGTTCATTCGAATCTTCGTGACAGTATTTTCTAGGAGCCACCCTGTTGGTGCAGTGATTCGTACTCCCGTCTATCACACTGGATGGTGTGGGTTTAAATCCCAGTATGACATAAATAGCGATGATGACAATCAATGGGGTAATCTCGTAATAAAGTGTCATAAAAGTAACTTTGAGATATCAACGGCCAAAAGATTTCATACGTCGTTTTTTTAAAATACACTTCTTTTTCCCAGAGCTAAACTGCTGAACGATGGCCGATTGGCTAAGGTACTGGCCTTCGGTACCGGAGTTTGTGGGTTTGAATCCCACAGTGACATGGATGTTCGTAGTCGTTCGGAATCTGCTTTAAGCTGTAGGTCCCGGTCTCATTAGCCTTCGTGTTGCAAAAAGTAGACCGTAACACTCCAAGCAAAACTAAAAGTAACTGCACATAATTATATTGTTAGATTTTGTTTCTTCCATTCGACTTTTAGATACATAATGTGGCAACAAATAGGAGTATCATATGCGTTCTTCTTCTTAATATTTCTTTTAGTTTGACTGTAACCAAATTCTGATAATGAAATAGATGAAAAACCTCGATAGTATAAATTTTTTTCTAAGACTTTAATTTAGCATATCCTTTCCATTGTATGGGTTCGGGGACAATACCTCCCGGCTTGGGAAAAAATAAGCTTATCATCCAGGGGAGTAACTCCTAAAATGCCACATTAAAAATGACTCTTGTTTGTTTTGGCCCAAGGTGTGTATACTCGTTTTCATTGTTTTTCTTCAACATATTTTTTGTGTACTTAATTAATTTTAGCTTTTGCTTTTGCATGCTAAACCAATTTTTTTTTCTTAGATTTATTATTTTTTATTTTTATTCATTGATAATATCCTAAAATATATTTTTCTTTTTCTTTCTTCCTATGACTTTTCCACATCTTCTGTTGTTATATTTTTTTTCTGATTTATTCCCTTGTTTACATTGATTTTTTTAGTTTTTTTTTATTTTCATTTATTTTGGGGGGACAAGGCTGGGAAATGGGGAGTCTCTAAAATGCCACATTTGTTTGTTGTTGGTGTGTATACTCGTTTTCATTGTTTTTCTTCAACATATTTTTTGTGTACTTAATTAATTTTAGCTTTTGCACTTTAAACATGCTTAACAATTCTTTTCTGAAAATTTCGAAGATTTATTATTTTGTCTAGTAATATATTATTACTTTCAAACAACTGACAAATGTCCTAAAAACATTTCTGCACCACTTTTTCTTTTAGGGTCACCACAATAGAACGGAACTTAATCCACTATCTTCTCGAGCGCTGTTACTGGCTACGCTACGGCGACAGCGATACAGTTGTAGATCTTCTAAAAGAACTGTTTACAGTTGATGGCCATTTAGGCAAAATATTTGATTTTCAGCAGCTGTCTTTGACCCCTCGGAAGAGAAAGAAGGATCCTGAAATTTCTGCGTATTCTCTCATAACTACATGGACCGATGAAATAATTTCAAATGAAGAGGTAAGCAAAGTATATATATATATATATATATATATTTATATATATATATAAAGATACATATACACATATATATACATATACATATACATATATTAAGATGCATATATATATATATATATATATACATACATATATATATACATATATTATACATATATATATACATATATATGTATATATATTATATATATATATATATATATATATTATATATATATATATATATATATATATATATATATACATACATACATATATATACATATATATATATATATATACATATATATATATATATATATATATATATATATATATATTATATATATATTATATATATATATATATATATATATATATATATATATATATATATATATATATATATATATATATACACACCGGGTGGTCTAAAAGAAACCCTATATATGGTTCTTTAGTAGCCGAACCGTACGACCAATTGAAATGAAAGTTTGGATATAGTTATTTGAATGTATGGGGTCCAGACTGAGATGATTTAAAACAATGAACTTCTCACAGTTACGATTACAGTGAGAATATTTAGAAATTTTCGAATGGCAACACCCACTTTTTTGTGTGTAAATTGATCAGAGCAGGGAAAAACCTTAAATGGCTTTGGAACGAGACACGTATGAGACAAATTGGTAGTGTAAAACATTTGCAAAGAAGAACATTGTAAAGAAAGCAATTACAAGAAAAGGGAAGGTGTATTGATGTACTTTGCATAATTCACTGGGATAGGCAGTAGAAGCACCAATCACAGAACACTCTTGCAAAGCACTGCTTGTGATAGCAGTATGGAAAGATTATTTCTTCGTGTTTGTGCTAATCCGTCTCGTTTCGTGAGAAGATGACGACACTTTCAAGGAAACAACGAGGTGAATTGCTTTTTTATCTATGAAAGCTGTTTTATCTCAGCGGAGAAAATGCTGCTAAATCAGTGCGAGTTTATCGTCGAAATTATGAGCTGAAACGAGCCCCATGTTCCGTAAAAAGGGTACGTAATTTGGCAAAGAAATTTGAAGAAACAGGAAGCACATGTCATAGACCACGATCCGGACGACCTCGTACTCCAGTTGAAGTTGTTGCGGAAGTGCATAATACGATTACTACAGGTTTATTGCATACAGCAAGAAGTGTTTCTCCTACGATAAACACTTCTCGCAAGAAGTTCACCTCGTTCTTTCCCTGAAAGTGCCATCTTCTTCGCACGAAATGAGACGGATTAGCTGGAACATGGAAAAACAGTCTACTCGCACTGCTTAGTGCTTTGCAAGAGTGTTCTGTGATTGGGGCTTCTACTGCCTATCCCAGTGAATTATGCAAAGTGCATCTATACACCTTCATTTTTATTGTGATTGGTTCTTTACGATGCTCTTCTTTGCAAATGTTTTATGCCACTAATTTGCATCACAAGTGTCTCGTTCCAACGCCATTTATGGTTTTTCAACGCTCTGATCAATTTGCACAAGAAAAAAGTGGGTGTTGCCATTAGAAAATTT
>CM063508.1:165325818-165330818 GCA_032207245.1 Pardosa pseudoannulata | reverse complement strand
TCCGCGCCGTTGCGTTCGGTTAATTTCTGACAGGAAATAGATTCAACCATTCAACTGCGTGCTCATCATCTCTCGGGCCTAATTTCATCAACGGCCGAAAATAATCCGTGTCCGGAGAGATGAGATTGGAAGTGACTGCCGAAGATACGGAGACTCCTTGGCATATAATCACCGCGCGCGGTTATTACAAGACTGACTGTAACCGAGTTTGTTCCGTCAAGGATCATTTAGCTGAATCTTTCTCGACAGGTGGCAACAACTCTCTTTTAAGATTATACCGTTCTCGTGGGTAGCAGTGGATGTTTTTTTGGTGACAATGTTATAATTAAAAGGAAAATACAATAATAGATGCATCCAAAATAAGAGCAAAAATTGTGCTTTTCTATTATGCATGTATGGCATCTATTTGGCAAGACAATTTATTTTTGAAACACGATGAGCACCGTACTTAACTAAATCTGCCAAAATTCAGACTTCAGCCTTTTTATTTTGAATTGCAAAAGGGCTATTATAAGTATCTACGTTGATTCTTTAGAGAGATTAGTATATTCATGAATGAATTAATTTTCTATCATTCTATCACTTCATTTTAGAATACTTTAATTACAGTAAATATACTTTAATTTTAGTTTGATGATAGGTAAATACAGGTAGAGCACTAAAGTGCTGTAGGTGTGGAGATAAGCTTTAAACAACAGATTCTAGTGTCTCGATTCAAGACAACCGCTGATCTATGTAATTCAATGAACCATTACAGTTTAGTTAATGTTCTTAGTGTATTTAAGTACACCAATATCAATGAATGCGACGATGACGATAATTTTGAAAATTTATTTGATTTACACGCACAAGCACACGTGTGTGTGTGTTGATGGAAAGCTTGTTTACGACTAGGATGAAACGTCATATATATGCTGGTGTAAATTAGGTATGCGGCTGTATTTTACGATAGATGCAGTAGAATGGGAAAAATGGCAGCTATTTCACCATTTGAAAAGGGCTTATTGTTAGGATCCATTTAGCAGGAACCACTATTCTGAAGACAGCAGAATTCACTATGTTCTCATACGCAACCTATAGTACTTGTCCAAAATACGCAATCCTTATTTAATTACAATCAATCATGACTGTGCTCAGCGACATACTGTACGATAGAAAGGTAGTGTCATCTACTGTTCTTCCAGTGACAGAAACCTTCAACTAAGGTATATCAAAAACCTATATAAGTGAGAATTATGCTAAGAGAATTGCAAAGGATGGTATTACTTTGTGAGATGACTGTAAATAAACCACTTATTCCTCCCAAAATTCGTTTGCAGTGGTGTGAAGAAGGGAGAAAATGGATTGAAGAGAACTGGAAAAAAAAGCTACGTAGTCAGATGAATCCCCAATACCTTGTTTTGCACTGATAAAAAACGTTAATTTTTGTGAGAATACCACAGAGACATGAACCCATTTTCCCTTGTTGGCTTTGTACAAGGATCTGGAGGTTGTATCATGGTGTGAGGCATGTTCTGCTGGTATATGGAAATGATTTCCCGATGTTTGTTGATAGTACATATACAGCCATGCTATTATCTAACCATAAAAAAACAAAAGAAAGTTTTAAAATTAATTTTTTTGAAAACTTATTTAAAACATTTTAATGGGATTGATTTCATTATACTTCAATTTACATGTATACAAAGTTTTATAATTATAAATTAATATTTACTTAAACTCTTTATAGCGTCTTTCACACCAACGTTACGCTCATCTATTGTAGGTTGGTTTGGTTTAGAGTGCTACGGTCTACATTTTTGCAACACGAGGGCTAATGAGACCGGGACCTACCTCTTAAACCCGATTCCGAACGGCTACGAACATCCATGCCACAGTGCGATTCGAACCCACGAACTCCGGTACCGAAGGTCAGCACCCTAACCAACTGGTCATCGTTCGGTCATCTATTGTAGAAAAATCTGTGACTTGATTTCAAACCCAAGGAATAAAATCTGAGTAATATACTACCGAGGGGTAAAGAAAGAAGATATAAATGATTAGAAAATTGACGCTTTTTAGAATGGATTAATTTGTTTATAATGACGCAATTTTAAATTGTTTCATGTATTACCATCAAAGATACATTAATAAGCAAAAGTCTAGCATAATTGGCTAACAGAAAGTTGGAGAAAAATTTATTATAGAATTTAAACCTAGACAGGCAACATTGAGAGTAAAGTAAAAGTGCTCAATAAACGCATTATTTTAGTTCTATCGACTCGTAGTCTAAAGATATTTTTTTAATAATAAATTCTTGAAAGAAAATAAATAATTAACTATGAATTATATTTCTAAGTACCTCAGTTGCCTTAACTTAATTAAGTCCCACGAGAGCGTTACAAATCGCAGTATTGTTGTTTAAATCTCTAAGAGAAAAATAAACTAATTTCTTTGTCCTAAAATGTAAAAGACATTGTGCCCAAATTAAGCGAAATAATTCAGGATACTTGTGTAAGATAGCGTTTCATTTGTAATAAAAAATATCACTCTTAGATCTAAGAAAGATCAGGAAGATGGTTTTTGTGAAGAGCACAGTAATCTTTACTCTTGAACTTTGCTCTTTTGATGCTCTTCTTTTTCAAGGAGATGTTTTATTTTCTAAAAAAAATAGCAAAAGGTGTTTAAAGTCTTAAAACTGACAGCTCATGTTAATATTCTAATTTGTAAATTATCGTTAAAATAGAGAGAAGCTCGTGGTCCATTTGTGTCAGAAAATCCCATAAAATTCGAGAAGTAGTCCTTCTTCTGATAATGCGTTTCATTTTCCTTCGTATTAAGAACTCAACATAATTGTCTAAATATTGTATGAGATTTTAAAGAATATCCAGGTTATAGGTCTTTTCATCTTTAAATTAAAGCAAGTCTTCTACAAAAAGTAGTCCTAACAAATAAGATATAAAAAAATCCTATTTAAAAAATTAATTTTTTAATAAAACTAGTTGCATTTGATTTTAGTTTTATATTTTTATAACAAGAATTAATCTCATCTCAATAATTAGGTTAAAATGTTCAATTCCATTTAGTATGTCAGTTATTGTCCTGGTGAGCTTTGCGGCTACGTGTGACCAGGGGATGCATGAATGGTGTTGTGTTTTTTAATTGGTCTGCATGAATTGGTCTGATGTCTAGACTTGTGTCCTGCAGTAGCGAAACAACAGACCAGACAACCGGGCACCTAGACTGACAGCCAGAAAGATGATCATCGGAACCACAAGGGAACGCCGCGACATTGGATCTTCGAAGACACTAAATTCCAGAGACTCCCGGGTTTGAAGCCAGTGATTGTCTAGCCCAGACCAATCCAGTTGGTTGAAGGTGAGATCATCGCCAGATGATCCAATGATGAAATTGTGGGTGAGGCCCCTCTCTTAGAGGCCCCTCCCCTAAAAAAAGAAAAGAGAAGATTTGTTTTTTAAGAAGTAGTTAGTTAGCTAGCAACCAGCTAATTCGGAGGTCGCCTTGACCAGTCTCTCTATCGGAGAGTTTCCTTAGCTATAATCCCACCTTGGGATCTTTTCTTTTGAGAGGTAGCTAGAGTCAGCTAACTCGGAGGTCGTCTTGACCAGTCTCTCCATCGGAGAGTTTTTCCTAGCGAAAATCCCACCTTGGGATATATCTCTTGCTGAGATTGATAACGATACCCTGTGCCTTGGGTTTTCTTTTAATATAATCCTCTTCAGAATTGATTGCATATTCCTCTTAGGAACTCTAACTGTGTTTTGATATTCTTCGAAGAAACCATTTGTTATTTCAACTTATCTCGTCTAATTGAGTGTACTGTCTACTTAATTACTTCAGAGAACTTTCGCGAGCTACCGAATTGTTTCTTCCGTCGGATCGCCAACATTTCGGCAGATGCATTTATTGTACGTCTCTACTCAGGCCTACGTGTATCGAATCACATACTTGTGAACTGAAATTGTTTTTTTTTCGTGTATATAGAAATGATGTATATAGCAGAGGTGTAAATAAATCAATTATTCAAGAAACACCTGATTCTTCATTGTGTCACCTAAAACAGGGACCGGATACGTTACAGTGTGTGTGTGTGTGTCAGGTTTGAAAACGTAAGGTTAATAATTTAGGGGTTTGAGAGCAGAAACGCAGCTCACTCTTTTCTCTGCAGGCGTACGAATCACTAATAACTTCATATAAAAACTCTTGACTCGTAACATTAAAAGAAAACGTCTTGAGGTAAGGTCGCTAATGAATCCACGCTGAACAAGGCTCTTTTGTTAGCCTTTGCCTGCCAAATAACCGACTTCATGTTTGATAATTGGATGTCAAAATTGGTGATAGTCATGAATAAATACATTATCAAGTCATCATGAGTTCTTTGAATTGTCATAGGTTTGTCAGACACACACAAACACACACACACACACACATACAGATATATATATATATATATATATATATATATATATATATATATATATATATATATATATATATGTATTATATTTGTACCTAAAGTTCAAAATTTTCCCATCCATGTTCAATTTTTCTTAGTGTTAACTTTGACCACTTAAGATAAGTCAAAGATATATATATATATATATATATATATATATATATATTTATATCTTATATATATATATATATATATATATTATATATATATATATATATATATATCGTTGATATTGGCATTATTTCCACACTTCTCAAAATTATAGATTAAATTAAAGTATGCTTCGTATAGACCTTTCTTTCTCTTCATTAACCCACATGTATATTCTCCCAGTAAAAACTGAGGATCTTTACAATTTTAATGCCGTCGTTTGCACTTTCACTAATAATTATTTAATATGCCTTAAAATAAAAGCTGATTTAATATGCTTTCTCATGAGAAGTTATCCACGTGATATTCATTTCCTAGGGACGAGCTTTTTCTAGATCCCGCAGTTGTGCGTTTGTCTCTAGTCTGTGTAAGAAACGTCTGTCAGATCTCCATC
>CM063508.1:165315818-165318318 GCA_032207245.1 Pardosa pseudoannulata | reverse complement strand
AATAAGTGATTTGCTTGAAAGATTAGTTTTGCTTATTAAACTCAAAATTTCTCTTTTTTCTAAATATGAATTTTCTCTTATATACTTGAAATAAAATATCAAATTTTGGAAACAAATATTCACAGAAATAAACAAATAAATAAAATTATATTTTTTAGGTAAAATTGTCAACTTTAATCCTGCCCCTGTTTTTATATAATACATTGTATAGGAATTAGTCGCTTTGCACCCAGCCTTCTATGTGTGTATACATAATTAGTGACGACGCATGTTTTTAGAAAACACTTTTGTGAACCATTTTTATTTTAGCTATGTTATGACGTATGAAAGGGATATATTTGGCAATATTTAGTAAGTTATTTTTGGCAAAATATTAGTTTTTTTGCATGAAATAACTATGTTCAATTCCCATGATGTTGTTCATAAAACTAATCTAAAAGTGCAACTCAGACCAGTGTTAAGGTGCAAGAAAATGCGAAAAGTTTCCATTTAGCAGTTAGTTTGGCACAGTTTTTTATTATACTACACTTTTAAAAAGGGTTGTGTTTTTCTTTTATTTATATATACCTTAATAAAAAAAAATTCAAACAATTTTATCTTTAGCTAAATTACTAGTAACTGAGTACGTACAAAATACCTAACGTATTTTTTGCACTGTAAAATGCAACAATAAAATTAATCTGCTGCCTTCCATCATATCGTGAATATCCGTTACATCATATCACAAGAGCGGATGGGATGAAGCGGTTTTAATACCAAGATTGACCACCTGATGGTATCAAAAAATTCCTGTCTATGATTGACTTATCCTTTGGATCTATATAAAATACGCATAAACCCCTTTTTATGTACGCAGAGGTATCAATAAGTAACACACATGATTTTAAACACAATCAAAGAATGCAATTAATGAGATAATGAAACGGAAATGATGAATTAAACGAGGTAAACGGGAAATGATGTATCTAATGAAATGGTAAAGGATGAATGATGAATAGCGATTCATTACCTTTCCACATAAGTACCATTTATGTTGAGATATTTGCCATAGTTTAGATAAGTTTAATAATCCCGTCTCAGTGGGTTGCTAGTAAAGCCAGTGTCATAAAGCCCGATTGTGGCCTTTCGTCATTAAAGAGTACATACAACTTGGTTATTTGGTTGGTGTCGTGTCCATCTACAAGTCATATAGCTTTTAATGGAAAGATAGTCTTCATGGCCCCTTGAGGTTGGACGTCTAAGAATGTGTTCCCTTATTTTAGAATCAGGGGCCAATAAGAAGATTCCCAAGATTGGCCTGCCACAGAGATAACGTTTGAACTTAAAAGAAATTGAAACCATGAACCTATTACATGCCCAGACGCCACTAGTTATCTTTTTACGGTTACAGTGTTTTTACGGTTAGAGCCCCGAATTCACAACTTTCCAACAATGAGCTCGACGACTTTGCCGACTAAGTTATTGCAAGTCAGTTTATGCAAACTTCCCATACTGGCATGGTCAATAAATTCTGCTTCATAAACGTCCAACATTTTCGAATGCTTTTTCCCGAATTTTTTTCCTTCTATTAATTTTTTCTTATTGTTTTTTTCCTCTACAGTGGACAATGTAATCACATACTTCATTTGGATGAGGACTAATGTATGATATCGGTACGTAGAAACACGCGATCTGTGTAGCATTGAAGGTAGGCAGTTGCGCTCTTTTTTATACCGTTCACACTTTTACTAAATATTTCTTTGCTGTAAAAAATATTTTTATGCGCGTTACTTATTGATACCCTTTCTTAGGGCTGAGACTAGTAGGTTTGCAGAGCCTACAAGCCCACAAGCTGCCAAATTTGGCGGATAGAATAAAAATTAAAACAAGTTTTTTTTAAAAAGTTTTTTGAAGGTTTTTTAATGTAAATATTTAATGAGAAAATCTATTTCGTTCTTCTTATAATTTTTGCGTCTGAGAATAATTGTTGCTGTAAAATCTAGCTAATGTTCAATAAATACTCATATACCATTTACTCATATTCTGTTATTTAAAAAAAGAGATTTATTTGTAACATATTAATTCATCTGAATTGGAATTCATCTTATAAATAATACTAAAACTTTTTAGAATTCTCAAATGAGAAAATCTAAACAGATTTGTAATTAGAGGTAAAACGTAAGTTATGATATATAATTTGGATACAAAAATGTAGTGTCACTCCAGCTCTTTAGATAGAAGTATTAGCAATTGAAACAAAAATTATGTAAATTTTTATGTAAAAATTGGGACTAAACAATCTAAAAATTATCAATCTTTATAAAACAGTAAAGAGAAAAGATAATAACAAACGTTGTCAAGATGTTGAAACAATAAAAAAAAGGAAGTATGAAAGAGCTAGAATTAGAATATTAAGAAAAGAAATTTATTTAAACGTAGACGTAATATTAAACACAATGGATAATAGTTGTAAACTTAATAAAAATGAGAAATGAAATCAGGTAGTTTTATAATAAAAGGA
>CM063508.1:165298318-165310818 GCA_032207245.1 Pardosa pseudoannulata | reverse complement strand
TGGAGGACGTTCTCTTGAGCGTCTCTGGGACCCATGGTTGTGGTAGAGCAGACCATGAATTCTCTGAACATCATTGCGGACCAGTTGCACCCTTACATGGCCTCTGTTTTTCCAGATGGAAATGAAATGTTGCAGCAGGACAACGCCCCGTGTTACAAGGCTAAAATTGTGTTGGAGTGGTTCTAGAAACATAATGCTGAATTCCAGTTAATGTCCTGGCCGCCTAACTCACCGGATCTCAATCCGATAAAACATATTTGGGATATCATGGGACGGCGGCTCAGAGTTCAGAGACCACCAATTCGCAATATCTCGGATTTCCGTAATCGTTGCTTAAACATCTGGTACAATCTGTCTCCGACCATCTACCAAGGATTTGTGGCATCCATGCCAAGGCGGATTGAAGCTGTGTTGAGCGCCAAAGGTGGGCCAACTCGTTATTGACAGGTGGTCATAATGTTTTGGCTCTTAAATGTACATACGAAAAAATGGTTAAAATTTCAAAGCAAAGTATTACTATAATTTTAATGGTTTTAATTATTGCAGTTGTTTCAAAATTGGATTTATGCACATTCGTCCTAAAAATAATATAGATCAACTATAGAATAGTTTTTTTTCACGTTTCGTAACATATTAATTTCAACTGTTGTATTATATACTTAAATGCAAATAATCAACAAGTTTCAAAACGATATGGCTATTAGAATTACATCTATAGGGTTTCAAAGCTTCATATATAAAAACAATTTTGGTGCGAACTTTTTTTTTTCATTCTTTGTTATATTTTTCTCTTTATTGAGTAGAATAGCAATTTTAAAATGTCTGTCAAATTTTACTTAGATGAAAGTTCATTGCCACTTTAAGAATTATTTTATGTTAAATATCTGTATAATTATAATAAATTTTCTTATAAAGTTTTGAACTTTTAAATATTATACTTCATTATGTATTTATTTATTCTGAATAATTATTTATTCATTGTGTAAAATTTCAAATTCTGTCGAAATATGCAAGCATTGCAATCTTCATGGAATCGTTTGTAATTTTCGTAGTTGAGAAATTTTCGATAGTTTTTAATAATTTTCAAATACAAATTTAAGATGCATAGAAATTTAAAATGCATAGGTGCAAATTTAAAACGTAGTTATGAATTCAAGATATTATCTTTATCTGTTTTCTATAGTTTATTTTATCCCAAACTGAAATTCTAAGTTTGTTCATCTATCTCAATTTAATATGATATATGATATATAATTTCTAATTTTACTCTCTTTTAAAAAGTTGAAATGCTTTTTGATGATTTACAAACTTATTAAATACAATAAATATAAAATATTCCTTTTATCTTAAGGTTATTATGTTTTTTCCGTAATTTCACCAAATGAAGTTTTAATCGAAATTCAATGCAAGAAAAATACGTGTATAAAAAAATCACATAAGTGTATATAAATGTACTGGAAATATTTAGAACAAAATGAAATGTAACTTTTATTATTACATTAAATTAGTTTACATTGAATTAGTTTTACATTAAATTAGTTTACGGAAACAAATTAGCAAAACTTTTGTTACATACCGTGAAAATTTTTTTTTAATATAACAGGAATAAAATTAAATTTTTGTCATATTTAAAGAAAAATTATATTTAATACTTGATTCTATTTTGTGTGCATTAACTTTGAATACTAGTTATAAAAGTTTGAATATTTAGAATTTATAATTATGCTTAAATGAGATTTTATAAACTGTTTGTTTCTTTTTATACTCTTATTATTTCTTTTATATTGCCGCATAAAGAACCTTGGCCAACGGGCTCAGTGGCCGAATGGTCAAAGTGCGAGTTCCAGACCCTAAGGTGGTGGGTTCGATGCTTGCCATGGCAGTTGAGTACGGGTTTTTAATTTAAAAATGTTATTTATTGTTTCCTTATGTTCTCGAACATTCTAGATCTTTCTTTAATATGTAAATTAGTTATTTCTCGAATATTCTGTTCGGGTATAAAAGCTGATACCCACTAGCTGTAGGCAACTTCTCGATCTTGTAAAGTTGCGAGTTGCTACTTAGCTTCAATAAATTCTTCTGTTAAGTTACGGTGTGTTCATTCGAATCTTCGTGACAATATTGTTGACTCTTAAGGATAAATGGTTCAATTATAATAGAAATTCATACAAGTAGAAAATTACATTCATTTACAATTTCATGTACTATTTCTTTCATTTTGAGCTGTCATATTTTACTAAATATTTTATCGTAATACTCAATGCTTGTCAAGTTTTAAGCATATTTATTGCAATATTTACATAAAACACCAAAAATTCTTGAATTTTAAAAGTAATTTTAAATTAGATATTTTTGGCATATAGAACTCAGTGTAATAGGTAGAATCTATTTATTTCTTTTTCATACACTATGTGCCCTATATATTTAAATTTAATGGTTGAATTACTGATAAAATTAAAAAAAGATTTTGCATTCAGAAAATTATAATGAGAGTGTTTTTTATAAGATTTGTAAAATTGCATAGTTTATAAATGGCAAAAAGGTAAATAGTCAGATTACGAAATTTATCAATGCATCCCACTGTTGATAGTATAGTTAGCCGTGAATGACTGTTATCTACCTACATAAATAAAGAAGAATGTTTGTGTGTCAGTCTTGCTACCTGTAAACACGATGGTAAGCCACATACATGGAAATTTTCACAAGGTTTCTTCGTGATACCAAACAAAACTTATAAATATCATTTTTTTAAAATTCAATTTAACTTAAATGTTACTTCACACTTAACTGAAGTTAATTTAAAATAAAATTCAGATTAATATAAAGCATTTAAAAAAACTAATAAAAATTTAACAATTTTAAATTCATTCTTTCAAATGATTTTAGGAATACTACTTACAAACAATTAAAATAATTATGTATATCTGTTTTAAATTTACACTTCATACAACTTATAAAAACTGTGTTTAAATTTAGAGAAATCCGAAGTTTTCCCGTGAATTCAACGTGAAGACAAAAAATACTTTCTGTTAAGTAACTATTCAATATATCAACAAAATAATACTCAAAACAATTGAAAAGATTACTTTAAATATTAATAAGACAAAAATAAAAGAAAAAATTAAGAGTTAATGCGCAAAAACATTTTAAAAAGTAATAAAATATTTTTAAAATTAGGATTTTTAAAGATATGTATCTAATTTATAATATTTTTTTAATACGATTGATTTATTTAATCTTTTTTTTTCTATTTAACGAGGCCTCACCTAAACTAGCCAATGCTGACTGCATTGTTATTACATACATTTTAAAAATTATTAATAATTTAAAATTATTAATATAATAATTATTAAAAATTAATAATTAATTATAATTTTATTACTAATTGTATTAATTTTGATGTGATTCACATATAGTTTCGTATAATTTTTTTTATGGGGGGATGATTTTTAAATTTTTGTTTTAAGTCGGCTAATGTTGTTGAAATTCTATATTATGTGTCAAATTATTAATAATATAAATTTTTTCTCATATTCCTGGAGGGGTATTTCACTATTGTAATCTTTTGTAATCAAGTCTTCGATGTAGAAAGGGTTTTAAACTAATTTTTTTAGTTCATTTATACTTTATAATTAATCCCCTATATAATAATAGCCTATGGTGTCTGTCGGCAAATTTTTGAAGCGGTTGTACCTGGAATGGATTCCTCGGCTAAGGGCAGGCGATTAAATTTATCAATTTATTCACGTAATAAATAGGTAAAAAATAACATTTTTTTTCTAGCATTATGACGTCATTCCTTTAACCATCTCATATAATCATTTCTTGTTTTAAATTATTTAAATATCGCGTGCATTATTTTCATACGTTTTATCGCTGAACTTACATATTAAGCAAATAATTTTCTTTTATATTTGACTTAAATAATAGATTAAGTATATAAGTGATAATTTTAAATTCAATCATCGATTATTTTTTTGTTGTAATGAAAATTTTATCATCGGTATTAACAATAAATTCTTTTCATATAAGTCGAGGACTACTAAATATCTAACTTTTAATTTATATATATTTGGAAATTAAGAAGTTTGTTTGTTTGTTATACATAACCACATGGTTTGACTAAATGAATTCCATGTGATTCTAAACTGCATTACAGGATCGGGAGACTCTAGAGGAGTATGACGATAAATAAACTATTGAGAGTGAACCAGATAATTCTCAGCCAAAAAACAAACCATTTTATTACCTGCCTCATTGGGTACTTAACAGTTCTGGAATATTAAAAATTTTACTGATCCCGTCATATGATGGGCTATATGCTAGTTACATATATTAATACATTAATTACTATTAATACATATATATATATATAATTACATATATAATTATTACATAACTAATTACATATAATTTTAGTTTTTCAATTTTTGCATGGAAATGAGGGTCATGGAGAACCATAATAGTCAGAGTAATCCACTGACTATTCCAATTTAATATGTGCGCAAAATTGAAGTACGGGATTGGTCAAAGTCATCAAGTTGGAAGAACAGAAGACAGTAACAGCAAACTGATATACCATTAAATGTTTTCCACAAATTGTACAAGAAGTGAATGCTAGGGGACTAATGCTTCACCATGACAATGCATCTTCACATACAGCCGGATTAACTGTTCAATTTCTTAAACAAAAAAAAATTAAAGTGGTAGAGCATCCACCTATTTACCTGATCTAGCTGTGTGTGACTTTTGGTTATTTTTTAATCTAAAAAAAAAAACTTACGTGGACGTCGTTTTCATACAGAAACAGAGATTGATGTGGCTATAAATGCATTTTTTCATCTATTCCAAGAAATGAATGGCTTGAGGTATTTAATCTGTGAAAAATTCGTCTACAAAAGTGCATTGACTACTTTGAACATACCTAAAATTTTGTAAGCATAACTTTAAAAACCTAGTTGTATCTCAAAAATTTCAGAGTGACCCTCGTATTACGATGTTACACGTAAAAATCCTAATATGTTTAATACAATCAAATCCTAATATGTTTAATACAATTTCTGAACTGTACTGCGTACATTAATAGCTAAAATACATTATGTTTCGTGATTCCAGTTAGAATTATAGATCTTTTTAATACATAAATATCATATAAATCTGGGACTACTTAAGAATTGGGTACACCTGCTATTTTTGGCGACTTTGTTTTGGCGCCAATCGCGCCAACTCCTTCGCGCGGAGATAACGGAAGGCGTTTTAACGGTAGCGGATTATCGGCGTGACTAAAATAACTGACTTATTTTATGGTAAAAAAATGTACTAATTTTTGCAATTAATGGAAAAAATGTTGAAAATTGCGAAAAATGCTATTTATATTAATACAAATTTAGTTTTTTCCCGTTACTTTTTTAATATTAATTGGATTGTTAATTTAAAGACATCAAAAATTGATAATTTTTTTTTAAATATTGTTAACATACTTCCGTATTTTAAACACACAAAATAATTAAAAATTTCATTTTAAAAGATAAAACAAAAAGAAAACTTAATAAAACATCGCATACATTAATTTTTATTTAAAAAAAGCTTGAAAAATTAATACTTTTTAATTTTTTAAATACATTTTTGAAAGCGAAAAAATATCACTGCGAGGAGAGAAGAAAGCAGTCTGGGTTACCAGATTTGGCGCTTTATCGCCACCAGATTTGGCGCCAACCAGCGTGTACCCAATTCTTAAGTGAACCCTATAAATCTAATTAAGGGATAGGATGAAAAGACATGAATCTAGTTAGAGATATAAATAAAATCTTTATTGGATTTCATTTCT
This sequence comes from Pardosa pseudoannulata, assembly GCA_032207245.1. Classification (NCBI taxonomy): domain Eukaryota; kingdom Metazoa; phylum Arthropoda; class Arachnida; order Araneae; family Lycosidae; genus Pardosa; species Pardosa pseudoannulata. The sequence goes on along the minus strand of CM063508.1, from coordinate 165,304,991 downwards.
TATTTACAGTTAGTCTTATTTACAGTTATTACATGTTTAAAAAATAATGTAGTAAAATACCAAGATAGGTTATATTAAGTTTTATATGTTACTGAATTATAAAGTAAATATATGGTTATTATATTAATGCAGAGGAATAATTTTTAAAAATGATGAAAAGTTTTATTTTGCTGTATGTTTATGCTTTTTATCACCTTCTTTGACTCTGGCACTTTTGGGTCTACTTAAGAATTGGGTTCTCCTTGGCAAATTTGGCGAAAATATTGGCGGTATTTACTAAAACACAAAGACAGTCCATTCAAACATTGTACTTCTTGCTTTTTCTGGCAACTTTAATTAATGCACAGTGCGCCACCGTAATAGAATTACATACTCTTACTTAATTAAAGAAAACGACTTGAGAACCGGATATTTATATTTATGGACAATTAATCTATTAACAGTTTACAAACGCAACAGCTCCAAATTATTAAAAATCAGCCATAGTGAACCATTAATGGTTTCTTATATCCAATTTTTTAAAGCATTGCGCAATTTCACTATATAAGAAAAGAGTTACACAAGGAGAGTTGGATACAAATATCATATAAATTATAATAGATACAGATTGCTTGGACACGGTGAGATCAAGAGAAAATGTTAGGAGACCATACTTAAATTATTATCGCCAAGTTGGCGGGGGAACCCAAATCTTAAGTCAATTCGCACTGTACTGGGTCTACTTAAGAATTGGGTTCTCCTTGGCAAATTTGGCGAAAATATTGGCGGTATTACTAAAACACAAAGACAGTCCAAAGTTTCAAGACAACTTTTCGACATATAACCAACAAAGAAACTAAATAGGCGATTTAACATATGAAGTGGGCAAACAAAGGTTCTATAAATATATGGTGAAATTCATTCAGTATTAGAATATATTGTATTCAGTTACTGTTTAAAAACTGATTTTAATTTCATAACTATTAAAATATGATAATTGATGATGACTACTAAAAATTGACTATTGTCTTTACAGATATATTAATTTATAACCTAATAATTTGATAAAATTATTTCATAAAACAAATCAAATTTTGTTAATGCAAATAAGACACTTGTGTAAATTAGACTTAAATTTGAAGTCTACCTTAAGAAAGTCATTATGGTTTTAATTAACAGTTCCCTTATGGGCTTTTAACTTAGCCTTTAACAACAGACTTATTTTAAAAATAAATAAATATTTTCAGTTCATTGTTCTTTCGCAAATAAAAGTTGAAGTATATTTCCCCGTAACATGATAAAGAATGAATCAAGTGTTACTATGATATCATTAAACGTCATTGCTAGTTGTTGTAGTATATTTGTTGAAAAAGTTGAAGTATATTTCACTGTAACATGATAAAGAATGAATCAAGTGTTACTATGATATCATTAAACGTCATTGCTAATTGTAGTATATTTGTTGAAAAAGTTGAAGTATATTTCACTGTAACATGATAAAGAATGAATGAAGTGTTACTATGATATCATTAAACGTCATTGCTAGTTGTTGTAGTACATTTGTTGAAAAAGTTGAAGTATATTTCACTGTAATATGATAAAGAATGAATCTAGTGTTACTATGATATCTTTAACGTCATTGCTAGTTGTTATAGTATATTTGTTGAAAAAGTTGAAGTATATTTCACTGTAACATGATAAAAAATGAATCAAGTGTTATTATGATATCATTAAATGTCATTGCTAGTTGTTATGGTATATTTGTTGAAAAAGTTGAAGTATATTTCACCGTAACATGATAAAGAATGAATCAAGTGTTACTATGATATCATTAAACGTCATTGCTAGTTGTTGTAGTATATTTGTTGAAAAAGTTGAAGTATATTTCACTGTAACATGATAAAGAATGAATCAAGTGTTACTATGATATCATTAAACGTCATTGCTAGTTGTTGTAGTACATTTGTTGAAAAAGTTGAAGTATATTTCACTGTAATATGATAAAGAATGAATCTAGTGTTACTATGATATCTTTAACGTCATTGCTAGTTGTTGTAGTATATTTGTTGAAAAAGTTTAAGTATATTTCACCGTAACATGAAAAAGAATGAATCAAGTGTTACTAGGATATTATTAAACGTCATCGCTAAGCTAAGTCATATATCACAAATTTTGTTATTGAAGATTCATATTTGTTTCAGTATACTGAAATTCAAATTTATCAACTTGGAAGATCACTATACGAATACAGAAAGCTATATGCTATCGTATGTCTACATTTACGAGACATGAAAAAAGCCCATTATATCTATATATCACCTATATACACACCGCTATTTATTTTAGATAATGATCCACTAGAGCGACATAGTTTGTTAATATTTTTCATAACATATTTAATACATGTCTTAGTTAAAGGAAAATTGAATGGTTCTTAGCAATACGTTTAGACCAAGTAATACAAAACTCCAAGAGAAATAATTATGATTAAAACACCATCATCGTATCAGGTATCTTTTTATGTATTGAATGAATCTCAAGACTATTGATGAGTCGGAAAGCTGAACAAAAATAATTAACTATTTCAGCAATTAAAAATATTTAAGACTCCCGTTCAACTAGTATTTTTGCCATTTATACACACACACACACACACACACACATATATATATATATAATTTTATCATAAAATACATAGCATTCATTATTTGGAAAAGTAATTTTATAAAGATATTTTTCTTACTATTCGTAAGAGAAAGCAAAAATTAGACATGGATGCCGTGAGAAATTGGTATGATAAAATATTATAAATTCATAATACAATTTGTTTTGCAAATGTAGCTGAAAATAGCACTGTACAAATAAAGTAAAACTCATATATTTATATATATATATATATATATATATATATATATATATATATATATATATATATGTATATGTATGTATGTGTATATATATGTATATATATATATGTATATATTATATATGTATATATACACACACACACACACACACACACACACATATATATATATATATATATATATATATTACAAAAGGAATAAAAGTTTAAATAAGACTAAATAAGAAAATAAGAAAATCATTAGCAATTCTGATGCGCTATGCCACTATCAAGAAAAGCTATATTAAATATCAATTAAAAGGAATCAAAAAATAAAGAATTGGAACGAATATGGAATTGGTGTACTTGAAGTGGTGGTGGGGGAATTGCGACCCCCACATTCCGGTTAAATGGCCATTTTAATCATATGAAACGCTCCCGGTCACCATAAGTACATCAATAAAAACAGACTAAAGTCTAAAATCAATCTATACAAAAAGCAATACCATAAACAAAATGAAATTTAAACCTATTACAACAAACCAGTGTATAAATTAAAATTATAAAATTCACTAAAAAATACTAAAATGGATTATAAATATGGATTATAAATGGATTATATATATATATATATATATATATATATATATATATATATCATTATGTTAGAGAATAAAAATTAAGAAAACAGCTTAAATTTTTAATATTAAAAGTTATAAATTTTAAAATACAACAACAGTATTTAAATTATTTAATATATAAGTCATAATATATGTACTTTTTTACATCAGTATATAAAATTCCAAAAGAATTCTAAAGAATTCTGTGAAGAATAATGGAATAATTTATGATATTATACACAAAAACTAAGAAATATGACATCCGAGGAACAATTTCATTCTTCTTGTTAGTACAAAATTTTACAATTCTCTATTAAGTTCATTTAAAAAGTTTCATTTGTTTCTAAGTAATTTATATAATGTGTGTAAATACTATGTATGTAAAAATATCAACTCTTAATAAAAGTAACTTTATTATTTAGCTTAATGAGAAGAAGTTCTCAAAAAATACTTATTCGAATATGCAGCCTGGCATGTCAAATTTAATTTTTTTGAAAAAAAATCTGGATTTGTTCTAAAAAAGTTTGCCGTCTGCTGTATAAACTTATGCATACATGTCTTGTAAGGTTTTTTAGATCGACAGGTACTATGTTCTCTTAAACAGCGTATAATATTTTATGGATACTCTACAGGCTTCTGATTTTTATGAACTTAGAATTCGAAGTATATTGTTGTAAAAGTATCTACCTAGTAAAAGTGCTTTTCCGTGAGTAAAAGCAAATAATTAAAATAAAGAATGCACAAAATAGGGGGGCGAAAAACTTACAGGCGCTGGGGATCCACATCCAGAGGAATCGTGTTCATGGAAAGAGTGTATACCGTGGTCAGCCATGCTGTGTACTATGGGATATTAATTTAAGCTTCTCCCCTCAGCCTGTTTGTCACTTAACGGGACAACGTCGCTAAAGCGAGTTGACTATCTTGAACGGAAATAATTCCGGTTAATCTGGGAGATAACAACGATACTATTTTCTGCTGGAGGTGAAGGGAGAGTGTTTGGAATATGCATGCGCGTCAGAACTGCCTGACTTTCAAATGCTTGACTCATATAACTGAAAAAGTCAGTTTCAATTTCACTCTTGGGTTTCTATCAGGGTTGGTTGATTTATACCACCTTAGTGTAAATCATGATTCAAATCACCGGCTTTTTAAAGAAGTTGAAGTTGGTTAAAATTAATATATTTTAAACAGCAAATTTTCTCTTTTGAGAAATTATGAGAATTATTAAGTATATTATGTATGAAAAAGTGGGTAGTTTTACTATTATTATGTTCTTAAATTATATTTCCTGCGGATGCTAAGGATAACCACTAAGTTTTAGTTTAAGGTTTAAATTTATCCAATCAACAAACATGACCCTATACTGATCATTCGTAAAAAGTATGTGCATGGAATACTTTCGATGGCTAAACAATTAATAAAAAATAACTATTAAAATTATTAAGATTTTAGGATGAAATTCTAGATACTTTCACATAAATATAATGCTAATAATATATTTTTAAGTAGATTGAACAAAAACAAGTTAATTTGAAAGTCCATTGTCCCCTTAATATGTTGCTCATAGTTTCTCATTAAGACGTCAATAATGTACTGAAATAGGTGGTTCAAAATATTAGTCTCAGATTTCAATTTATCTAAATATTGTTAACCTTTTCTAACATAGAATTTTTTCTGATCATTTTTAGCATTTATTCACGATACTCAGTCTTTTAATCATCAAGCAGAGAAAGGGAATTGTATATTCGTTTAAGAAGGCTCTATCTCTCTAATATACATATATAGGGACATTCCTTCAAAGAAAGTTCATGGGACTTCTTGAAACCTCTTCTAAGTTAATATCAGCACAAGTTTGAATACAAAAAGTCTTGAGGAAAGGCGCTAGATTAAGTAGTGTGGAAATTATTGAAACAAATAGGAGTAACCAGCTGCAAACGCTATTCCTCCTATGAAACGTTTGAAACAGTCAAATAACAAAACACAATGACTTAACAAATACGCTGATGGTCACTCTCAGGCTTCTAAACTTATCCGTATTTACTTGACAAATGGAATCGACAAAATATATGTTATCTGGAGATATGCTTGGGTTTTTTTGTGCATGCGAAAGAATTTGAGGTGGCAGATTCTCAGTCGTTCACAGAGTGCAAACGCTTGCTCTACAACACACACAGACATATACAAAGGAAAAAGCAGTTATACGAGGTGTCCAAAACGGAACTGTTCGTGGCTCTCAAAAACCCAAGCATGAAATGAGTCGTATTTTATTCACGTTTTTGCTTGGCTGTTCAGTATATTTTACAGAACAAAAACATATGTTGTAAATTCGTAGAAATCGTTTTTGTGACACTTTCTTCGAATTTTGATTCAATAGAAGCTCACATTCGTGGCTCATATGATTGGATTGTTCTGATAGATATGGGTTCCGCCCATTTCAGGTACTAGTAACTAAGACACATCACAATTAGTATTTGTTTTTTTATGGCATTACGAAATAACATATGATATTACTTTTGGTATTATTAATGTGTTCACTTTGATAACAAACACTATTTTAGATATGGACGAGAATAAAAGCTTCCGTTATAAATGAACCAAAAGAATTTTCATATAAGAATAAAGGTAGATGTTTTTAAAATGGAATAAATTATGCACAAGCGAAAAGAATAATACTTTACGACTGAAAATATGGATATTCCAATTTTAGTCTCATACTTAGTTTTGCTTACTTTTTTTTAAAAAGAATTTGTTGATTCTTTATTAAAATGATTTTCCGAATAGTTCTAGTTTATTTTGCCGATGCGGGCAAAAAAGTTTGAAGTGGTTTTCAGTTTTATTCTCTAAAAAGCAAACATTTATATAATCATTTATTTAAAGAGTTTGAAAGAAAACATATATGCGTAGGAAATTTTTGTTTAAATCTGAATGCGAACAAGAAAAATGACCAAAAGAGCAGAAGAACCGGAATTTCTGTGAAATAAGATGAGGAAAATATAATAAGAAATGAAGATAGGAGTAAATATATGGGGTAGAAAAATGTGAAAACTCAAAATATTGTTATGAGGTGGTGAATCATTGTTCAGGAAATGATCATAGAGTACAATTCTTTGCATTCTGAATAGGAAAAACAAATACTGCAGAAGGACGAAAGAATTTGAAAATATCTAGTCACAAATAAATGAATTATTAGGATGCTTTGTGTTAGCATTTCTGTATTTTTTCTAGTTTA
>CM063508.1:165270818-165290818 GCA_032207245.1 Pardosa pseudoannulata | reverse complement strand
AACAGAAATTACCGTTTGGCGGTGGTCTGAGGCGACAAGCGCGCTCTCTGGCCAGGAGTTTCGAAATAACTACGCGTGCTTTGCCAGTCGAAAGTTCTCCCGCTCGCCACCAGTTGAGCCTACATTGCCCAGAAATCCAGGTGCTCATCTTCCGAAGCTCTTCTCCGGCTTTTTCCCGACTCATTTTTTCCCCTTTTTCCGATATGTGCTCCTGAAATCCTCGAAATAGCAGCAGGAGGTGAGTGAGTAAGGGTGCACTTTTTTTTTCCTGTCGGCATTGTATCGGCGGACGATTCGTCGTCTACTCTAAATGATTCACATCCGTTGTTCGCCGTTGTGGACATGTATATATTTGTTACTTACACGAGTATTAGAATGATTCGAAAAAAGTTATAGGAATTTGAATGCCATTTTTCTCACCTTTCGCGACGTGTGTGCGCTGACGGCTTTTGAGTTTCACTTTCCTTCTCGTTTAGTTTAGAGGGAACATGCTGGATTTTAGACTCGAGAGCTGATTAAGGAAACTTCAAATTTTCCCGCACAAAATTTTAAAACTTGAGAGTCTGCTTTTGTAAATTTTTTCTTTGTAAGATCTTGTTAAATATAAACTGTTGAGAAATTTCTTTAAACGAGAGGGCATTATCTCAATGAATTAATTTTCATAGGATTTTAATTTTTTTTTTGAAATAAAGAAAATTTTGTAGTAAAACCGGAGAATAATGCGATGAAATCTTGCAGATTTTAGTCAAAGAACTAGATAGTTGTTAATTAAGAGATTTTACTGATTCTTGTTTTATTTAACCTTTTAACGATATATATTATAGATAAAATTATTATATATTTCTTCCTGAACTATTTATTTTTGATTACTCATGAAAATTTTTAAATAAATAATATTTTTTTTTTAAAATAAAAAGTGATTTTATAGCACTAATTGTATAGCAATATTTTGTGCTAGTATTAGAAAAGTAAAAATAATTCCTATTTTACAGAAAATAATTAGACATGTTGAAATTCTCTCTAAATATGTAACATATATATATATATATATATATATATATATATATATATATATATACATATATATTTATATATATATATATTTATATATATATATTTATATATATATATATATATTTATATATATATGTATATATTCATATATATATATGTATATATAGATATATCTGTTTGTGTGTGTAAATTAAAATGTTAAGAGAAATAATTTAATTCGTTTATTATTGTAGTTTCGTATTTAGTTATGTAAAGGAAATATCACATTATTATTATTGAGGATAACTAAATGTAGTATCAATGAAGTCACAGTAAATGCTTTTATTTTCTGTCGGTGTGTTCTAAGACTTTTGTTTCTAATGTAATATTACCTAAATTTAAATTTGCTATTGTTTATGCATGGCTATACTACTATATAAAACAGATAGTTTGTGATTTTTTCTAGATAAACCAAGATGTTTTAAATTATCTAAGAATAAATTTTCGCCTAAAAATAGTAGTTATTTTGCTGGTTCCAAAAATGTATAGTACTCATAAACATAAAGATTTAAACTTTAGTTAATTAGAACTATAGGACGTAAACAAACAAGAAATTATAAAGTCATTTGATCCTCTTATAAAATGTGTTTTATTAGTAAGTAAATCCTAAAAATTCTATTCATATGAAAAAGTGAAATTTTACATGAATGTTTGTGTAACTTCTTATTCAAGGAATACAATTTAATTATTTTGTATATGATGCTATCTTTGTTTCATCAAGTTTAAGTTAAATATCTTTTTTTCAGTATTTGCAATTTTTTTAATATAACTAATTTTATAAAATTTAACAATCTACATAGTTGAATAATAATTAATACATTTATATATTTACGTATTTTTGTAAATAGTAAAACATATTTTAGCTTTACACACAAAATTTTTTTAAGTGAAAATATATTTATATTACTGAATATTATAATACTAATTTTGGTAATTGTTATATGATTTTCTGTGTTATTCTGGAAATAATCGGAAGGTATTTTACTGTAATGTAGTAAAAATCATGTAGTTTACACAAACATGACACTTCAGCTGAGATAATTTCTTTCCTTAAAGATATACATTCTTTCATAATTTGAAACTTTTATGTTCTGCACTGCTGGAAACATTTCAGTTACGCTATCAGTTTATACATAAAAAAAAACTTTTTCTACATATAAAGGAATAATTTGTTGCTAAATAAAAATACATAAACGTATAAAATATAAAAATAAATATAAATAATATATAATATTATAAATAGTATATAAATATATAAAAAATATATAAATATCAGTTACGCTATCAGTTTTATACACAAAAAAGAAATTTTTACTACATATAAAGGATTAGTTTGTTGCTAAATAAAAAAATATATAAAGATATAAAAATATATAAAAATAAATATAAATAATATATAATAATATATAAATAATGTATAAATATATAAAAATATATAAATATCAGTTACGCTATCAGTTTATACATAAAAAAAAACTTTTTCTACATATAAAGGAATAATTTGTTGCTAAATAAAAATACATAAACTGAAATTAATTTTAGTTTTATTTCAAGGATTTGGCACTTTTCAATTGCTTACAAAAGTTTATGTCACATTATCAGTTTATTTGAATTTTCTAGAATTTAACTAACGAATCATTTTGAGAAAGGCATTTTATACTGAACTTTCTTTTTTAATTTTCTGTTGTATAAAATCTTTTATATTAAAATGTTTTTTCATATCTTTAAAAGAAATATTGGTGCTTGATGAAAGAGTACATCTTTCAGTAGGTTATAAATGTTTAAATGTTTTTCATATCTTTAAAAAAATCTTGTTTATTGCTGAAAGAGTACATCTTTCAGTAGGCCATAAATTTTTTAATATTTAAATTAAAGTGATCTTTAAAACTATGTTCTATAGAATAGTCGATTAAAAATACATAAATCTTTAATGATAATAAAGAAATTCGAAGTTCGAAGTTCAAAGTAGAAGTGAAATAAATAGAACTTTAAAATTTTACAGATTATAATATTTTCTTCATTTTGTTAATTTATTCAATAGTAATGTTTTTAATTTTTAAATAGAAATTTCAATGTTCAATAGAAATTTATTTATTATAAATATTCTTTCCATAGAAATTTCCTTATTTCATAGGAGTTAAATATCTCAAAGAATTTTGTATAATACTGTTAAGAGTATTAAAAGTATAATGTTATAATAATTTTAATATAAAATAAACACATTTTTTAAAAATAATTACCATTTAAAAAAATTCAAACTGAAAATGAATTTTCATAATTTTTTTTTTAAATTAACATTAAATCAACATATATTTTTAAAATGAATTATGAAATGAATATTTGCTTTTAATAAGAAATAATGTTAATTTTTTTAAATTAGAAAATTTAACTGATAAATTTTTCCAGAAAAATAGCATGAAAATTCATTTTTTTACAAAATACATTATATTGCTTTAGTTTTAATTAAAAAGATATGTGTAATAGTAAGTAAATATAATACAATCAACGGTAGCTCAGTTAGCAAAGGCTTCGAGCTTGTAATCAAACGATTATGATTACAGGGCACAAGTTGGCCAAAAGACCGTCCTGTTCGATAATGGAGTTTAGGAGTGTAAAATAGGTTCATAGTAGCAATTTTTACTAAGTTTAAATCATACCTACGGAGGTGACAATGCAAAGTTTGGGGTCTTCTGATTATAGTCTACCTTCTTAAATTATACGAGCGGATCTAACTTCGACTTACTGTAGTTCTTTCCACTGCTCTTACTTGTGGTACTTGGTTGGATCACGAGCTTGCATTGTCGAAGTGGCGTTAGGAGCTACAACAACAACAACAAATATCCTAATATCCTACAATACTACAATAAACCAGATAATTGTTTAATATAACAAGTCAGTAAAGCCCTCATTATATATATATATATAATATATATATATATATATATATATATATATATATATATATATTATATATATATATATATAATATATATATATATGTAATATATGTATATATGTATATATATACATATATATATATATATATACATACATATAAATATATATATAAATAAATATATAAATATAAATATATATACACATATATATATACAACACAAACATATATATATATAATATAAATATATATATATATATATATATATATATATATATATATTTATAATATATATAATATAATATTAATATATATATATATATATATATATATATATATATATATATATATATATAATACATATATATATGTTTTATAATATATAGAAATATTAAACAGAAAATTAAATATAAAATTTCTATACACAAACATGTATAGATATATATAAAAAAAAGATATTATATATTTTATGTATATATTAATTATATTTATATAATTCTTTATAAAATATATATTAATATTTAAATAAATTACATTTAAAAAGATATTAATATATATTACATATAATAACTTTACATATATATACATATATATATATATAATATAATATTAAGAAAATTTATATAAAAAATATTTATAAAGATCTTTTTTGTTATACTAAAATTAATAAGACAATATACAGACTATTTATAAATTTATCTTACAAATTTAGATGCTATATATAATAAAACGATATAAATATAAATAAAAATAGTCACAAATTCCTTAGAAAAAAATATCGTAAAATATTATAGTTTTTATTATAAACAAAAAAGTAAATAAAAGAAGAAAAATATTTATGACTATAGAACAGAATACTAAACAGACAATCCATAAGAGAATGTTCTAATTTGTACCTCAGAAATGACATGTTCTTATAAAGAATTATTTTACATACCGGCAGTCCTTCTTCCATTGTCAGCTGTGCTAAAATCTCTGTCGCAACTTCGAACAATTTTTATAAACTTTCCCGTCATTGACTGATAAGCATTGTCTGTATTAATCCTCTTTCTGCCAAATAAATATTTCTATTTTCTAGTATCTTTTTTCGTCACTCGATGTCACTTCATTGCTATTTTCAAATTTTATCTGATTAAGCTTGGTAGATCACATGTATGGTTATTAATATCTATTTTATCTGAATTTGTTGGTTGAATTTGGCAAGATCCTCTAAAAAGACATTATGAGATAAATGATCATTCAAATTCATAAGCAAATTGTAAAAAATTGTAACACATAGTTCACGTGTGATCACCTTTCTGAACCACAGGATAGAAATATGAAAAAAAGTTCAATAAAATCACATTACTGAAAGTTTGACTAAGATACGATAAAATTTCCAATTCGACGACATTGATTTCGAGCTCCGCTAAGGAAAAAAAAAATTTTTTTATATATATTTATGTTTTCAATAACATTGCGTGTTATGGAAACTTTAAGAATGAAATGAAATAATTGCTTTTGATTATGATACTTATAGTTTACTCCTTTCAGAATCACGGTATCTCGCAAAAACAGCAATTTCGCACCCGAGGATAGGTTGACGACCTAAATCGCCATTTTACTAATAAATTGACACGTAAAATAGGTTCGGGGGTCGCAAGTCCTATAAGGTACAAAAGAATCTACAGGTGAATGAAGCCAGGATTCACTTCATTGCTTCTAAATTACGAGGACCTACTCTTAGAAAGTCCAACCTCTAGTCAAGAACTAATTTGCTTCTGAAGTCATAGACTTATAAATAGGCAAGACAACAACCACCAACCATTTTTTTATGCATATATTTTATTTTGCATAAACGTACACCCCGCTTGTGAGATCCTCTCTGTATTACAAATATTCCATGCTAAAGGTCTTTTTTATTATACTGCAACAGAGACATGCTTTTGTATTGTGACGCACAGTTACTGAAAAAGAACATTTTGGTACATATCATATGTTTTATGATTACACTAGATAGCATCATTTTGGACAAAAATCTCACGTCTTTGGTTTCAATTAAACCGGAATTGATTAACATATGACTACATGAAACAATCCAGTTAAGTAATCGACTCCCTTTAGAGACTGATATCTAGAAAACCTATCACTATCATTTTACGTTTTTGTTTAAATGTAACTCATCTTACAGATAAAAGTAACGCCATGCAAGTTGGTCATTAAATCTTCCTTCGGAAAGGACCATAAAAAATAACAAATGGTTACTCAACTAATTTTATGTTTATGATTTTATCAAATTAGAACCAGTTAAAATTTAGAAATAATCTACAAATGCATATCGGACATAAAACAAACAAACTTATAAATAAAAACATGAACTCTTAAAAAGTTCTTAAGTCCTTCTGCATATAGTTCTTTTATTTCAAGTAGTTCTAGTGTTGTTTTTAATGCAACCAGGAAGGGCCAAGTTTGTGAGCCAGAGGCTACTTAAATTACAGCGTAGTATTATGCCTTTCATTTTGAGAAGCATCGCTAGGGTGAAAGAAGGATTTCTAACTCAAAGTGGGTTCTCGTAATTAGGAAGCAGGCGCCAAGCAGAAAATCTCGTCCACCTCGTCCTGCCAATTCCAGAGGAACTTGGAGAACATTGTGATCACTAGCTTATTTCACATGTACCAGCCACTATTAGCGAACACGATGGTTTTTGACTGGTTTCAAATCCACTCACCACCGTATGTTAATGAGTTGACGCTGTGACGTCGCTACACCCCATTGGCTACACAAAGCCCAGGGCAGGGCGAGATTCTGTCTAGGTTTTTGACACTACACTACAAAGGGTTGTCGATTCGACCACTCCTTGAGATGTCCAAGGTGAATCGGAATGACGGACAGAACAACGAAATGTCAGACAGTGAAGAGCCATCGAAGGAACAAATCAGAGGCTACCAGAACAGCGACGCGGAAAGAAAAGAACAATGGGAAGAGGCGAAAGGTGACTTCAGGCGGTGCGAGTTTTTCGCCGGAGATTCCCCAGGAGAAGAGAACAAGATGTTGAATTGCGGCGGTTCGTTTTTTTGGAATCTAGCTTTGTGGGGACTCAAGGAGACAGTTGTACCACTGTACAACGATATCTGTTGGCACCTGTCCGCAGATTTTTTTTTGGTTCGTCTTGAACCTGGGACTTTTAGGTCCGCACCAGTCCGCCTGAGCCCTATTCTATTTGGAAAATTTGTACATAGTCCATTTTAATCAAGAATAAACGTTGTTATTGTTTCTAAGCTGTACGTCGTGTCATAACCACTCCGACACGTACATACTACCCGAGGATCTCGTGACGTTACAACGCCTTTGTCAACTGAGCAATCACGAATAATGAAAGTATTACTTTACAAAATTAAAACTGTAGGAAACTCTAGAAATAAAAACTATTTTATTATTAAAATAAACTGCAGTATATTATTAACAATTTCCATTAAATACAGCAGGTTGATTGAAAACTGGACGGAAAACTTATTTCTATTGAACTTGAAAAAATCTTACTTTGATAATACTGAAAAAGATTCTGAAATTGGGCAGTCGTCCATCCACCAAAGATGTGGAAGAATATAATGATATTAAATGAGATTTATAGCTTTAAATATAAAGCTGCAAGGCCATTGTAGTCATAATTTTTATCTTTTATGTTGCCGAGAAGCGAATTATATTTAAATTATAGTGGTAAGATGTAATTGTGTAATGTGAAAACTTAGGATTAATTCTAACAACACTTGGTGTAAGATGGTAAGGTTCATGTAGCTATTGCTCTAGCGTTAATAAGTGCAAACTTAATCACTTGTCGGAATAAATGAACTTTTCCAAGTAAAACAACATTACATAAGACAATTATTATTCATTTTTGTTACATGTTTATGAATATTTAGTACGCTTGTTCTAGATTTATGTTTAACAGAACTAAATGAGTATCCAGCCATAGAGAAAATGAAAACTTTTTACCGCCAGTATGTTAATTTTTATCCCACATTCTTACGACACAGGAGAGAAAATTGTATCTTAAGTCTAGGTACTGTTAATTAAGATAAAAAATTAATGAGCTTTTCAAAAGCGGAGAAAAACTAATTCAAAACCCTAAAAAAAAATAAAATTTTTTAGAAGAGCCGAAGGCTGGCGGGCACACACCTTTATTAAATAATTCATAAAATTTTTTAGTAAGTCAAGAGGTTATGTTTCTTATTAAATTAGTTTCACTAATTACTGACCTAAACTATTTTTTGAACGTTTCATATTTAATTAGCATCCAAAGTTTTAATTAGTTTAGACGAAATTGCTTTGGTTGATGTAAGTTAAAGGTTATGAAGTAGGTAAAGAAAACTTATGAAATTTCTTGTTACGATATTATGCTGGAGACTTTCACGCTAGAGTAAGAGTTTAAATGAAATGTATAGATTGCAGATGGATCGTAATTTCGTTTTTACGATTAATTTCACTTCTTCTTAAAATGTCTTTTAATTAATTTATTGGATTGGTTGTTGAGGAAGTTATTAAAAGCTATAATAAGTGCCCATTTTTCGTATGGATCAAGGAATAATTGCTTTAAAAAACACAGCATTTTAAAATTCTTCACATCATCACCTCTGATATAAAACCAATTGGTGTCATTTTGTATTAGTAACATTTTTGTCGTTTATCCAAACTTCGTATTGAAATATCACATACATTTCACAGAAATTTAATTTTGTAAAACATAAATTAACTAGCATACAGCCCGTCATATGACGGGATCAGTAAAATTTTTAATTTTCCAAAATTGTAAAGTACCTTATGAGGCAGGTAAAAAATGGTTTGTTTTTTGGCTGAGAATTGTCTTTCAACAAAAAATAATCGATGATTCAATTTAAAATTATTACATATGTACCTAATGTATTATTTAAGCCAAATGCAAAAGAAAATTATTGACATCATATCTAAGTTCAATGATAAAACGTATGAATATAAGGCATAATTTAAATAATTTAAAATAAGAAATGATTCAATGAGATGGTTAAAGAAATGACGTCATAATGCTAGAAAAATGTTATTTTTACCTATTTGCTGTGTGATAAATTGATAAATTTAACCGCCTGCTCTTAACCGGGGAAAATAGGAGTTGTAATAATACCATTAAAAACTCGAAAAGAGGGAAGGGGTGGATTTCGAACGTTTTAACGAAGGCAGTATTTTTCGCTGTGATATGAAGCATATTTATACCAATTTATTTTAGAATCGGATCGATAGTTTAGGAGAAGATAAACATTACTCTCTTTGAATTTTGCTAACTATGGATGCCTCTATCCATTCCAGGTCCAACCGCTTCATAAAATCGAGGACAGACGGACAGATAACTTAGGCTATTATTATTTAGGGGATGAAATAGTACAATAAGTAACTGTTTTATAAATTTATATTAACCTCTTGCCTTATGAATCGATCTACAATTGTGTGTGCCACTTTCGATAAAAGCATTTCTCTTGCATCGTGACCAGAAGCAATTTCATCACTAAATTCTGCGCACGTTTTTTTACAGGACAAACTACATTGCTATCTTCAGATGTGTCCAAATTGGTATCTGTTTCAGTTTCTAAGGTTTAATCAGGACATTTTCCAGCACCTTTATTAGTATCAATTTTTCTTTTTGCCATTAGGTTAAACTTTTAGATTTTTTAAAGAATTTTTTAAGCACCAACAGTTAATTATTTATTCCATGTAATACTCTATTGCAATTACGCATAAGAATAAGCGACGAACTCTTATATTGCAACTGTAACAAACAGTAACGCAAAAACAAAAACTTTATCGCCTAAAAACAATAACATGTCTCATACGAGCTTTTCACTTTTGGCCAGACAGAATCATCACGTGTGTGATACGAGGTTCTCATTTTAGGCACAGCAGTATGATCACGTCTCCCATACGTTGTTTTAACCCTCTAAGCGGTTCGCACATACAATTCCGCCAAATCGATGATGTCTTCAAAGCGTTGTCACGTACAATTTTTGACCTATAAAAGCCTTCCGAAAATGGATGTAATGTACATTTCTGCCAGTGTTTGAGGTAGGAGGGTCAGGTTGATTGTTTAGAAACTGCATCTCTCTTTGATTTATTGAGGAATGCACCCCTACTCCCTGAAGCACAAAGACGCTGATAACAGATGTATCTTTAATTACACCACTTAAATATCTTGGATAACTTTCGTAAAAAAATATAAATAATTTTCTAAAATAATATTTTTATTTGTACTTTTAGAATCCATTATTTCTTATGTTTTGATCTAAGAGACTTAACGAGATTTATGTGTATTAAAAATTAACAATCTGTAATATCTATCTATATATCTATTTATAACCGGGAGTAAAGGGACAGTAACGAGGGTGGGTTTCCAGTACTCCATTCTAGTTGACAAAGGGTGAAGTTAAAAATCATAGAATGATTTGGCCATTGACACAATAAACCTTTAGCGCATTTTTGAAGACTTTTTTTAATCGGTGTGTTCCACTCGGAGGATTAAGGCAAAGGGTTAAATATATAAAATAGTAACTTAGATATTAGAGACAAAATATAAATTTATAAAATAGTACAATAAGTTTTGGATAACAACATGAACTTTGCTATCCAGAAATTATAAACAAATTTTGAATTATGATCAATTTAGTTGTCTTATAATTTTTAGAAATGAATACAAAAATTCTCCATATGTCAAAAGTCACCAATGGAGTTTTCTACTAAAGCTATACCATAAAAAGCTTTCTTTGTTAATGATTCAAAAGGTTATTCTAATTTTTAATTACATGAATCCAATGCAAGGAATACAAGTTTATTCTGTCAAGTTGTCAATAATTGAGAGCATATTATGGCATTAGACAACATTCACCAAACTTTATTTATTTTGACAACGGTTATACAACAACATAATCATGACGGTCAATACAGTAGAAGAATAAGCAGTGCGTTATCCTTATTTTGTTGTCCATTTTAATAAATCTTAAAATTTCAAATCTGCTCAGTGCACTTAGTCATTACAAGTAAATAAATAAATGTAAAAATATTTTCAAGTTGATGAGTTTAATACAGTGTAATAATTCATAAAACGTAAAATATTCTTAAAATGTATTTATATTTTTATTAGTTACTTTAATTTAATAATAATAACAATAATATTTATTGTTATTTATTTACCTATAAATGAATAGAAAATTTATATTCGGAATTGAATGCTTTTTACTATTAAAAAATTAATATAGAATAATCCTCACTGCTATAAGTTTTACACCATAGAATTAGAGAGAGGTATAAAAAAACTGCAGGGCAACTGCATATGAACCCACCAATTTGATCTATAATATAGTTTAACTCATAAAAGACATCTTAATCTCTCATTACATTGGAAGAAGTAGGAAAAAGGTACATGAGCTAACCTTATTTTAATATAACTGAAAAGAACAGAACTGCCTCTGTAAAAACCTAAAATTTATTCTAAATATGAAGTATCTAAATTTAAAGTTCTAAATATAAATTTTCCTGTAACCCATTTTTATTCTTTACATTCTTGGATACACACTAAATTTCTTGTAATTCAGTTTTGGTTTTGGAGTGCTATGGTCTATTTTTTTGCAACACGAGGGCTAATGAGACCGGGACCTACAGTTTAAAGCCGATTCCGAACGGCTACGAACATCCATGCCACTGTGGGATTCGAACCCACGAGCTCCGGTACCAAAGTCTGCACCCTAACCAATCGGCCATCGTTCGGCTTCCTTGTAATTCGGAGTACTTTAGTACTTCTTTGAATCATAATTGCTAATAAGACTTATGAATGATTGGTTGGTTGGTGTCATGTCAATATAGATATCATAAAACGTTTCATGAAAAGATGACTGCCACTGCCTCGAGACATAGAACTTCTAAGAGTGGGTCCTCGTAATTTAAAAGTGAGGACCAAGCAAATGCCCCCATGCTTGGCCTGCCATTTTCAGAAGTATAGTTTAAGAACTTAAAGGACATCGTGACTACGAACCTATTTTACTTTCATCAGGCGCCACTCATGAATGCAGCCGATTTTTGGCTTGTTGAAGTCTCGATTTCTCTTCCACCTGGTTACGAGACTGACACTTTTGCAGACTGAGTGACCACGGCTTAGACTGATAAATAATGGAAAATAATCAAACAGCTGGGAAACGCCAGGTACTATATGTTGTGAAGACTCCCCTTACTTCAGAGCACGAGCCAAAACCAGCTGATCAGAAAATCCCTCCTGTTTCGACCGGTTAACAATAGCATGGCGACACCTAGTCGGGGATGTTGACTTTCCGATTGATTTTTTGGTTTTGGTTTGGAGTGCTACGGTCTACGTTTTTGCAACACGAGGGCTAATGAGACCGGGACCAACAGTTTAAAGCCGATTACCAACGGCTACCAACATCCATGCCATTGTGGGATTCGAACCCACGAACTCCGGTACCGAAGGCCAACACACTAACCAATCGGCCATCGTTCGGCAACATTCCGATTGAATAGACGTCATGTCCCTTGATAGGTGGTGGTAATGAGGCCAGAGGATTACACCGAGTTTTCTGAATCGGGACAGCCAGCGAATGAGGATTCAGCTAAAAAAAACTAACTGTAACCTTAGCTGGAGTTCTCAAGTAACTGGGATCTTAACTGACCAAAAAACAGTTGTCGGGACCTAACTGACCCCAGGTATAAAAAGCCCAGAATTTTGCGACCCGGGGCTTTCCCACATTTTTTACGTAGGTGCTTTGACCTCTTGGAGGCTTTCGCGTCTTTTGACCAGAGCCAGCCTTCTAGTGATTATGAACGGGAAATTCATAAAGTCCGCTCATATAGGAAGCGGCAGAGTCTCTGATACCGAACGGGGGATAAATTGGGTTTGCATTTGCACCCTGGTAAACCTTCCCCACCCGTGTGGGATTATTTAATCTCTTTTGTTTCGACTGTGATCGTCGTGAGGATGTTATGCAGGCAACCATCCTTTGCAGTTCGACATGTTTTGGGAGATTAGAATCTCCTTGTATATAGCCGTATTTACTCAAGAAATAAAAGTGATTTCCAATTCTATATAAGTCTGTGATCCTTCTTCGCGTTACTTCTTCAAACACGAACATTGAAGGCGTCACAATGTAGGTGGTGTTTTATACAAATAAATATGTTTTTCAAACATATTTTTTTCCATCATACGGCAGTAGGAAGGATAAGAGTATGGTTTCTATATGCTAGATTTCTCATACGTGTACGTTAGTATGGGCACAATACTGGTAAATATAAGCTTCCATAATTTACTTTATTACTGTATTGAAAACTGCCTTGCGTGCTAGGAAGTAAAATTCAATTTGTTTGAAAATTTATAACACAATTATAAAAAATTTTATGCCATTACTAGACTAGTAGACCTAAAATATTGCGCAGAACTGTACTTCTTACAGGAAAGTGGTGCATGGACAGTATTTCTTATCAGGAGATTACTCCGACGAAAGGAATATGCATTCAATATTTTAAAAGCAGTAAAGCAGGACCATGAACTTTCACTAAAGAACACTGACGAAAAGAAAAAAATATATATTTTCAATAATTTATAATCTTTAATTCACTAAAAGTTTTCCAGAAGATTTCTCTTTTCTTGTCAACAAGGGAAACACTTCAATGAATTTTTTACTAAATTTATTGTGTAGCGGAACTTCAAGAAAATGCCTAACACAAATGCAATGAATACTATATGAGCTATTGTCTACTTCTTGATTTTATTTTTCCGCTGAAAAATATCTTTTGCTCAAGACGAGATTTGTGCACGATTATTTTCGGATAATATAAAATATTTAGAACATTATTCTATTTACGAAAGCTTCTAAATACATAATTTTCTTTATGGTTTCTGTAACTTTAGTACATAAAATTCCTTTTGCACCTATGCATATAATCACATGCATGTAACGGGGAATAAATATATATAATATATATATATATATATATATATATATATATATATATATATATATATATATATACATATATATATATATATATATATATATATATATATATATATATATATATATATATATATATATATATATATACATATATATATATATATACATATATATATATATACATATATATATATATATATATATATATATATATATATATACATATATATATATATATATATATATATATATATATATATATACATATATACATATATAATATATATATATATATATACATACATATATATACATACATATATATATATATATATATTATATATATATATATATATACATATATATATATATACATATATATATATATATATACATATATATATATATATATATATATATACATATATATATATATATATATATATATATATATATATATATATATATATATATATATATATATATATATATATATATATAATATATATATATATATATATATATAATATATATATATATATATATATATATATATATATATATATATATATATATATATATATATATATATATATATATATATATATATATATATATATATATATATATATATATATATATATATATATATATATATATATATATATAATATATATATATAAACGTGTTTTTGATGTGAGATTTCATAACAAAAATTTAACCCCATAAAAGTATACACTCAAGAGTCAAAACATTATGACCACCCCTACATTTTGCAATGAACTCTCCTGGATGACTTGGAAGGCACGTGATCAGGTGGAAGTGGTATTTAACTAGTGCTGGAAAATCTGAAGAATCATTCTTTTACTTACTTCTGTTTGTGATGGGAAAGGCTGCGGATCTAAGCGATTTTGACAGAGGGCAGATTGTAATGGCTGAAAGGCTCGGAACAAGTATATCCGAAACGGCATGACTCGTGTGTTGTTCGCGATCTACAGTTGTTAGTACTTATGAAAAGTGGATGAATGACGGTGAAACCAGCAGTGGACGATATGGTGTTGGACATCCACACGCTATCAAAGAAAAAGGTTGTCGGAGACTGTCTCGTATGGTGAAGCAAAACCGGAGCCAGACAGTGGCTCAGCTGACAACCCAATACAATGCAGGGCCAAGTAGAATACTATCGGAGCACACTGTTCAGCGGACACTGTTGGATATGGGGCTTCGCAGCAAACGTTCCACTCGGGTACCTTTGCTGACCAAGCGTCATCGCTAACTGTGGCTGCGCTGGGCCCGGGAACATCACGACTGGTCCATGGATTAGGGGAAGAGAGCTGCCTGGTCAGATGAATCCAACCACTCTTAATGAACACGGCGGATACTTGTTCAGCTCAAGCTATCCCACATTCCTCCTGTTAGGAGATTGATTTTGCCGAGTGAGCTATCGTGGCTCAATCCCTAGTTTATTCTATTAATCCTCATGTTCATCAAATCAAACAATTAAGCTTTCATGCGAAACTTGTATCAACTAATATCGTCATTTGGTACGAATTTTACAATCCAATTATGATAATTGCAATGTTTTAGGGTAACAACAATGAACGGATCATCCTTTGATGATCGCTTTGAAGATAACATTTTTGGGTATGTCGAAGATCTGCAGTATGATGGTACAAAGAGACAAATTATGACTAATAACTGCTCATTGTATCAGCCATAACCGATCTAACAGTTTTGTTGTAAACTGACCTATCACGGCTGACTTAAAGATTTATGAAAGTATCTAAATATAGGTTATATTTATTCAATGTTCAAATTAGATTTGTGATAATATTACTCTAACAATAAAAGCAATTCCGGAAATAAAAGAACTCATTATCAATGAATGAATGATATTTTCAATTCAATTTTTATTTATGAACTTAAGAGTTATATCCCAAATCAATATAAGAATTACATTTGGCGACAGAGTAACAGAACATGCTTAAGTGTTTTACCAGATAATTTAACCCTTTCGTGGACCATTTATTTCTCACTCCACGTTTCCAAACTTTTAAAACAGAGCTGCTAAGTTTATTCAATCGATCGAACAATTGATGACAGAGCAAAACCGGAGCGGGAATCAGTGTTCCCGTCGTTTCAATAACAAGACCAATATATTAGATTGGGTTTTGCGCTTCCCACAGGTGTATTTTGTAAGATCGTGTAGGTGGGAAGTAATCTGCCCACGGCCCACGAAAGGGTTAAAATGAACAAATATATCTTCAAATAAAATTATTACTTGCATACCAATAATTTTAAATACTTTTTAAAACTGTAACATAAATTAGCATATGAATAAAATTGGAGTGCAAAATATGGATTAAATATTGGTGCAACTGACTTTAAAACAAAAGAAATATACGAAATTTAAATTGATTCAATAGAAAACGAAATAAGTATGGTCAAAAAACAAAACAAAAACTATTATTTGAAAACATATTTTAAGTGCTATCAGATAAATGAAGTTACTTAAAACATTTTATTAATTTTAGCAAGAAATTAAAAGTTAAATATATCAAGTGGAACTAAAACCAATTCAGCAAACGTAATTTAGATTTTCCACCTCCCCACGCTCTTGAATTCTGAACTATTTAACTGTATAAAACCTTTCCAAGATCGATCTAAGTCATCATGCAAAATTCTGTCAACATCGATCCAGCAATTTCGGAATGTAAAAGAACATACATACAAGCATACACACACACACACACACATACACACATAAAGGATTTTGTTAGATCGTGTAGAGATTTAAAAGACGATTTTTTTTAAATCTCTACACAATTTACTAAAGAATTACTAAAATTTACTAAAGGATACCTTTTATCTTTATTTTTAGAAAACATAAAATAATTTGTTAACATCTACAAAACATACTTAAAATAGGAGACAGGTATGAAATGTCCAAGTATTAAAAACTGTGGATTTTGAGAGTTTTTGTATGTATAAAATTGAATAGTGATTTTGAAAATTTTAAATGATGGATAATCTTTAAATTTAAATTCAAAAATAAAAATAATTAACCAATTTACTTTAAAAATCAATAAAAATTTATCACATATTCAAGTTTTATTATAGAAGTCATAATATCATATAATAATATTATCAAAGGTTTCATTAATTAAAAGCTATTTAATAATTTAAAAACTAAAAATATTATCATGACTTATAATAATTAAAAATAACTTTACTGCTTCAACTTTTTAAATTTTGAATTAAATAAATTAACCATTTTTTTAATGGAAGTAGACATATAATGTACTTAACACAATTTTTATATTAATAAATTCTAATTTAATTAAATTCTCTTTTTTTTTCTCTCTCTTTTTAGCCTAATACCGTTTACAATAAATTCTAAAATATAAATTTTAAAATCTATGCTAGTTTTACCAATGAATTGAAAGAAAATTATCGAAATACATGCACTTGTTAAAACATTAAAATAAAGCGATATAAAGGAATTTTTTAAATTTTTAAACGAAATGCAATTAATTCAATTTTAAAGGAAAATTAAAAAGTTTAGTCTTATAATTTAAATAAATGATTCAAGGTTTTTTTCATTTTATGATTAAAGAAAAAATTTATTAAAGTAAAAATTAAAATAAAAATTTGAAAAATTTTATTAAAGTAAAAATTTGAATTGTATTTATTGAGGTGCTTTAAGGGCTGTTAAAGAAATCCAGAATGAATAAAAAATGTTCCCTTTTTATAACTGGGAGAGAAAAAATATGCTTATAAAAACTCAGGAAGATAAACAGAAAGATGAAAAAAAAAATTCTTTGATATTCTATTAATCACGGAATAACAAATTAATGAAAGGAAAACTAGCCTTTTTAAAAAGGATTAACTGAGAATAGAAGTCTGTGACATCCTAGAATAAAAAAAAAATAGAATAAATAAAACGGTGTAATTGGCGAGCATTCCTGAAAGTACTTATTAGGTCAGGGATGGCGAACTTTTTAATTAGTGTACCAGTGCAATAACAGTTTATTATTTTCAGGTATCCAGTGTGAAACTTATATATTTCTTTTAAAATTGATTTTTCAATTTGATCTCCTATAATTTACATAAAAATATTTGAATTTAAAAATTAATCCTTGTACTCTTGTAACAATGTGGCTTGGATTGGTTTTGGAATGCTACGGTCTATTTTTTGCAACACGAGGGCTTATGAGACCGGGACCCACTGCTTAAAGCCGATTCCGAATGGCTACGAACATCCATGCCATAGTGGGATTCGAACCCACGAACTCCGGATCCGAAGGCCAGTACCATAACCATTCGGCCATCGTTCGGGCCTTGTCACAATGTGAGAATTGCAGCTGTAATATGAAAGTTTTAAATGACATGCCGAGAGAG
The DNA here is from genome assembly GCA_032207245.1 of Pardosa pseudoannulata. Classification (NCBI taxonomy): domain Eukaryota; kingdom Metazoa; phylum Arthropoda; class Arachnida; order Araneae; family Lycosidae; genus Pardosa; species Pardosa pseudoannulata. Next base: position 165,272,512 of record CM063508.1, on the reverse strand, counting down.
GTGGGGAGCAGGGAATCCTGAAGTAGTCATGCCCCTACATCTTGTACTCTCAGGAATTGAATTCGAGTGCTTCTAGATAAGTTTCACTTTGTTAGCAACTGTCATTGTAATGTCAGATTTTGAAAACCTATGGATGTTACTCTAGAGAGAGGTGGGGAGGGGGGAATGCTGAAGTAGTCATGCCCCTACACCATGTATTCTCAGGAATTGAATTCGAGTGCTTCCAGATAAGTTTCACTTTGTTAGCAACTGTCATTGTAATGTCAGATTTTGAAAACCTATGGATGTTACTCTAGAGAGAGGTGGGGAGGGGGGAATGCTGAAGTAGTCATGCCCCTACACCTTGTATTCTCAGGAATTGAATTCGAGTGCTTCGAGATAAGTTTCACTTTGTTAGCAACTGTCATTGTAATGCCAGATTTTGAAAACTTATAGAAGTTACTCTAGAGAGAGGTGGGGAGGGGGGAATGCTGAAGTAGTCATGCCCCTACACCTTGTATTCTCAGGAATTGAATTTGAGTGCTTCCAGATAAGTTTCCCTTTGTTAGCAACTGTCATTGTAATGTCAGATTTTGAAAACTTATGAATATTACTCTAGAGAAAGGTGGGGAGGGGGGTATTGCTGAAGTAGTCATGCCCCTACACCTTGTATTCTCAGGAATTGAATTCGAGTGCTTCGGGATAAGTTTCACTTTGTTAGCAACTGTCATTGTAATGCCAGATTTTGAAAACTTATAGAAGTTACTCTAGAGAAATATGGAGGGAGGAATGCTGAAGTAGTCATGCCCCTACACCTTGTATTCTCAGGAATTGAATTCGAGTGCTTCGGGATAAGTTTCACTTTGTTAGCAACTGTCATTGTAATGCCAGATTTTGAAAACTTATAGAAGTTACTCTAGAAAGAAATATGGAGGGAGGAATCCTGAAGTAATCATGCTCCTACTCCTTGTATTCTCAGGAATTGAATTCGAGTGCTTCCAGATAAGTTTCACTTTGTTAGCAAGTGTCATTGTAATGTCAGATTTTAAAAACTTATGGAAATTACACTAGAGACCCTATATTGTTCTATAGTCCACATAGGATGGAGTTTATTATAGTCGGGCTACTTACTGATCACTGAAAACATAAATAAGCTTGAAAAGCCCATCGGAATGTCCTGAACTTCACGATTAAAACAACGTTACGAAATCCCTTGATTCAGTTTATGGATCTTACATTTGGAAGTGCAAATAGACATAGCAAAATGACGCATTGGAATAACGGTAGGTAAATTTACCTACTTTTCAATTATCGGTAATTTGGTAAATGAAAAACTGACTAGAGGTTTACCCTAAAATTCAGTCTTAGGACATTTCATTTTATTCATAATCGAGAAAGATACCATGTAAAATAAACGATACAAAAATAATACAAGCTCTCGGTTTATTTTCTTGAAACATGGCGACTCCTCATCGCCATCTTAGCTCCCTAAAATCTGACAAAGGAATCCGTATGAAACATTCAATAAGGACACTACAAGAGAAAGCAATAAAAATGGACAATCCTCCAATGAAAAAAACCCGTCAAATGACGGTCCAAATACCACCCTAACGTATAAAGAAACAATCAGGCCCAATTTAACACTAACTAAAATGTAAAAAAGAGGTAGAAAATGGGAAATTAACAGTAGTTTCCAATGTGCCACCTCTGAGTCT
>CM063508.1:165255818-165265818 GCA_032207245.1 Pardosa pseudoannulata | reverse complement strand
ATGGATGTTCGTAGCCGTTCGGAATTGGCTTTAAGCTGTAGGTCCCGGTCTCATTATCCCTTTTGTTGCAAAAAGTAGACCGTAGCATTCCAAACCAAACCAAGCGTATAAAGCATTAGATGTGTATATCAATGTGATGTTAAAATAGACAAAATCTTGAATGTCGACAGATGAACTGATTTTTTGCTGTGGCTGATAAAAATTCTGAAAATGATTTCAGTAGGATTTATTTAATATATAGATTCACTGACTGTGAAATTAAGAAATAAGAAAAGGATTAGGAAACTGATAGTTTGCGGAAATACAAACGCTCATATTTATTGATTCATGGACCATATTTTGATTTTTAGAGCAATAACTCAGGTAATTTGTTAGGTTGGTACAAACTTTATCATTGGAAAACTGATCATGAGAATTCTGGGACCTTTAAAGATTTTTTCTTTGGTACGGGTATGAACTCTGTACTTCCCTTGTTGTCTAAAACTTTCTTGGTTCAATCCAAAACTCATTCTCATGCTTCTGGTTTGTCTTAAAGAAATCTCCAGTACTATTTGACCACAATATTATAGATGTTCTAAAATTATAAATCCGTCGTTAAAATGGAACTGAATATCAACTTATAAACTTTTAATAAAATAGAATTAACTCGTTTTGTTTCGTACCACTAGGGAGATATGCTTCGAGGCTACACTGTGTAATAAACAGTGCAAAATTTGCATAAAAATTCGATATTTATATCTAATAGTAAGAATGTTACTAATAATAAGAATCAGCGAGGGTATTTTAATATTTTCCATAGATTAAACATATTTAAATACAAAAATTTTTTAATTTTATATCTATGTGAGACACTCCAGGTATATTTCTAATCGTCATATACCTTCTAAAATTTATCGGCTATCTATTTTGTACAGCATAAAATATAAATTAGTTGGAATTGATGTAATTCGAACAGTAAAAATGCATTTTTTTAAATTAAAAGGAATGATTCTAACATTTTGTACGGGAAAAATGAATATTTTTACTGTTATTATTTTGGCTTATATTTTCAGCGACCGTTTACGATAACCGCTAAGTTAGATTCTATGTCGTAAAAGGTATTATATGAATAAAAATGCTCCCATTATATGGAAAGGGGATACACATGGAACTATTTCAATAATGCTTCTTTAGAAAAAAACTAATACTCAATAACTTTTAAAATTATTAAATTTTACCTTGAAGTTTTTAGTACTGTTCCACAAATATGTTACTAATAACATATTATTATAACATAATATTTTAAAGAAGTTTAGCAGAATAAAAATAAATTAATTTAGAAAGTTCACTGACTTCCTTTATGGGATATATCTTTGAAAACTCCGTAGGTTTTATGCTTATATCAAATGATAGGATAATGTGTAATTTTTTTTTAAACTTCTTTGATTTATATTACCTAATCTTGCTTAATATCTAATAAACTGAGAATTTAATGAAGTTTTAAAAGCTTCATTAACTTTTAATAAACTTACACTTTGGAGAATAAAGCAGTAGTTGCTTATACTTAATTAATATTTTAATGTTAGTTATCTCTAGCTTAATGAAGTTGTGAGAGGAACTAAAATTTAAATTGCGTTCTGTTAAACCTGGTATTGCCTCAACGTTTAATATTTGGTACATCTATTGTAGTATAATTATCGTATAGTTTAAATTTAGTCTAATGTAAGCAAATAACTAAAATGTGCTTCCTCTAGCATTCCAAATGTATTCCCAAAAGAATACCATTTGGAATTAATGGAAGTATAACCCAGGAGGGCGCTTTCAAAACGAAAGTGTACAGATTTGACGATTCTGCAATTAATTTCTCTTTAAAGTTAACAATAAATAATCATTTCAGTTTTTAAAAGGAAACATATCTGCATTAGAAATGGTGCATATCTTATTTTAATTTTTTTTTTGCAAAAAACCCCCCTCTTCAAATGAGAATTAGTACAAATTGTATCTAGCAACCTTTTCTTTGCTAACCCCACAAACGTCTCATACAAAGGTGCACATAAAGTAACTAAACAAATTAAAAAACCAAGCGATAAAATAAAAAATATCTAAGAATAAATAACAGTTTAGAAAGAGTGATTTATACCAAACACAGCTATTAAAATGTTACTCATTTGGCACCAGACAAGAAGTACGTGTAGTATAAGGAATGCAACGGACGCGAGAATCTTTGCCCCAGATGGGTCTTCGAAATTTAGAAGCAGGGATCAAACAAAAGACCCTGCAGACTTGACCTGGTACCTCCAAATGCATCGTTTGACCATGGAGGACGTTGCCACTACGAACCTATTATATGTGCCCCAGTCGCCATGAATAAACACAGTAGATGTTTGGCCAGTTCAAGCCCCGAGTTCACAACCCTTCATTTATGAGATCGCTGCCTTTGTGGACAAAGCTAAAAGATTAACTTTTGATAGCTCTATTTCGGGATCATTGTCATGATAAATTTTACTCTGGGTTCAAATCCTTGGAATTCCTTGTCGTGTAATAACGCAGGATTTAGATTTGATGAAAAAATTTGTGGTTAAAGGGGAGCCTGAAATTGAACCTTTTTTCACATTCAAAACAGAGAAATATCAAGAAAAACTTTTCAAAAATTGTCGCTGTTTTCCCATTGCACATTGGACTTTTATAACAAAGATCAGATAAATCAGCATAGAGTTAAGACTCTATGCTAAATGTTTAGTTTTTGGTAACTCAATATGCGATTTTTAAGTGTTATGCTAGCAAAGAGTTCAGAAATCTTTCAGTCAAAACTAAAGCTTGGCGGTATGACGTTATGCTTTGCAATAATCTAACATTTTAATAAGGTAATTTATAGCTAAAAGAGACAATCGAAAGGACAAATTTTCTCTTGAGTTGGCAAAGGTTGGGCTTTTCATTTGATCCTTGAGCGACCGATCTTAGAGTAAACATTAAGTAGCTCATCACTTAAATCGGTTTTAAATAGTTCAATTTATATATCTTAGAAACTTATTTAAATATGGAAATTCGTTTCTGAATTATGCACAAGGGTGTAATTAGAAGATTAAGCTTTGATTACTTCCCTTTCCTAATTGATTTTATGAGTGAATTTAAATTACTCGATTCGAAACTTTGTCTCGATTTCTCTTACGTTTTAAATTTAACTCTAATTACTAAGCATATTCAAAAGTAAACTACTATTTCGAATTCTCCAATTATAAACTACTGAATGTATTATATAGTATTTGAACTAACTATCGTTAAACTATCAGGAAATTTTTTTGTCATTGCTCTTGGGAAAATTATATCTCTATAACTTACGCACACACATATGTATGTGTGTGCGTGTGGAGCATATTAAAATGTTACTTTTTTGTCCATTTCCAATCACAAAGGATCCACATGAAGTAATACGGTTCTGATAACTTATTTTGCAATTTGGAATGATCAACTGTCCCGCTAACAAACCACAGGTATGTTGAATTAGCAATTTTTCTGGGTAAGCTCGCTTTGTCTCACTTGAGGGAGTAATATTCCTATCGGTTTTGTGGAAGCTGTCTTAGATGTTGAACATTCAGCTATAGCCAAATAGGACTTGATTAAAAACTAACAGTTTTATATAAAAATGATTCCGCAGAAAAGATATTTTCGGAAAACAAAGCAATGCGACTGAACTTTTTCGACGATAGCTACCGGAAAACGAATAATCCGAAAACGATGATTGCACGAACGATCAGTACGGTAAAACAAATAATCTGGGAAGAATATATTAGTGTTCCACTGTATATGCCAGAGGCAAGGAACATTTCTAACCCTAGAGACACATTTAAATTAGGCAATGATACAGGATGTCGAAAAGTTTAATATAACTAAATCTGTTCTTTCATCAAATTGTATGCGTCATTTTGTAAGCCAAATGAAATGCAGTGGAATTTTTCTTTACAAAAACACTGCATAACGCATGTTAAATATATATATATTTTTTATTTTTCAATGTTTCAAATCAGCTTGTCGATATTTTCTCTCTAAATTCATGTCTTTTATGAGCCAAATTGTATTTATTTGCATTAGGTTTATTTTAAAGTATTTTAAACTGTATTAAAAAAATTGCACACTATTTGATCTTTCACGGGAATAAAGAAAAAAAAAATCCGGTTCTAAGTTAGGCTTTGTGTTTACTTCATTTAATTTCATACCCATAAAATTTGAAATGAAATTTGTTTGAAATATTGATGAATATTGATATATTGAATATGAAAATGAATTATTGATCTATTGAATATATTGATATATTGGATATATTGAATATATTGATATATTGGATATACTGCATATATTGATATATTGAATATATTGATATATTTTAATTATTGATAAATGTTTGAATATATTTAAGGAATTCATATAGAAATGCAATAAAACTCATTATTAGTAAGGTCACAAAATAACTAAAGCATCAACAAATAGATTTTTATATAATGACTGGCAGCAATTCTCGACCAGATTGTTACAAGCACACACTGATAATTATAGATCGCTACTTTATGAGATGCTAAGCCCAAAGCACGAGATGTTGCTACTTGTAATAGGTGAAAATAGAAGTGTTACTGTCCTGTGCTAGGTGTTCTAACATTTGAAATACTAAGTCGCAGTTTTTGAGTTAGCAAAAGCAGCGGCCTCGTAATCGGCGGATTGCGGATTTGGGGCTCAAGCCAACCAAAGATGAGCTGAGTTTATTAATGACGGCTGGGGCACATAAAATTGTTTCGAAATGTCCTCCAAATTCCCAAACGATACCTCTGGAAGTGGTAAGCCAAGCCTGGGGGGAGGGAAGTCTTCTGTTTAGTCGCTGCTTTTAAATTGCGAGAACTTTGTTTGTAGTTTTTTTTTGGTTTACGTAAGCCGAGATCCGACCCCTGGGGATGTCCATCACAGATAACCCAAGATGGCCTCCTCGTCTTGATCACTCTCCTTTTTCTTTTCCTTCTTTTAGTGGTTCGCGTAAGTCGAGGCCAGACCCCAAGAGCTGACCACAGCAGCTAACTCAAGATGACCTCCTCATCTTGAAAACCACCCTATTTTTGTGGCTTGCATAAGTTGATGACAGACCCTTAGGGCTGACAACCACAGCTAACTCAAGATGACTCTCCCATTTTGAGGACCACTCTCCTTCTTAATTAATCCTTTTTCTCCTTCATAATTAATCCTTTTTCTCCTTAGTGGTTCGCGTAAGCCGAGGTCAGACTCCTAGAGCTGACCATCGCAGTTAACTCAAAACGATCCTCTCGTCCACTCTCCTTTTCCTTTTTTTCTTTCGTGGGTCGCGTAAGTCGAGTCCACACCCCAGGGGCTGACCACCGCAGCTAACTCAGGATGACACTCTCATCTTGAGAACCACCCAGTTTTTTTGTGGTTAGCATAAGTCAAGGCCAAACTCTTAGGGCTGACCATCGCAGATAACTCTAGGGCTCCTTCCCAACTAGGGGACTACAATCTTTGGCACTCAAGTTCCCTCGTTTCTCACCGAGATCAGCCTGGAACTCCTCATGGCCATATGGGCCTGGTTTGGTGCTTGATTATCCTACGCCAATGTTTCCCAAAGTGGAGTACTCGTACCCCTACGGGTACAATATCAGTTTGATGGGGGTACAACTGAGGGAAAAGTCAACCCCCTGAAAATCACGTGTCTCTCTCCAAAATGAAAGAAGACCCAATCATCTGTGAAGAAGTAGACTTGTTACCCTCTCTTTATGAGTTTATAACAAGTTCGACTATTAAAATTGATGCTGATGCTCTGAAATGCATAACACAGCTTTTGGAGAGTTTGCAAATGGGTCCTTGATTTAAACAAATTGTTGAAAGGATAAGAGATCCATTTAACATTAACACAACATCCATGCCACAAGATTTGACGCATGCAGAAGAAGAGCAATTGTTGGAATTGGCTTCAGACGGATTTTTGAAAGTTAAACATAGGGAGAATGCCTTAACATCAATCTGCTCTCAAATGCAACATATGTATTCGGTCTTAACAGAAAACGTTCTGAAATACATCTTGCCTTTTCTAACTTCATAGATGCGTGAAGTTGCTTTTTCAGCTTTTGTAGAGATTAAGTCGAAAAAAACGAACAGACCATTCGACTTGGAACTGCATTTGAGATTAAAATTAACAAACAAGGAACCGAATTATGATCTCAGCACACACAATTTCATCCTTCTCATTAATCCAAATAAATGTTACTTACAATATAACTTTTATTTTATTTTATTATGAATAATTTTATTTTTCTTATTATTTTTTGTATATCACAAAAATAAATATATTTTTTATTGCTATTTGAATAATCCATTTTTTTGGACTAGGAACACTCAGCATTATTAAACTTATAGATGGGGTACACTTATGTCAAAAGTTTGGAAAACACTATCCTTAGAAGTAGTTCTGTCCGCCTGTATGGTTCTGCCATAATAAAATGGTTAACAAAATCCGTGGCATTGTATTGGCGAATACTTAACAGGCAAGAGCCCCCTTATGATTACAATATTTTGAAATATACAATTGCCTATTACTTTCAGTTCACATTGAAACTTATATTTTAATTAATTCAGTTAATTTTCTAATTGATGTAATCTATAGAGCTAGATCTTATGAAAGCCGCACAAGAAAGTCAAAAGGCTAAGCATTCCCTGACTATGACATTTTCACTAAAGCTATTTTTGTTCTCATCTCATAGCGTTAAGTCTACCTATTACCTCCAGTAGCCATTGAAACTTATATTCATACTCCTCGGCGCAACAGCCCCTAGGGAACCAGGGCCTACGGAACCCCCAGTGTTTAAATCGCAAGCACGCTTGGTCCTCAGTTCTTCTACCCACTGAAGGGATGAAAGGCTGAGTCAACCTTGCCCACCCCGGAGATCGAACCTCGGACCTGTGTAGTGGCAGCTCTAAGCGCTACCCAAACGACACTGGGATTCAACTTACATTTATACTGTAATTTAATTAATTCGATTAACTTTGTAATTGTTGTAATCTATGCAACTAAATATTAACTAATACAGGAGGCAGATTTTATGAAGGCTGCAAAAGAAAGTTACAAGACTATGCATTCCCCGCCAAAGGCATAAGCATTACAGCTAGTTTTGCTAATCTCACAGCGTTCAGTCTTTATTTCCCGAGATAGAGAAGAATGCCGGGATAGTCGTAAGTTTGAGCCAAAGTGCGAAGATAGATAATTAAAGACAACATTTCCGTTAACTAATCTACTCTCGTTAAAAATTACGGTCTCGACAAAAGAGCTGTAAAAACAAGGCGACCCGATCGATTTGCCATAAAAGGGGGGAGCACAGCAATAACCCTTTCTCACACGCAAGAGGATATAAAGCGGAATCCTTAGTATAAAATTGGTAATAGCGGGGGTAACGGCCCGGCCATCCATTTTCTAAGTGGCAGGAGATAGGGCGCGCAAAGCTTCCACCTTTTCTTCGAGTTTTCTTTTATAATAATAGATCGGAGGCAATATTTCATGTTTTATTCTCGCCGCTGTATTCCGATAAGGAGGGGGGAAGAGCTTGTTTCCTTCGCGGATATCTTGGTTTCGTTTCATCGAGAGTTATCGTTAGAAGACTCGTTTTCAACCTATATATTTAAAATACTCTGTGAGTATGCATGCATGCCTGCATTCGTTATGTTTTATCCCGTAGTTATGCACTGTGAGATATTTCGTTCAATACTGAGGAAATTTTACGCGGTAATCCTGAAAGATTCTGAGGAAATTTTTAGCAGGTCAAATATCTAACGTCAATATTTATTGAAGTTACAGTGAAGAATTTTATAATTGTATAAAGTAAAATATATCGCTCGTATAAAAACGAGGCGCATTCAGAAAGAAGTTTTCCTATTTAAAACAAAAAAGAACTCACACTTCCAGGGACACATTTATTGGCAACAGGTACAGCACTGTTGCAGCTATTTTTCAACATAGCCACCACCAGAATTGAGACACTTGTCATATCGTGGGATCAACTTTTGTATCCCTCTGTCGTAAAACTCTGCCGCCTGTGAATGGAACCAGTCTTCTTGCCCCAGAGCACAGTGCATATGCGTCTGTTTGAATTTGGTCCTGACTGAAGATCCACTATGATGCCAATGCATTTACTGCTGCTTGGTTTCCTGGGTAAAGTGTGAAATCCAAGTCTCATTGCAGGTGATCCTGTCGAGGACCTCTTCGCCGTCATCTTGATATCGTAGCAGAAATGTCAGTGCTGCTCCTAAGCGTTGAATTTTGAGTTCGGATGTCAGTTTTGGCTCACAGACCTGACAGAGCTGACGATAAATTTCAATTAGCTCAATGCTTTGTGCATTCAAGATCACCAACCGAACCTTGCAGGCGGCGGGAGAAGGAATTTGAGTTTCCATTTCGGACCACTGTTACCACGCTATTGGAACGAGTCGGGACCTGTCCAGCTGACATATGATTGATACGTCATAGATCTGTTATGCACGAGCAAATGACACGGCTAAATTTTTTTACTTTAAAGGGGAAAACATCGGGAATCTTACTTTCTAGATGTGCCTCGTATAATTGAGGTTCAGATTATAAAAATATAATTAGTTTATATTTGATTTAAAAGCAAATTTCTAGTTTCCAGTTATTTTGTGGGTAAGTGGATGTATATTTTTCACTTAGAGTATATAGTAAGGTTTTTTTTAAAAAAATATTGGTTCTTAAATGAAAATTAAAAGAGTTTTTATAAAGTTTAATTAAAAGAGTTATTATTGTATAAAGTAAAATATATAGCTCGTATAAATATAATTGGGGTTCAGAGTATAAAAATAAAATTAGTTTATATTTGATACAAAAACAAATTTCTAGTTTTCATACTTTAAAAGTTATTTTGTGGGTAAGTGATGTATATTTTTCATTTAGAGTATATAGTAATGCTTTTTTAAAAAAAAATATTGCTTCTTAAATGAAAATTAAAAGAGTTTTATAAAGTTTAATTAAAAGAGTTATTATTGTATAAAGTAAAATATATCGCTCGTATAAATATAATTGGGGTTCAGAGTATAAAAATATAATTAGTTTATATTTGATACAAAAACAAATTTCTAGTTTTCATACTTTAAAAGTTATTTTGTGGGTAAGTGGATGTATATTTTTCACTTAGAGTATATAGTAAGGTTTTTTTTTAAAATATTGCTTCTTAAAGGAAAATTAAAAGAGTTTTTATAAAGTTTAATTAAAAGAGTTATTATTGTATAAAGTAAAATATATCGCTCTTATAAATATAATTGGGGTTCAGAGTATAAAAATATAATTAGTTTATATTTGATACAAAAACAAATTTCTAGTTTTCATACTTTAAAAGTTATTTTGTGGGTAAGTGGATGTATATTTTTCATTTAGAGTATATAGTAATGCTTTTTTTTAAACAAAATATTGCTTCTTAAATGAAAATAAAAGAATTTTTATAAAGTTTAATTAAAAGAGTTATCATTGTATAAAGTAAAATATATCTCTAGTATAAATATAATTGGAGTTCAGAGTATAAAAATAGAATTAGTTTATATTTGATACAAAAACAAATTTCTAGTTTTCATACTTTAAAAGTTATTTTGTGGGTAAGTGGATGTATATTTTTCATTTAGAGTATATAGTAATCCTTTTTTTTAAAAAAATATTGCTTTTTAAATGAAAATAAAAGAAATTTTATAAAGTTTAATTAAAAGAGTTATCATTGTATAAAGTAAAATATATCTCTAGTATAAATATAATTGGAGTTCAGAGTATAAAAATATAATTAATTTATATTTGATACAAAAACAAATTTCTAGTTTTCATACTTTAAAAGTTATTTTGTGGGTAAGTGATGTATATTTTTCACTTAGAGTACATAGTAATGCTTTTTTTTAAACAAAATATTGCTTCTTAAATGAAAATAAAAGAATTTCTATAAAGTTTAATTAAAACAGTTATCATTGTATAAAGTAAAATATATCG
>CM063508.1:165238318-165245818 GCA_032207245.1 Pardosa pseudoannulata | reverse complement strand
AGGAAAAGTAAACATGAATCACTACAGAAACATAAATTCAACACTAAATGTATTTTAAAACTGTATGCCATAAATTTTTTTACACTTCTTTACAACTTTCATGAATAGGAAAATTCTTTTTAATAATTAATGAAAAGTAAACATGAATCATTATAGAAACATAAATTCAACACTAAATGTATTTTAAAACTGCATGCTTATAAATTTTTACACTTGTTCACAAATTTCATAGATAGGAAAATTCTTTTAAATAATTAATGAAAATAAACATGAATTATTACAGAAACATAAATTCAACACTAAATGTATTTTAAAATTGTATGCCATAAATTTTTACACTTGTTTACAACTTTCATTAATAGGAAAATTCTTTTTAATAATTAATGAAAAGTAAACATGAATCATTATAGAAACATAAATTCAACACTAAATGTATTTTAAAACTGTATGCCATAATTTTACACTTCTTTACAACTTTCATGAATAGGAAAATTCTTTTTAATAATTAATGAAAAGTAAACATGAATCATTATAGAAACATAAATTCAACACTAAATGTATTTTAAAACTGCATGTTATAAATTTTTACACTTGTTCACAAATTTCATAGATAGGAAAATTCTTTTAAATAATTAATGAAAATAAACATGAATTATTACAGAAACATAAATTCAACAACTAAATGTATTTTAAAACTGCATGCCATAAAGTTTTACACTTGTTTACAAATTTCATAACAGGAAAATTTTTTGTAATAATTAATGAAAAGTAAACATGAATCATTACAGAAACATAAATTCATTACTAAATGTATTTTAAAACTGCATGCCATAAAGTTTTACACTTGTTTACAAATTTCATAACAGGAAAATTTTTTGTAATAATTAATGAAAAGTAAACATGAATCATTACAGAAATAGTCGATTTTTATCATACAGCTATCCATTTCACCAACTTATTAGTAATTTTTGAAGAGATTTCAGAGCTCATTGCGAAATCCTTTGCTGAACAAAACTAGCTTATTTAGTTCCCTTAGATCTGCATAGTTCTTTTAGATCTTTCCATATAATTACATATATGTCTATGCATTTTAACATGGTTCCTAACCTTATATTTTCTTACTGTAACACATAATTAGAATAGTGATAAGGCACTTATGGTATTACAGTTTCAATAAACTTCCTTAATTCCTCCAAGATATGAGAAATACAAGAATAATTACCATAAATTACAATTATAAGGTCGTCGGACAGTGTGCTCTTTAATAAACTACATAGATCATTAGTCTGAGTAATGTAGTTTAAGCTGACATCTATGGATGGTGAATTTAATTATGTCGGTACTTGACATATAGTTAAAACAGTCATGACAGTTATAAATGAAACAGAACAATGAATGTCTCCTAACAAATGCAGATGGTTAATTCCAATTAGCTAAACTAGGTATTCATGAAAGTTGGTGCAAAATATAGTTCTGGTGATGTTGTTTGAATTTTATTCGATTATAGAAAAGATTGTTGATATGACACACTTTGTAACCTAAAGTTTAGTGGTTTTTAACCCTCTGACTGCTCATCCCGCGATTTCCACGGGCAATCCAAATGTAGCAAAATTTGCTCATCCCGCGATTTTAGCGGGCATGTGTTTTTCTTCTTTTATTAAGAAGAACATTCAGCCTTTTCACTGTTTAACCAGTGGAATAAATTATACACAGTATTAGACATTTAATTCGGTAAATAGAATTATACTACTAGATATTATAGTTATAATAGAATAACAGAATGATAGAAGTATGTTATAAATAGAAACTATGTTAAAGTTGAAATTTATAATAAAATAAATGTTTTATGTGATAGCATCTGAAAAATTAGTTTTTCTAAAGCTTATCCTTTCTCATGATAAAAGTCAATATATAAAATTAATGTCTTTTCTAGAAAAGAATTAGTAATTTCAATTCTCCAATATATATATATATATATATATATATATATATATATACATGTTGTCTTGTGAATCTATGCATATATATATATATATATATATATATATATATATATATATATATATATATATATATATATATATATATATATATATATATTGTATATGTATATATTATATGTATACAGGGTGTCCCAAACCGACCGCATAAACTTTGCACAGCTAGATTCCTCGTTAAGAGCACATAACACTGACCAAAGAACTGTTTCTTTACTATCCATAGTTACGAGAAAAATACGAAAACCAATGTATGACGTCACTGCCGATGCAAGAAAAGAACACTTTATATATATATATATAATATTATATTATATATATACATATATATACATATACATACATACATATATATATATATTATATATATACATATATATATACATATATATATACATATATATATATACATACATATATATATATATACATATATATATATATATATATATTATATATATATACTATATATATATATATATATATATATATATATATATATATATATATATATATATATATATATATATATATATATATATATATATATATGTATATATGCTGTACGATGAAGTAATCAGTAAAGCACTACGTTTGGTAACGGTGTCCGCTGGTTTAGATTTCACTTCTGGCATGGATATTCATAGCTATTCGGAATTTGTCTAATTAACCGTCATTTACCAAACAAGCCACCCTGCTCCCCAAATTAAAAGTATTTTTTTAGATGAAAAAATAAACATAATTATAAATTTTGGCACTAAGGCACATATCACGTGGCTATAAATTTGGTCAAATTTGTTTATTCAGTTAAACTTCTAAACATTTAAATTACTTTGGGTTAAAAAAATCAAATTTAATGGAAAAGAAGAAAAAAGAATGTTTTCTTTTCCCGTGAGAATTTTCTAATCGGCAATTTAAAACTATCTTCCAAAATAAAACACAGTTAAATTATTAAGCTTAAGATCAAGCTAAATAATTATAATAACTTTTTGCGTTAAAAGAAGTTTTAGGAAAAAAGTGCATTTTTTTCATTCTTTTAATACGTTTATCGTCTCTAAACTTGTTATGAACTTCAATAATTTTAAATGAGAATATGGATGGTGGTTAAATAAAAGCAATAAGATGCATGTTTTTAATAATGCTACGTTAAACCTTACTTACTGAAGTTGAAAAAAAAATTAAAAATATTAACTTTAGTAGTAAAAACATTTTTGGTGATTAAAAATATTGATTTTCAATATTAGTTCTGGCAGCAAAAGTCATGCGAGTTTCAATTAAATTTATAAGATGCATTACAATATTTTATCTCAGTTTTTAATGATTTCATTTTAACATTTGTGTTCCTGAATATTTTTGAATTGTCGACATATCAACATTACTGAGAATGAAGCATGTAATATCGTCATTAAAAATGTATTTGTAGAATTTTTAGTACAGCAGGATTATGTTATTGTTGTACTCAAACCCCTTATGTAGGAACGTCTACATCAGGACCAATAGACCTCGACCCAATATGCGAATGGTTCACGGCTAAAGATAATACACAGCTTCACTTGACTGAGGAACTACGAGGGCTGAAGACAGACTAAACTGCAAGAGATGGTGCACGTTTCACTTTATGAGCATGTTAGACGGAAAGAACGGTTTTGCTCAATTGGATCCTAGTCCTTTAGAAGGGGGGACCAAACAGAAGACCCCCCCAAGACTTGGCCTATCATTTTCATGTAGCTTCCAAACTCATTGGCCAATTGTTCAATACTTCCTGATGGTGACTGTTGTGGTGTAGTATATAGCATTGTCATTTCGAAGACATTGATAACCCCAAGTTGCTTTACATTGCTTTTAATTATAGTATAGTACCACTGTTCTATATTACAATGTTCAAAATTAGAAGAAACGACAAGAAAATATGCAAATATATATATATATATATATATATATATATATATATATATATATATATATATATATATATAAATTAAAAAGTAAAAGGAGCACTCCACGTGCTACGCCTAAAAAAATTGCCAATGTCCAAGAGAACGCTGCATTCTTTATCTTCCTTTTTTCGACTCAGGCAACTCTACACTTTTTCCATTATCCTGTTCGTTGTTCCATTGTCCTTTTTACAATGCATCCTTTTCTTGCTCTGCCCAGAAGGACCGGGACTCCAAGGATGGTCCTCAATCGCCTCCTGGACACCAATCACAATTCTCCAAAATTTGGTGAAGTTTAAGTGCACTTATTTTCTCCGGCCACACCACACGCTTCCTGGAGTTGCGAAAAAAATTTGGGTATTTAACCCACAACGTGTGAGTGCGGCGAGCAAATCAGTTTCGCAAACCTAAACATAGCTGCACTCTCACAGTGACCCTGAATGATGGTTTACGGGTTGAATCCACACAGTGGACCACTAAATGCACCATGCGCATGGATTCATCCATAGGGTCTACTGCGCAGTTTAGTTGCGCTCTGGTTGCCTCTGATCTTTGGAAAAATACCGCTTCCTAAGCCACCCTCCGCCTAGGCCATCGTGGACCGCGATAATCCATGCCCCCTCCAGACGGTGGTAATGGCTTGCAGTGGACCATAGTGTGGAAGGGCTTTCAGAGGTATAGTTTGAGAAATTAGAGGATATTGCGACCATGAACCTATTTTATGTGCACTAGCCAGCATTAATGAGATCAGAGGATTTTTGGCCGGCTTGAGCCTCGATTCCGTAAACTTTTGGTTACGAGAACGCTGTCTTTGCCACCTGATATACCATGGCTGGATATGATTTTAAAAATACTCTCTCACCGTTATTTTTTTTATTTACTGACATGATGTATTTTTTAATGTTTCAGTGAATTTAAATGTTATTCGCTAAATGAAAAAAAAGAAAAAGAGAGTGTAATTTTGCAAGAATTTTGTCTCACTAATTATTATAAATACATATGTAAATATATATGTCAGGCTGCAGTCACTAATGAATTTTACTACATCATCAATAATACCAACACTGTTCTGAACATAAGATTTTATTTCTTAAATACCCAACATGTCGTTTAACAATGCATCAAAGTCATCACACAAAGAACGTCTCTCCCGCTAAGAATCCACCAGTCATTCAATTACAAATGTTCTGCCACTAATTGAGATAATGGGGTTTATTGGAGTTTATTTTAAACGATTCAGAAATATTCAGATATTTTAAAAAATGTAAAAATAAAAATAATTAATTTTTGAAGGTTTAAAGAGGGTGTATATAGGTACTGTTCTTTTAAGAACAATTTTGAATTTTTACTGTTTTTTAATTTCCTGTTAGGGCAAAAGTAAGTATTGTAACGTGATTAATTTGAGTTTATAACGAAATATGTACAAATTGAAAATACAATTCATTTGGAAGTGTATTACTATTTCAGTTGCCCCCAGATGGCAGTACTTGAGTTGTACTCAGCCAGTATCTTGAGAAACAAAACTAACTTGATAACTAAAGAAGGTGCAAATATTTACAATCATATGATGAAGCATCATATTTACAATAATATGATAACGTATCATATTTACAATCATATCATGACGCATCATATTTGCAATCAAATAAAAAATGCCAATGGTCATGTGGTATTTACAATCATATCATGACGCGTTATATTTGCAATCAAACAAAAAATGCCAATAGTCATGTGGTATTCATATCATGTGGTATTTACATTCATATCATGACGCATCATATTTGCAATCAAGCAAAAAATGCCAATGGTCATGTGGTATTTACAATCATATCATGACGCATCATATTTGCAATCAAACAAAAAATGCCAATAGTCATGTGGTATTCATATCATGTGGTATTTACATTCATATCATGACGCATCATATTTGCAATCAAGCAAAAAATGCCAATGGTCATGTGGTATTTACAATCATATCATGACGCATCATATTTGTAATCAAACAAAAAATGCCAATGGTCATGTGGTATTCATATGTGGTATTTACAATCATATCATGACGCATCATATTTGAAATCAAACAAAAAATGCCAATGGTCATGTGGTATTCATATCATGTGGTATTTACAATCATATCATGACGCATCATATTTGCAATCAAACAAAAAATGCCAATGGTCATGTGGTATTTACAATCATATCATGACGCATCATATTTGCAATCAAACAAAAAATGCCAGTGGTCATGCGGTATTCATATCAGATTTTTTTATACATTGTAATGGGACAAATACGAACGTTGACAGGATGGGTGTAATTTGTGATATGATTATATATAATATACAGCTCTAATTATAACATCTTAAAATCGTATTATTCCTAATTTAATTTCAAATAATTAATGAAAAGGAAGACACATTCTATAATTTCATTTTCACTATTTTCCTTAGATGTCTCGCATATTTCAGAAAAAGACACGGCAACTCCCATTACATTTAGCTTTCTTGACACTTAACTAATTTTCACTGAGTTGTTTAATTAGTTATCTCACAAACCCCAGCGTTGTTGTTAGATAGAGCAAAGAAAACTTGTTAAGATGAGAGACTCGGTAAATTGCTTGATAAATAAAACCGTGTTCACCAAGAACATGTTTTGTAGAGGTGACAGAAGAAATCAGTAAACCGATGCATGAAGGAAAGAAAATGCAATTATTATATTTCGTAATAATTAAGTTCAAATGAAAATACAGTATAATGCGTACATAAAAATATTAAAATATTAGGTCAAAAATTCAAGGAGCATGTAATAGGCAGAAAATTCTTACTGTTTTCTATCTCCTATATAATAATAGTCTAAGTTATTTGTTCGTCTGTCCTCGAATTTATGAAGCGGTTGTACCTGGAATGGATAGAGGCAGCCATCTTGGATTCTTGATGAGTTAGGGTTAGCAACATTCGAAATCCACTCCTTCCCCCCTTTTTTAGCATTTAATGCCATTATTTCAAGCCCTATTTTCCCCGGTTAAGAACAGGAAATTAAATTTATCAATATATAATATAATAAATAGGTTAAAATAACATTTATTTTTCTATCAATAATTTATTTATAATTTTATAATTATTAATAATTTTTCATGCTGTTATTAATAATTACCTTTATTTGTAATAATAATTCAATGCATTTTTGAATGCCAGATATCAAACAATACTATTTACTTTTTATTTTTATTCATATGTATCCCAATGCAAGAGTTAGGTCGAATTTTCAGTCAAATTTTGCACAGTTGAAAACTTGCTGTCGCCTTAAAGAGTTAGTTTTGCTTACATGAACTCAAACAAAATAGAACTAATCTTTTACTTTCTGTATTAACTACAATACTAGCATTTTACGTGAGTTATATTCAAGGATGCGAAACGGTTCCGAATTTAAGAGTCTTTGTGTTTTGTTCTTTTATAAACACATGTGGTGACCACATGTGACGATATATAACTTTTTTTACGTTTTTCCAAAGCTCCAAGAACTTCTGCGAAACATTATTTCAATCTTACTATCTTACGTAACATTTTGTC
>CM063508.1:165210818-165233318 GCA_032207245.1 Pardosa pseudoannulata | reverse complement strand
TTCTGTAGGACTTTATGACTCTTAAGATGTTAGGCTGTCTAAATTTTATGCAAATTTCATGATTGTATAAACTTCTCCAGACGTTGTTTTCTTTCACTGCTCCAAAAATGCATCTTAAAATTTTTCTTTAAAAAATTAGAAGCCTGTTCTCTTCAGTTTTGTTCATCGCCCATGTCTCGCTGCCATAAAAAATATTGGTCTAATTAATGTCTTATATAAGTTTATTTTCGTGTTAAGAGAGATAAATTTTGATTTTAATTGGTTCTTTAGCCCAAAATAACATCGGTTTGCCATCAAAAGGCGGTTACCAATTTCAACTTTAATCTCGTTTCTACTGGTAATGAGTGCTCCCAGATATTTGAATTGAGTTACACCCTCAAAGATAAAATTTCCAATTTGAAGAGGCTGTACATCATGGACTTTCGTGCTTACCACTAAAAACTTAATTTTTCTTCATTTGCTGTTAATCTAAAATCTTTTGCTGCAGTTTCCAGAGCAACAAACGCCTCTATGACATCTTTTCTTGTTCTGCCAATTATATCTATGTCAACGGCGTATGCTAGTAGTTGCGTGGATCTGTGTAGAATTGTGTTTCTGTAGTTGAGCCCTGAGTCTCTAATGACTTTTTCAAGGGCTATGTTAAATAAGATGCATGACAAAGAATCACCCTGTCTAAGTCCTCTTTCAGTGTAGAAGACTTCAGAAACATCAGACATTATTTTAATTCTACATTTAACACTTCGCAAGGTCATCTTGACAAGATTGATGAGTTTCGGTGGGATACCAAATTCGCCCATTGCCTCAAAAAGTTTCTTTCAGTTGATACAATCATACGCTGACTTAAAATACACAAATAGGTGGTATGTATCAATCCAGTATTCCTTGGTTTTTTTCAAGGATTAGTCGCACTGAGTGTAACTGGTCTGTGGTGGATCCAAGATACACTACTATGCAAAATTTCAGAGATAGATTATCGGCGAAATTTAGAGATTGGAAAATTAGAAAAAAATCGATTTTAAAAGTCCGAATGTAAAAGATTGAACGTATAACATATATTTGTAGTCTTCAGACTTCTTAAGGAAATTGTTATAGCATTACGGCAAAGTAAAATGTACTTATACTCTACTGGAGAGTAAGCTAAGGAAATATCCAATTGTCGTATTAAACATTATTATTTTCTCTATTCATTTGAAACTAAATTGTCTGGCTAATTACAATTAACAGAAAATAATTTCTTTTCGTTAACATATATACTTTTCAGTCTAATTAAGCCCGTTCTATTCGTCTGTTAAAATATTCCATTACAAACAGATCATTAGACAATAAGCTTAAAATGCTCAAATGCCTCATTTATGAATCATGAATAAAATGCCGATTATAGCTAACAATATTTTACGAGTTGCTGTTCGTTACTTGATTTATTCTAAGAAGAATATTTGGGTATGTAATGTTCAATGTATTATTAAATGCCATTAAATGAGAGTGAAAATGTCAAATATTTTTTATTAACGCATTATTAATCTCGACGTTTAAAGTTCTGTTTCAATAAATTAAAAAAATTTCCTGGTAATGTGAGAAAATTAATTAGCTTTCACTTGCCGGATAAAGCTCAAAATCTTTTTTAATCTTCTTTCTTATCCTATCATCTTTTAAGAGGGGTAAGTTCTTTGTAAGCAATCAGAGCTTTCGATAAAATCCCCCAAAAAAGAAAAGTATTTTCGTCAAAGAAAGCTAACAGTTTGGGTTCTAAATTCCACTCTTAATCCTTTACGGCAAAAATAAATTGAAGTGTATTTTAGTAAAATTTTCGTTTAATTGATAATCATCTAATTTTTATCTTGATTTACAGTAGCTCACTGAAAATAATTTAACAAGAGAAAAGAGTTTAGAAAAGATTTTGACATGTCTTTTTTCTTGTGTAGAAATAAATAAATAAATGGAAGAGTAATCAATACAACAGAATAAATCGTTTTTTATACATGACACTAATGGGAACAGTTTTTACTTCCTTGTAGAAAGTAACGGAAGTAATCGAGAAAAAATTTAGTTTTCGGATTTCGACGGAAATATTATGCCTTAATCAATTTTGGCTAGTTTTAGTGTAACGTATGTACGTACGTACTAGGTAACTTTAATTTAAAATTTTATTTTGAGTATTCCTGAGTGCATTTTGACTAGTTTGTACATATATGTATCTCACACAACTCAAAAACGATTAGCCGTAGAATGTTGAAAGTTTCTATTTTAGGACTTTTACAATATTTAGTTGTGCCTCTTCATGCTTGATTGCTATATGTAACGAAAAAATTGCTTTTGGCGCATATTAACCCTTAATTTGGCTAAGTCTGGCCGCTACACGGGACATGTATTTCAATGTTCTTGGAATTTTTTTATTTATTTATTTATTATTATATATAGTTTTCGGAACAATACCTCATAAATTTTCGGAAATATCGGAAAATTTCGGATCAGAATCATAAATGGTGTTAACTGAAGAAAATTATTCCACACCCTGGGTGGTTTTGCTAAATTTCTTCGCATAATGGAATAGAAGGAAAATTATCCATGAATAAAAATATTAATAAATATTTAATTTTCAATTATTTGTGGAAATTTTTAAATCTAGTCTTTTGAACGTAAATAACGACACTTTAGAGATTTAAAGTTGTAAAAAAAAAGTTACGCATAACCTTGAAGAATGCTCAGATCCAGAATGTGGTGAAATTTGTTCAAAGAAATCTTTAAATGTTGTATCGTTCAGAATTAGAACAATATTCTGCTATGGGCTCTGTGTGGAAATTTTTTAATCTAGTGTTTTGAACGTAAATAACGACACTGTACAGATTTAAAATTGTAGAAAAAAATAGTCCTGCATAACCTTAAAGAATGCTCAGATCTAGAATGTGATGTAATTTGTTTAAAGAAATCTTTAAATGTTGTATCGTTCAGAAGTAGAACAATATTCTGTTATGGGTTCTGTTATGGGTTCATACATAACTACTATATAACATAATTGTCAGTGTTCGCCACAGCGAACATTAATTATCTCAAAAATGGAAAATGATATATTTTTTGTGTTTATTTTACAGATATCCTAATGTCTATACAGACATAGGAAAATAACAGAAATTAAAAAATATTTGAAAAAACATCTTGTCAAATTAAGGGTTAATACTGCCGATCGCCGACTACAGTAGAACAATATAACAATACAATATAAAGAAAAGTGTATAATAATTAGCATATTAAAATTTTGGAAAAATATGTATGTGTTATATTATAGTCCACACAATAACTTAATTTTGAATATAGGAATAAACCTACATGTTTCGTTATAATAAGCCTAAAAACTTCATTCAATAAAATGAATTAACAATAGAAAATTTTTTTTTTGATATAAGAAACCCAACAACTTATGAAAATGATTAAAAATAACAGAAGTAGAACAACGCTTTTACTAATTATTCATTAAAAATAAACTGTTTAATTATCTGAATGATATTAATTTATTTCATAGCTTATAAAAGTACATACACGCAAAAGAAAATTTAGTCTTATCAATTAAGTAGAATTTTGAAAATCTCACTTATGGTGATATAACATATTTTTAATTTCATTTTATATTAATAGTTCTATATTTTTTATTGTAATCAGTTAAGAGGAATAATTTTATAATTTTATAACAGATGAAACAAGTCCTGAATACCTTATAAATATTTTTATAAATTTATTAAGTATTTATAAACTTATCGGTTAAAGCAGACGTACTTTTGCATGCCTCGATTTCCTCGGTGCCTCGGGCGTAATGGCTGAATGTTCCTGAAAGTTTTCTTCAACCGAACAAGACAGAAACATGACAAAAAGTGAAAAATATTTGATTTCTGCTGACTATGCCTTGATTTTATTAAGGGTGTAATGGCGGTATGTTCCTTAAAGTTTTCTTCAACCGAACAAGACAGAAACACGACAAAAAGTGATAAATATTTGACTTCTGCTGACTGTGCCTCGATTTTATTAAGGGTGTAATGGCTGAATGTTCCTTAAGTTTCTTTAACCGAACAAGACAGAAACACGACAAAAAGTGATAAATATTTGACTTCTGCTGACTATGCCTCAATTTTATTAACGGCTGAATGTTCCTAAAAGTTTTCTTCAACCGAACAAGACAGAAACACGACAAAAAGTGATAAATATTTGACTTCTACTGACTATGCCTCAATTTTCTTAACGGCGTAATGGCTGAATGTTCCTTAAAGTCTTCTTCAACCGAACAAGACAGAAACACTACAAAAAGTGATAAATATTTGACTTCTGCAATTTTCCGCCATTCAGCAAAGAAAGTTGCCAATATTCTCATTTTAGACCTCGAACTGGAAAATGGGAATCTACCTACACCTATATATGTATCTGAAATCAGCTTTAGGAATGAGGTACTGGTCTAGTAAGGCAGAATAATGGCCAAATCAGCAGGAAGTTGTCTAAGGTACCGGGATCCATAAGATTCTGGTATTATGTGATTTTTCTTTTTAAGTCAAGTAACTAAAAAAAATGTATTCATCAAGGACAAAATGGGTCGTAAACATTTTGGTTTAAAAAAATTCTACCTAGTAATGTTTAAAAGTCGTGGACCCATTGGTATTGTTTCTACATCTGTATAAAGCCAAATATATACTGTAAGTGGACCGCATCTGTTTCACGGCTCCTACAGATTACCCATCCCTGTTTTACCACTTATTTTAAATTCAAATTTTATTGGATAGACTTCTGGTGATTGATCAAATTTATAGAAAAATCTACTGTTATCCTATATATCTGTATCTCGTGAGTCAAGAATTATTGCTCGTATAAAAAGCAATAGAGTAACTTAAAATGCTTGCTTCTTAAAAAGAAACGAACAGATAAAAAGGAATAATAACCATATATATATAAAGGAATAATAAATCAAAATAGACAATTCTAATAAAAAATTTTCAGCTCTAAATCTACTATGTCCTTTTAAAGGTAAATATAAATGATATATGTATATGTATATATATATATATATATATATATATATATATATATATATATATATATATATATATATATATATATATATATATATATATATATATATATATATATATATATACATATATATATATATATACATATATATATACATATACACACATATATATATATATATATACATATATATATATATTATATATACATATATATATATATATACATATATACATATATATATATATATATATACATATATATACATATATACATATATATATATACATACATATATATATATATATATATATATACATATATATATAATATATATATATATATATACATATATATATATATATACATATATATATATATATATATATATATATATATATATATATATATATATATATATATATAATATATATATATATATATATATATATATATATATATATATATATATATATATATATATATATATATATATATATATATATATATATATATATATATATATATATACACCATGGTTTGAAAATTACTATGTGTAAGGTATTTGTACCGCACGACCAGTGTTCAGCCTTTCTTGTTTCGGCAAAATCCCCCCATTGACCCCTTCCATCTGGCGTTCTTTGGGAGAAATATGAACCGGCCGGCTAAGGGGAGCTGATAAGGTTTTTCGGCTGCGCTTGTTGGTGTTTTTGCAGGCCAGCGGTACATCTGGAATGGAGGACTTCTCTTTCTGGCAGGGATCAAGTTTCGAGAATGCTGAACCCCACCCGAGGAAAGGGAGAGAAGATCTGCAAGAGGGCAATTGGATTCGGGCCTGCGACTTGGAGACATTTCTCGTTTCGATGTGAGAGAACACGACGACGGTTGTATTCTGGATATGATACTCTCAGCCATATAATCTGGATAGAATAGGCCCAGAGACTCAGAAATATGTCATTTTGATTTTCCTTTAATTTTTCGTCCATTTTGTTCTGTAAATAAATTTGTGTTGTCCTTCTAAACTTTGGAGGATTTATATAGCCCATGCATCCCAACGGCGACAGTTATATTTGTAATTTAACATAAAACCCCTCTTTATTTACTCAGTTTTCAACCCACTACATAATCTGCATAATGGTTATTTATTAGACTTTGGATAACGAAAGTAAATAGAATATTTTGTTAATGCGTTTTATTATTTCTCAAGAACATACTTTAAAAAAAAGTTATTTCATATCGTTGCAAGACAGATATAAAAAAATGTCCGTTATACAGTTACTTTGTAATTTCCAATTATTGTAAGATTCTGATTGGGAAAATTGATATATAAAGGGAAAAATAGTTATTGTAAATATGCTAATAATGCATCCAACCATTAATATATTTTATTTAACTGTGATTGCTTGATTAAGTACACAGAGTACATTACGATATTTAAAATCTTCATTAAAACACCTATCACAAAACAAATAATTCTGGTCCACCTAGAGTGAGTTTTTCTAAAAGAATCAAATAACTTCTATAAATTTAAAAATAATTTTGTTATTTGTAGTAGAATATTTCTTAAATAACGTAGTATATATACACTAAATGAAAAAACTGAAATTCCGTTACCAACAAGAAAAAAATCTTTTTCATCCTATAAACCTAAAATTTTAAAGTTACAGCAGATTTGAAATTTGAATACAAAGTAAAAGACTAAAAAAATTTTTAATTTATTTTAAAATTGGCATTTATTGTGCAATAAAATAAAATATATTACTTGTATTAATATTATTGTGGTTCGCAGAACAAAAATATATTTAGTTTTTAGTTTATGGAATAATTATTTTATTATTTTCAAATTTCAAAAATTATTTTTCAGGCAAGTGTTTTTTTAAATAAAATGTAACTTTATTAAATTGAACATTTTTAAATTTTATTATGTTAGAACATTATTAAATATTTAATAAAAATTTTATTCTAAACATGATAGTACTTTTTATTTACATTGAATCAAAATAGACAATTATAATAAAGATTTATTCTAAATATATATTCTTAAAGGTAATATAAATGATATTATATATATATAATATAATATTTTACAAAAAAATTTTTATATTTATAATTTTTTTATTATATATTTTATATATATAAAATATATTAAAAGACTAAAAATATTTATAAATATAACATATATACAAATCCATATATTTAATATATAATATATATATATATATATAATTATATATATTTATAAATTTATAACATATTTATATATATATTATTTTATACATATATATATATATTTTATATATATATATATATATATATACATACATATATATATAAATATATATATATATATTTTATATATTTATATATATATATATATATATATATATATATAACATATATATATATATATATAAAACATAATATTTAATATATTAAATATTTTAAAATATATATATATATTTAATATTATATATATATATATACATATATATACATATATATATATATTAATTTTAATATACATATATATAATATATATTTTAATATACATATATATATATATATATATATATATATATATATATATATATATATATATATATATATATACATACACATATAATGATAACATAAACGATTAGAAAACAGGGTTGACAGATAATACTTGTTTCTAAGGATTTTAAAATTTACAAAATAGATTTAGAAACAAGAAAAGAAGCACAAATTTCCATTGACATAAGTGTAATGGCATTAGAGTTTAATCCTCTTACACTGAAAAGCTAATTTTCGCTCAAAGCTCATTCATTATTCAGTTAGCTTAAGTCCATTTAACAATTACTAATTAGAGCTTTCTCAAATTAGTATGAGGATCATTTATGAAGTAAGCAAAGATCTTACTGCTATCTACTTGATTTGCTGCAAATAATGCAAATTTATACGGTTTCTAATGCATAATAAATTTTTGTAAAGAAAATGTTACAAAATTTAAAACGGAATTTCCTGTTTTCCGTCTAATTATATATATATATATATATATATATATATATATATATATATATATATATATATGTGTGTGTGTAAGGAAAATTCTCAGGGATTTTCAAAACTTAAATCAAGGGCTTAAAATTCCCGCGTCATTTTGCCTTCCCCTTTCTACCCCTAACCTAATTTGACCATTAGGCCTACAGTTTACGTCCTCAGAGAAGGGGCCTGTCTAATTATAATTCTACATGACCCTAGCGGACAGTTTAGGAAATTTCCAAATATAAAGGAGATACACGCTGTCGGAGAAAGATTTTTTCTAGAGATATTTTTCCATAGATGTCGACCCAGGTGTTACGTGTCTTGTATATAGAACTTCATGCTAGCTGATCCTTCCGTTTGTCCTGTCCCTATGATGAAGTAGGAACCCGTCCTTCAACGCTATCTTAATAAAGGTCTTTAGCTGAAACGGTGTCATTTTTATGGCCATGACTGCAACCACCCATCGAGAAGTCCGTCTCATTACACACACACACACACACACACATATATATATATATATATATATATATATATATATATATATATATATATATATATATATATATATATATGTATATATATATGTATGTTATATATATGTATATATATTATATATATATATATATATATATATATATATATATATATATATATATATATATATATATATATATATATATATATATATATATATATATATATATATATATATATTTTATCTTACGATTTCAAATGGTAGATGAAAAGGATGTTTGTCATGTTCAACATGTCTTGTTGTACTAATTTTTTTCAATTAGAGTAAATGTTGACTAAATGTATAATTCAAAAAAATTTTGAACAGGAGTTTTTTTCATTCGCTCAAACAATTTCCCATCCATTTGTTGTGTCCTTCACAACATTTCATAAACCTCTGGACATTAGTGTTTGGCTGTAGACAACTTTAAAGAAGGGAAGTTAAGTAATGAACATGCTGTGATTCAACAGTTGTGGGGAAATCCCCTTTATTATTATTCCCTTTATTCCCCAAGCAAAATACAACCTTTTTAATTTTACCAAATGCGCTAAAGTCATCCTGTTTAAAGTGCAACCTTCTTATAAAAATGAAGAGAAGGGTTTTCACAGCTTTCAGGTATAAAGAAAGTCGAAAAAATCATTTATATCTCTAAAAAAGGAGAGAGAGGAAACATTTTAACAATGGGTTTCGCTACGAAACCAATGTCCGTTAAAGGGTTAAAGGTGATGTGTCCCTTTAACTCTCATACGATAACATTTCTCATAGATGAATTTTAAATGGAAAATTTTCACCAATAGAAAATGAAATTAATCTTTGCCACGATCAAAATATATCGGGATATCCTGAAAGCTAATAGTATTTCACCAATGGCAAGTTAAAAGTTACCCATACTAAAATTCATTGTCATATGATTTTATACTAAAACAAACCTCCTATGTTTACATTTTCAATTCAGGTAGACATGACATCCAAATCAGGGGAGAGGCTCAGATATTGTTGCCATCCCTCACGGGATAAATACATACAGGTAAGTTTGCGAATTATGTCCCGCTGCGTTTCCCTGAAAATCCAATTTACGGTCGGCGCCTAAATTCTCACAGTCGAGAGCACAAATGAGAGGCAGCGGAAGAAATAGATTCCCAGAGGTTCGCGCTGCAGGCTGATAACAGCGCATCACACTGTTTGCGTTAATGGAAAAGTGCAAAATTTTGCTCAATTAATATACGGAGCAGGATACCAGCTGCAGTCGTTTGTTTAAATCTTGGATATTCAAAATAGGAATTGCTTCGGCTAATTTCTCTCTTTTCCGTAGAGATAAGGTTAGGCTTCAAGATCAGCGGTTGTACTTTTAACCTACGACTGATGTGCGGTTATTTTTAGAACGATTTTCAGTTCGTTTAATCAAATTTGGTAGAGAAATTCTAATAATAATGACGATAGTGTAATAAAAATTAACGTTTCATTAAAGCTGTTTTAATGATTTTTCCTTATGATAATTTCTATTTTTAAAATAAAAGAAAATGTATAGTTACAATATAATTAACATAATGAGAAGGATGCAAGCTTCTGTCGCTTGTTTAAATCTTTGATATTCAAAATAATAATCGCTTTGACTAATTTTCCTTTCTTTCTTCAGATATAAAGTTAGGCTTGAGAATTAGCACTTTTAACCTACGACTAATATGCGGTAATGTTTTTAAATTTCAGATATTCAGAAAAGATTGTTTCAGAAAATTTAGTTCTTTTAATCTAGCTAATAATATTAATAATAATCCAAGTTATTTGTACTTTTGTCCTCGAATTTATGAAACGATTGGACCCGGAATGAATAGAGGCATCCATATTGGATTCTGGATTTATTTTCTTCTAATCTACCGATCCGATTCTAAAATAAATTGGTATAAATATGCTTAATATCACAACGAAAAATACTGTCGTCTTTAAAACGTTAGAAATTCAACCCGTCCCCCTCTTTTCGAGCATTTAATGTCATTAATGTAAGCCTTATTTTCCCCGGTTAAGGGCAGGTGATTAAATTTATCAATTTATCACATAATAAATAGGTAAGGACCAAAGTCGTTTAAAGGCTAATCGCGATTAACCCATGTTACCAATCAATGGTATGATATGCTTCCCCTTTTAAACAGAGATTAAACGTGGTTAGCCATTAAACTACTTTAATAAGACCGGTCCTAAAAATAACAATTTTTTCTAACTTTATGACGTCATTTCTTTAACCATCTCGTTTAATTATTTTTATTTGAAATAATTTGAATATCGTCTGCATTTTTTTCATACGTTTCATCAATGAACTGAGATGTTACGTAAATAATTTTCTTTTACATTTGGCTTAAATAATAGATTAGGTACATACGTGATAATTTTAAATTTAATCATCGATTATTTTTTGTTGCGATGAAAATTTTATCACCGGTATTAACAACAAATTATTTTCATAAAAGTCTAGGAGTCTATTTCACGGGTTAATAAATATCTAATGTTTAAGTTGTATATGTTACTGTGAATGCCCGAAATTGGAGAATGTCGACATTCACCGGTGAATGTCGACATACACCAAATACCTCGGTGAAAGACAGAATATTTGATTATATTCTTACATATTCGGACTATCACCGGTGTATGTCGACAATCCGTATGCATTGATGGTGAATGTTGAAAAATAATATTTTTTTACGTTTTTAAATCATGCTTTATTATTAAAACATATATATGTTAAAATAGCAATTACCATGAAGGAATACTCCAAAGTTTCTGCATCCATTCCAAAGGAAAATACAGAAGAGCTTCAACCTATTACACCTTCTATCAAGCCATGACTAAACAGCAGAAGTTTATTTCTATTAAAAAAGCGGCCGCAACAGATAATCTAATGCATGCAACTAAAATGCTACAGACATAAAAAAGAAAACTTCCTCCTTCTCAAATGGATGACACTGTGTGATTACAAGTCCCTGATGTCGACCGTGGTCTTACAGATGCTCGAAATGTATTGGCGGTTGTTGTTGGAATAGAAGACTCAGACTTTTATAAATAAGTAAACAAATATGTATCGCTCAAGCAGCTTTATACCAATAATCAGTTTATATTTTTGTAAAGAAAAGTTACTCTCCATAGATGAGATTTCTTCTCAAGAAATATCGCACTGAGAGAAGCCGCTGAAGCTAATTTGGGACGTGGAGGGCATGGCTATAAACGCTGTCATTGCAAAAAGAAATGTTTAGTTACTAAATGCCATTAATAAATGCAAGGAACTCTTGTGCAATTCAAATTGCTATAGCAGTATAAATTGGTTTCAACAAATAAGATAATATAACGTCAATCACATAATTAAGTTAATTATTGGTATTATTTTCTGTTCTAAGAGTGTTCGGTTTGTTTTATGTTCAACAGTTACATGTGCTATTACTATAGATTTGACTGAATTATGAAGAAGAAAATATAAATATCCGACATGTTCAACATTCGCCATTAGCGCATGGTGGATGTCGACATTTACCGGTGTAAGTCAGAAATAAGGGTATTTAGCAAATATTTCGGACATACACCAAACGACTACGTGAATGTTGACATTCACCGGTGAAAGTCGACATTCTCCAGATTTCGGTCTTTCACAGTAACATATATATCTTTGAAAATTAAGAAGTTTGTTCGTTTATGTGTTTGTTTTTAATACATAACCACATGGTTTGATTAAATGAATTCAGCGTGGTTCTATACTTCATTCACAGTATTGGGAGACATCAGAGGAGTATGAAGATAAATAAATTATTCAACGTGTACCAGATCATTCTCAGTCAAAAAACAAATCATTTTTTTTACCTGCCTCATAGAGTACTGTACAATTCTGAGAAATTAAAAATTTTACTGATTCTGTCATATGACGAGCTATATGCTAGTAAGATTATGAAAATGGAAAAATTACAATTGTTCTTCGTAATTGTAACAGACCCGATTTGAACGATAAAATAACCGGATTGCTGGAAAATTCCAAAAAATACAGTACTTTTTGGAAAAAATTAGTTTGTATCTAAAGTATTAATTTAATAATTGGAAATCAATGTTATATCCATTTATATACTGACGTACTGTATTAACACTTTAAAGGTCACTATTATAAATTCTTTTTGATTTAATGAAATTATTTCATAAATGGTATCTATGAACTTTATAAACGTAAATGCATAATTTTTTTTTACATTTTTTTGAAGGGGGTGGAATTTAAGGGGTGGTTAAAATGCAAAATCCATCCCCTTGTACGGAGTGGAAATGCTTTTTTAAAGGTTTAATTATGCTGCGGAACATGATTGTTATATAAAAGTGTATGATAAAGAAAAACTAACCAATTTACAGCCGGACTATGGCCATATAGTACAGCGCTGCTTTTAGGTACCCGAATTCATGGGTTAAAATCCCACTGAAGGTATTGATGTTCGTAGCCATTCGGAATCGGCTTTAAGCTGTTGGTCTCGGTGTTATTCACACTCGTGTTGAAAGACAGTACACCGTACCAAATATAAACAATTTATAAGTGTAGTTTGGATAGACATTTATTTGGGCTTATAAGTAAAAAAAAATCATTTTACTTCCTTTTCCAGGTAAAGTAAGTTTAACCACTTGTAGTTCAAATGAAGTGTACAGCTCTTGTATACTCTCTGATGTGAGTTGGAAGTGTTATAAACATAGAGAACCTAAAAGCCCATCTTATGTCTTTCACAGACAGAGAAGGAATTTAACAAGTGGTTTAACCCCTAAACCATTGTCCATTAAAGGGTTAAAATAACGGTTCTTGAATGTATTAATAAAATCAATTAAACCGATTTTAATGCAACCAAATCTATCTTCTGACTATCGGCTATTCTTTTGTAGTTTCTCCCGTTTCTTCTCTCAAATCCTTAGCCCTCGTGTGCAAACCCTCGTGTGTAGACCGTAGAGCTCCAAACCAAACTCCAAACTCCAAACTTCTCTCAAATATAGGGCCCGATTATCACACAGTCAAACAATCAAGGTGATACCCCAGCGCCTAAGTTTTATGCATGAGAAATTGATTGAAATAATATTTTTATAAAAATGCTAAATTCCCATTATAATTACTATTTATATTAAAAAAAAAGCCACTCGAGAAAATTTTGCATTTTGGTATTTTGCTATTATAAGGAACTTTTTCAATTATTCCGTTAATCAAAACGATCATTTAACAGTTTTTTTTCAGTTGGAAGAAACTTAAGATAGCATATGTATAAAAATATAGCAGGATGGTAAATTTATAATTGAATAGCTAGTTGTTAAAAAATTAACTAGAAGATTGATGACTGCAATTATCAATAGTATATTTTTATATAATTTCCTCAGAATTTAATCAATGTTTCTCTACTATCAACTATTCCGAACGAGTGCTTAATTTTGGCAAGTTTCAATTTTTGATTATATATGAAAGATATGCAGTTAATAATTTTCATTTTTTAAAAACAATTCAATTTTTTTCGTCTGTTTTTTTTTAGTTTTTACAATTCATTATGTAAATGTTGACTCGTGTACTTAATGATTAAGATACTTATAATATTATGCGGAAGATAAAATGACATTTTGTTAGGAAGCCTATCTAAGAATGATAAAGCATTTATCAACTCCTCATCCTGACCCTGACTTTTGGTTATAAGGAAGCTGGAATGTGAACAATTAAAGTTCTAGTGTATTACTCAGATTTGGTTGAATATTTGGAATAGTGAATAATTAAGAAATGAATTGGCTGCCACTCTTCCAGCTCGAATTTTTAACTTAACATTTTAGCCAGTAGTATCTGTGTAACAGTAAGTTACATTCGGTTCAGCTCTTTTTACCTCTTCCCGTGAGTCATGGTCAAAGACAAACCAGGACAAGACCGGTTTGAACTAGAAAGAAACACAATCTGAAATACAAATATATGCTATATCACAAATACAAGTATATAAATACATCTTGGGAGATTAAACATTGATCATAAAATTAAACAGCTCTGATTAAACAGCTATCATAAAATTATCCACGTTATACGTTACATCTTGAATAATATTATAACTTTCTTAACTGTCATAATGTCATATAGCCCTCTCCAAATTTGAGGTAATTACCTGATATCAATATTGTGGTAATTATTTGGTTTGTACAAGACTAATAGTTATTTGGTTTGCGTTCAGTAAACTAATTTGAGTTAAAAATTTAACTATAGGTTCTGGAGAGGCTATAGACAATTTTTATGTATAAGGATCAATAATACCGACAAAATAAAAAAAGCTGATTCAATAACTAACCAATTAATAAAAATTTATTTACGCTATTATTTACACTTAATATTCTAGTCATAAAAGCTAGCAATTTCATTTGTGCCATAGATCACTTAACACATTAAATCAATCATGGACTATAATTTGCTCATTCAACTTCTTATTTTCGAAGAGAGAACCCTGATAATTTTAGAAAAATCATAAATCAAAATTAAATGAAGAAGTCTGATACTTGCAAACGGAATGGAAACAACTCACAGTTCATTAGCAGGTGAGGCCTTGATTTTTAGACGGGAAATGGATGTCAGAAGTTGAATCGTGTGCTGTTGCTCAGGGCGCAGTGGCGTTCTCGCTAGGTAGCTAGGCTTGTAGAGGAAACTTGTGGCTCTCTTCACTGATTCCCTCGGATGGGAGTTGAACTAGTCCCTTGACCACTAATTTTTTTGTGGAGAGAATCAACTATCTCTCCTCCTCCTTGTACTATTCTATCCTCCCTCTTGCTCTTCCTGCTTACTCTACCTTCTTCCTCTGCTTGCCACCCTCTCTTTCTCTACTTGCTCTTATTCTCTCTAGCTTCTGAACCATTTTATTCAATAGATTAAGCCCCTCCTTCAGAACGTAAAAACTCCAATTGGCATACTTCGGCTACTTTATTTGCTGATTTAGATCACGCCCCCTCATGATGATAAAACAGCCAATTTTGAATACGGCCTTCTTCTTCATTCTTATTTTTGGCGGGCGCTTGTAAATCTCTAAAGGATCATCCACACTATGGTCCTCTGCTAGCCATTACCACCGTCTGGAGGAGGTATGGCCTATGTTGTCGATGGAAGCAACGATAAAATAGCCTTGGAGGACGATGGCTTCGGAGGCAGTTTTTTTCCAAAGATCAAAGGCAGCCAGATGTGCAACTAAGGTGAGCAGAAGATTCTATGGACGAATCCACGCGCTCGGCTCATTTAGTGGACCAGCGTGTGGATGCAACCAGTAAACCATTGTTCAAGGTCACCATCAGGAAGTGGTGAACAATTGGTCATCGTGTGGAGGCTGCGTTTCAAAGCCTTATTCAACCATAGTGCCACTCTTGCAGACACCGTTCTTATCCGTCTATCAATCTTAGACCTCTCTGAGGAGTCATAAACCATTCCTTATCTTTTATCAGACTTCTTTGATAATCTCTTCTTAACTACAATAAACGTGTATGAGGCTTGATTCAATGTATCAATTAATTGTTTACCACAAAAATTTCTTATTTTTTTCATATAATTGAATCGTCTCATTACGCATAATACCTTTCGAACTGAAAAGACTAAATTATAACACTCTATTTTCGATTCGATATAAACTTTAAAAAAAAAATTGCTCTGTTTAGAATACAGTTTTTTCTAGATCAGTAATAAGTTTCTAACTTTATAAAATTATTTAGTTTCGTCATATGACGCAATAAATGTTAAAAGTGCATAAAACTTTTACATACAATGGAAACATTAGAAATTCTCTTACTTGCAAAATAAATTTTAAAATTTGTAAATTAGAAGATAATTTTGTATAATTAACAGAATCTAATTATTATTTTTATTTCGTGATTATTTCGTGACAATACAAGCGATATATTTTATTTTATATTATGATAAAAGCTAATTTGAAAAAATAATTTTCTTTACAGTTTTTGAACTTAAAATATGAAATATCTTTAGAATTTTAGGTTCTCAGAGTAAAATAGGTTCTTTACTTCAGTTTTATATTAAAATTCGGCTTGTAATATGCCTACTTCAAAAGCTTTTTGCGAGTATTAATTTTCTTTCATTTGGTGAAATTTACTTTTTAAGTTATTTAAAAAATATATTATTTGAAATGATTAAACTTAATAAATTTTTTAAAGATAGAGCGTTATTAAATAATTTGTCCGAAATTCATTCTTAGAGAGGCAGATTTGTGCCTCTCTTAGTACTATGACGAATCGAAAAGTTGTACTATGTATCACTTAGTATGTATCCCTTAGTATGTACTTAGTATGTATCACTTTTTGTACTATTACGAATCGAAAGGGTCTGTTTAATGAAACTTTTAAGTGTCGAAAAGTACCATGTCCCCTTAAATAAATCTATTCACAGATGAAATTCGAAGATCTTGTTTAATATCTGATCAATTATAAATGATTATTTAAATCTCGTTCTCAATAAAATTAGCCAGCATACGGTGATAGCTCTAAATGTATCCTTAATTCTAAAAAACCCTAAGTAATTATTTTTAAAATTAATGATTACAACTTCTCTAGATCGTTTATTTGGAGTAGCAAACTTTCTCTAAACCGAAACAATTTTAAATGATTTATCTCCCAAAAAAAGAAACATTCCAGAAGACGTGTCTTTACGTTGCCACAGAAATTAAGAGAAAAAAAAATTTATTTATTTTCCGAAAATCACATAGTACTGCCACCTCCCATTTTTACTCTTTTGTAATCCACACAGAATACATAATTAACGTCTTAATTTGTTCTTGCGAAGATAGAGGGAATCAGTCGTCTCAAACCCTGATCCATGGAACTAACGACCTAATAATCAGTGATTTAGGCAGTTGAATTCCCTGGAAGGGCATTAAAAGTGAAAGAATAGCTCCTGATAAATTAATGATAGAGGGTAATACTGCCAGACGATAAAGCAAGCTCACAATGCTGGGCACAAAAATGGAACGCTCCGCTGCTCAAATGGCGGGATTATTATTAATGATCCCCAATTTTATCTTGCTTTCCTGGAAGAATAATGCATCTCGTAAGTGTCATGAATAAAAGGGAGGTGAAGGATTGGAAAACGGTAGCATATATTTTTATCGCACCGACCTTTCGTTTACATCTCAACCCCGATAAATGCATTAGCTTTGCTCGCTATATAATCCGTTGAATGTCACACACCTGAAAGATCCGGATAACTAAATCGTTGTAAGAATAGAAACCTGATGGGATTCTGTATATCCATAGATATAACAATTAAATCATTAGCTTGATTATATTATGTAAAAATATTTTTCCTTTAATCCCCTATATAATAATAGCCTAAGTTGTCTGTCCGCGAATTTATGAAGCGGTTGTACCTGGAATACGTACAGGCATCCATATTGGATTTTTTATGAGTTAGTTTTAGTGAAATTTAAAGCGAGTTCGAAATCCACCTGATCCCCTACTTTTCGAGCATTTAATGCTATTATTTCAAGCCTTATTCTATACTAAAGTCATTATTACAGGATGGCGAGGGCGGAGTGCAATATTTAAATTTCTGGACTGTTTTTACTTGACCTTTATATACTCTAACGATTTCCTTCATCACGTGTAAGCTGGCCCATGGGATAGAGTGTCTGCCCATTTGATCGTCGTACTTCTCAGATTAATGGTTCTGCCCCCGACGTAACCGAATTTATCCGAATGTCTAATTAATTTAATAATTTCTGCTTTTTCTTTTGAATTCTTATTCCTAAAGTTGTTTTATTATTTTTAAATTTTTACAATTTTTCAAATTTTTATGATTTTTTTTATTAAATTCAAGTATTACCATTATTATATCAAGCTCCAATTTAAGAGCAGGTGATTAAATGTATCGATTTATCACATAATAAATAGGTAAAAATAAAAAACATTTTCTAGCATTATGACATCATTCCTTTAATCCTCTCATTTAATCATTTATTTTAGATTTAAATATCTTCTGCATTATTTCCATACGTTTTATCACTAAACTTAGATATTACGTAAATAATTTTCTTAAGGTAATATTTTGTTGTAAAATAATTCTCAGCCAAACAACAAACCATTTTTTTTACCTGCCTTAAAGGGTACTTTACAATTCTGGAATATTGAAAATTTTATTGATCCCGTCATATGACGGGCTATATGCTAGTCCCCTATATAATAATAGCCTAAGTTATCTGTCCGTCTGTCCTCGAATTTATAAAGCGGTTGGACCTGGAATGGATAGAGGCATCCATATTGGGTTCTTAATGAGTTAGGGTGATCAAAATTCAAAGCGAGTAATGTTTATCTTCTCTTAACTATCTATTCGATTCTAAAATAAATTGGTATAAATATGCTTCATACCAAAATACTGTCGTATTTAATACGTTCGAAATCCCCCTTCCCCCCTTTTTGAGCGTTTTTAAATATCGTCAGCATTATTTTCATACGTTTTATCACTGAACTTAGATATTACGTAAATACTTTTCTTTTATATTTAGCTTCAATGATAGATTGGGTGTATATGGGATAATTTTAAATTTAATCCTTGAGTATTTTTGTTGCAAGATAATTCTCAGCCAAAAAACAAACCATTTTTTACCTGCCTCATAGTTTATTTTACAATTCTGGAAAATTAAAAATTTTATTGGTCCCGTCATATGACGGGCTACATGCTAGTTGAAATATATTAGAATATAAGATGATTATTTATTAAACTGAACTGTTATTGTTGTGTATTTAATTATTTTGTGTTGAAGAATTTTTAATATAAAGTAAAAAGTGAGGGCTTGTTTTAAAAATTTTAATATTCTTCTAACACACTGTGCACAGACTTACAACAAGTGAATTGCATTACTTTTAGTTTTTTTGTAAACAATAATTATTAGGTATAATTCTATACGTATATGAATTATAAAAAAGCATCAGAAATATACGGGAGTGAATTATCAAAAAAGATAAAATAATGTTTAAAAATTGCATTTCAAATACCATAAATACTAAATGAAAAAACAACAAAAAAGTAGGTAAAGTTTCATTCTTGGTCTATGACATGGATGGACAAACTTTTTCGGCCTCGGGTCAAAAATCAGAAGAAAATAAGTTCGGGGAGCCAACATAAATTTTTCTAAAACTTTAAAAACTATATACAAGTACCTAACGGTTTAAATACGTTAATGAGATGAATGAAATTGCGATTTCATTTTTAAAAGTTCCTTATACTGAAGTTCGAAATGAAATGTACTGATTTTAAGGAATGATGCTAAATG
Organism: Pardosa pseudoannulata; assembly: GCA_032207245.1. Classification (NCBI taxonomy): domain Eukaryota; kingdom Metazoa; phylum Arthropoda; class Arachnida; order Araneae; family Lycosidae; genus Pardosa; species Pardosa pseudoannulata. The sequence goes on along the minus strand of CM063508.1, from coordinate 165,213,500 downwards.
CTCCTCTGTCAGTCTAATAAAACCTGTATAAAAATAAAAGAAAACAAATCGGCTCTAAAGTTGTTAAATAAAAAAAATAAAAAGAGTCCTTTGAATTTTTTATGTGCTGATTACAAGAAAAAACAAGCATACAGGTAAATCGTTTTAAAGCCTTTATATGTTTTCCCATAAATGAAATAATATTCCCAAAACACTTTTGAAATATGAATACAATTTTCCAATTTTGCACAAGTGTATAAAAAGGTTAAAACTATACTTTTTGCCAGTTAAAAAAAATCCACATTTTAACCATTTTAAAACATGAAAATAATCTTTTATATTTTATTCATAAAATGGTTTTTAAAATTATGTAAAGAAATTTCTTTAATAATATCAAGTAAAAATCAAAGAGCTTCATAAGTTGCCTCAATTGGAAATACAGAAAATTCATGTACATTTGGAATTTGGAAAATTTAAACAAGCATTCCATTTAGATAAGTTTAGTAATGATATTTGCATTGGTATAAATACTAGTTTAGATATAGGTAATATTAAATAGACAAAAATACAGCACAATATTTCTGTATTCCTTTCTTAAATGCTGACTACAGATGAAAATTTGAAATATCGAATTTTTAATTTTGTACTACAATGCTATCAAGAACTAAATCGACTTTGAATCACATATGAAGTATATATAAGGTTTCAATGAAGGCAAAAGTTTGTTCAAAAGTTATTTTACACTTTTTCTATCACTTTTTATTACTTTAAGTTTATAAGGTTCAAGTAAACAAGGGAGTTAAAGTAGAGATATTCTCATGCAATGAAACTGTTGTTTCTATTACATGACATTATATCGCTCTGGAGCTCTCTTGCTTGGCTCTCCTGAGCCAAGCCCTCTAAGCCAGCACTTCTATAACGCATGCTCATGAGAATTATCAGATTATTGCAACACGATATTGAGGAATAAATACTAACAATGATTAAGAAAGGTATATCAAGATAAGGTTCACGAGATCGGGGAAGGGAAGACACAGAATATGCAATAAGTATAACATTTGCAAGTTTAGAGAATTAAGTCCAATACATTAACCCTTTAACCCATCCGCCGACCACCCTCCCCACCTTTTTCCCTTTCAAAACAGTCACCCTTTTTGTAAATTCCAGACGGAACTTACCGTACCATACTAGAATTGCAGGTTTAAAAGTTGTCAGGCTACTTTTAAGTTATTTTCCCCCAAGGTAAAGGAGTTCCGTTACGCAAAATTAGTTTATTTCATTTATTATCGCTTTGCAATATTTTTTTCCCTCAAAAGTGTGTTATACGAGTGCGAACTAGATGGGGTCGACAGGTCCGTTTTTGAACAGGAATTCGCTGTCGAATCCCCGTCGAAGCGTCCGTTCAGTGGGTTAAAGGTCACCAAAATAAATTCATTGGAATTTAGTGTAATTAGTTTATAAATGTTATCTATGAACCTTGTAAATGTAAAATATAGGATAAGTTTTCTTTACATTCCTAAGGAGGGTTTGGCCGATTGGTTAGGGAGCTGATCGTCGGTACCGGAGTTCGTGGGTTCGAATCGTACTAAGGCATGGATGTTCGTATCCGTTCATTATCGGCTTTAAGCAGTAGGTCCCGTTCTCGTTAGCCCTCGTGTGCAAAACAGTAGACCGTAGAGCTCCAAACCAAATCATAAAACCTTATTAGGAGGGTTTGAGGAGTTGTTTAACTGACTAACCCCTCCCCTTGTACAGCTTGAACATTATACTTTTACTTTTGAAAATTTTAACTATACTAAAAGAACAATAAATAAGAATCCTTAAAATGATATAATAAATAAATAGCTTAACAATTTATAAATGTTGTTTGTATAGATACTTTTATTTGGGGTCATAAGAAAGATAAATTGAATTACTGACTTCTCAGGTACAGCAAGTTTGAATACACATATTTAAAATAAATAAATAAATAAATAAAAACAAATTAAATGTAGAGTTATCATCTGTTGTAAATTTATAATGTCAAAAACATAAAAAAAAATTGAAAAATCATCCATGTCACTTTTTTTTTTAATTGCAGAAGCTCTTGATTCTACATTATTGGCTTCTATACGTCACAGATGTATGAGATTAAAGCTGTAAATAATTATAAAAATATAAAGTAAAGTACTCCAAAAAGTAAATTTTCAAAGAAAGATGTTTAATAGGTGGTTTCGCTACGGAACCACTGTCCGTTAAAGGGTTAAGTGTGCTTGGCATAGTTGGTTAAAAGGAATTACGTTTAACACTTTAGTTAAGAATAAGAATAAGTATAAACATTTTTTTTTCTAAGAGTTTTTAGAAGGATTGAAAATCAGCAGTCAAACAAGCGTTTCCGAAGATGACATTATACGCACTGCAAAAGCAATACTACAAATAATATACCACTTTTTTCCTGTATCGAAAGATTTAATTTCATCTGTGTTATCCAAACATCTCTCTCTTGCTCCGTTTTACGACTTGCGAACAGCGCAGAGACTTCTTCGAACTACCATGAATACCAGATGTAAAGCGGAAGGTAATTTGCTTTTGTAGATAAACAGTGCTTGCCGTGAGCTGGGAGCAAGTAAATTTATTACCTCCGAGTTTCTGTTACAGTAATGCAACGACCACACACAGAGATATCTCTAGCGCTGTTTATTCTGTTGTTTTTTTTATCTTAAA
>CM063508.1:165173318-165205818 GCA_032207245.1 Pardosa pseudoannulata | reverse complement strand
CTAGAAATAGCGCATCAATTGCATGTGTATCGTACCACTAAAAATAATGCGCTGCAACTTAACTATTACTATTAAAACTTTAACTAACTACCAGGATGATAAAGACAGATAAGTGTCTAAGTGTACAAACTAAAAATTTAATTATACTTAAAGCTGTTAAGAAAAGTTTCTAGACTGTTGTGATGACTGATGGAGGTTTTTTATATATTTAAACGTACCTCTACATATTCCAGATAATAAAATATTCGCAACAAATAAATACTGATTTCCACTTGCTGTTTTTCAGCTGTCCTCTGGATAAGACAGTGGGTTAAAATGGGTTAATATCAAATTATATTATACCTATTTTACAAACATAGGTGTCGATCAATGCTTTTATATATTTACACAGTAAAACACTTTATTAAATTATGTTTAACCTTACAAAAATAGGTGTTGAACGTATTCAGATACTTTCAAAAGCCATCTTAAAGTTTTTGTTATTGTTCCTCCAATCGAGGATGTTAGTTACTCTCTAGAAGACTTACATTCTTCACGATTTGAGTTATCTGATTGTTCGATAATCCTTGTCTTTCCAGGTCGCGATGAAAGAACGGATTCTAGTGTGCCTGTTGCTGTCCGTGTCCGCAGTTTGCGCAATCCTGGTGGTCCTACTCTTCAGGCAGAGCAACCAGTCGCTCCAGCGAGGTAGGCGCAACGGTACGGTATCGGAACCAAAACCCCTCGGTCAGCATTTTATTTATTTATTTTATTCCTCTAGCCAGTGTCCAATAAGAAATTCATTTTTTATGAGGTAAGTATATAATTAAAGCTTTAGAGACAATATCTTTTTCAGAAATTCTATTCATTTAAACCAGAACATGCGACACCCATACTATTCGCATTCTCAGTACTAGGGTCGCTGTTGTTGGTACTACAGAGCTGTCAGCTTTGAACTTAAAGTATATACAAAGTAGACAAAAACACCTACCACAAAATTCTTGGCCGTAAATAGAGAAATACTTAATATGAATTACCCATAGCTCAGCTGGTTTATATTTTTCCTTTTTTATAAGACATTTTGCAAGTTATTACACTTTTTCTCTAGCAGATCCTGATAACGAGAAACCATTTACTTTAAATATCTTAGTGTACAATAAAGATAATGAAACTGACTTTCACTAATGTTGATTATCAGACATTAGTTGGTAGGATTTTTATAATGAAGTCGATCTAGCTGTTTTTTCTCCACATGAAGATGTATTAAATATTTGTGAATCTCCTTCATTCTATGACGAATTAAAAACAAAATTATATTGGCTAAAAGCACGGTAGTTACAAAATGTATAGAAAAATTCGACTGTTTTCTTGTATATAAATATCCGATACCCATAATCTACGTAAGTGACAAAAAGATCGCCAACCAAAGCATTAAATAACTGGTAGGAAATATTAAAATATTGTGTCAGTTCCACTGCTTATAGGAGCAAACGTATAATTCATGGAACTTTTTGCCAGATGAGAGACTTTAAATATTGCTATAATTTGGTGTGAAAAAGAAGCATCTATGGTGTATGAGATATAATCTGAACCTATGATTTATTGAAGAGTTCGTATGTTGAAATTCATTACATTTAACTTAAAGTACACAAATTTAGATCTGAGTATTGCACGGAACAAGGATTTCCGTTGTTGGAGCCAGTTGGTAGCCAAAAAAATAAATAAATATTTAAATATTCATGCAATTCTATACAATGACTTCAAATCACAATCGATGGTAGTAATATAATTTTTCAGAGAACTCCAGTGTTTTAGTTGATCTGGCCACGTCATCCATGAAGTAATTGAATTAACAAGATTCCACACGAAATGGTAGTGTATAGGCATACAAAAGAAATCTTGGATGTGTATCTACTTCTTTTTCATTAGAGGTAATGTTGTCCACCAATAAGAAGCTTCAATAATGAAATGGTTAGGATGCTTTCAACAGTAGAATATGTGAATGATGAAAATCTAAATTTTGCGTCATTAGAAATGTTTAAATTGTGAACATGCAGACTATGCGTTCAATTCTTGCGAAAAAGAGCTTTGGAATGGCATGGTTACTAAGTACTGAAAAGAAAAGTTAGACAAGTTTGCAGCAATTAAGTGTTGACGGTCACAGAAAGTTTCTATCGGAGCATTGAAAACTTTGTAAATGTATTTTAGATCTCTAATAAAATACATATATTGAAATATTTTGGAGTATTCTAGAAAATGCATTCGAAAAATTCAGAATCAACTGTAAAGTAGGATTTTAGCGGAAAATAATCAGTAACGTTTTGAGTATGTTTTTTCTGGAAATTTGATGCCAACCGGTGTATAAAGACACATAATATGCATCTACTTAGTATTTAAACAAAATACTGTATTTTGTTTTTAAACTTTTGACATTAATGTCCGAAATCAAAGGAGATTTTCATCTGAACAAATCCATCATAGGTAGAAATACCGTTAGTATAAATGCAATTAATGTGTTGGGTAATTTGAAAAGTTCTCATGTTTTTCAAGCCAAAGTTAGTTTTTATTTAATTATTTGGATAACGCTGATAAAGAGTGACTTCAAACCATCTGATATGGGTAGTATTTTCCGATTACATTGCATAATGCTAGAACATGTTAGAAAATAAGCTTTTTTACTACAGTATTGGTAACCAAAAATTTCATTTCAGTCCTACAATGCTTTTTTATTTGAACCACAGGAGCAGAAATCACAGGAAAACAGATCGTAAACTTTGTGTTTGTACATAGACAAAATACTGCTTCTGATAACGCAGCTCAAAGGCAATTTAACCCCTTCCAGGTTCATTTTAATTCTGGACTATGGGTAAAAAAATGTCAATTTTTATATTCTTATTTCCATACATGCATAGCTTTTTAAACATAATAGCATCATTCGCATACAAAATTTTCTAAAAATTAATGTAAAAAAATCAATTAAAATAAATGAGTAATTTTCCTTTATAGTTGGCTTTTTGTGCATCAGAAATCATTAGACTTTGCAGTCAATTCACACTAACTATAAATATAAAGCTTAGAATACCTAGCTTTTATCTTGAATTAAATTTTATGTATATCCTTTGCGTTGACACAAATGATTATGAAATTATTAATCAAAATTTGATCGTGTATGATACAATCGGAACTATAGTACTGCACAGAGTCCAACATCGCAATCTGGACAGTAGAACATTGTTTCTCTCCTTACCTTCTTCCCTCTGCTGTCTCTCTTGGAGCAGAAAATAATGTAGTAACCAGAAAAGTAAACAAATCATTCGAAACCATAAAAAGCACATGTGAGATAATTCGGGAAAGACTGATTGCACAGTGTAAAATTTCACAGTGCCCGAGGTACACTCGGGATGAGCCAGGATGGTACATTTCGCCTGCTCGAGTTCAGCTCGGGAAAAACCGGGAGGGCGTTAAGAAAAAAATACGGAAATTTCAGCCTCACACAATGTCATAAATGGTTTTTCGAAAATTTAAGAAGACCATTCTTTGTAAATAATGAAATATTAAAATTATCTATCACTAAAAAATATTTTGGGAAGAACTATACGTGATCATTTAAAGTAGATTGGGTTACCGAAACTCTGTCTAGAGATACCCCATAGTTCAGGAGAACAAAGAACTCTGTCTAGAATTTTATCATGTGCTTCGTTGGTGAAACGAAGTACTATTGTGGCATGTTGTGAGAAAGACTAATAAAAAAAATGCTTAATCACACAACACATGCAAAGCAATGAATCTGTTTTTATGAGAAAAAGCTGATATTCAAGTAAAAAAGATTACAAGAAAATATGAATGAGAGAAAAATTCCCTTTAGTGACAATTTATTTTATAACTTTAAATTTAATCATCATTACACATGCGTTTTTTATATTTTGGTTATTTGGCAAAATATATCTAATGTTATTTTATTCAGTATATTATTTGTGCAAGGCTAGTGTAAAGGTTTCCAGGGACTGCTGAGAACAAAAAGGTGAACTCAAGGAAAATATAAATGAGAGAAAAATTACCTTTAGTGACAATTTATTTTATAACTTTAAATTTAATCATCATTACACATGGTTTTTTATATATTGATTATTTGGCCTTATATATCTAATGTTATTTTCTTGGGTATATTATTTCTGCAAGGCTAAAGTAATGGTTTCTAGGGACTGCTGAGAATAAAATGGTGAAATCAACCTCTGTTTCCGTTGATACTTTCGTATGTTCTTTCTTTGGTGTTATCTTCTTCGAATTGCACTGATGAGACAAACACTCCGACAATCTCGTTCCCTCACTGAGAGGGGAGAGCGTGGTAAACCCGACCTATCCAGCAAGGCTAAGAGATAGTTCGGACGAATATTTTTCTTTTTTGCCATTTCATCGGTATCACACTGATACCATTGAAGGTATTCATTGATATAACTTTTGTTGTAAGTACAGAAGCTTCTTTTTTAAATTGCTTAGCAATGGAGGAAAGAAGTAGGTGTCATACAATAATATTACAAGAAAAATGCCTTGCGGTATGCAAAATAAATCTCCTTCAGAAACTTCTGAAAGAGGTCTGAATTATTACGATGAATTTCTTTGAGCGCCTTAAAATGTCGTGTCCTAAAGTTCTATTTTATGAATTGTTACCACAAAATTAGACAATAAATTCGGAAAAATACAGTTTCAGAATACCGCACTTCGATGTCTAGTTCGGTTTTACAGGATTTTGAAACTAAACTTGAAAGAAGAGACCTCTTCTCTCAGATATCATTCCTTTTTTGTAAGGAGAGACACATGTTTCCAGCATATTAAGGATTATCAAGTTGGGAATTAGTCGATTACTGACATTCGTCTATGACATGGTAGTAGGTTCTAGTATCATTAAACCTATTGTTGCAAAATAATGGAGCATGTCTCTTGAAACCAAACCAATTCTTAGAAATATATGTTTTTCTCAATGATAAATTATTGAAGGAAGTTTCTTTTTAAAATAATAATACCTAAATCGTTTTAATAAGCTTTCAGGGAGTATATTTCATTATTTATTGTTATTGTTTAACATTTTAAGATACTTAGAAGAGTTAGCTATTTTGAAACATTTTAATAAGGACTAGTATCTCCTACCAAGTACTATCTTCTACTATCGACTAACACGTAATAAAGAGGTAATTTTAGTTTTCTAACAAACTAAGAGTTTTAAAATATTTCTACAGGCGTAAAATATGACGAAATGTTGGCCCAAAGAACATAAAATAAAAGGTATATATAATTGGTTTGAAGAAAGGCTGTTGAATTCTTAGTGCACTGAAGAAGTCGAGGATTTCATTTCTGTACAAATATTATTTTCCAAGCTTAAAACAAAATTAGAAGTTTTCAGCTTTTCAGATAATAATCTTATTTTTCTTTTTAGTGTTTGACTGTGTAAAAGATATAGAGAGTTGTCAGAATACGTGCTGTTCTCATGTTTGTTTAACAGAAACGTGCGTTCAAGCAGGTATATTGGATTTTTAATCTGTTATCTTTTTTATTATTTTATATTTGCTAATTACTCCTGTATTCAAATTGAAAGGAACATATTGTAACATAAACAATTGTTTTACTATCATTCCTTAAATTAGTACAAAGTGTAAATCATTATTTTGTTCTAAGGCAGGTTGAACATTGATCTTACAATTTAACTACAAAAAAGTAACCCCATTGATCTAATGTAACAAAACGTATTCCAAGCATGCTTCTATCCAAAGGTATTAAATTTTTATGTTGCCATTGATTAAACTAATAGGTTGGAAAAGTAACATTTTAGTTTTTTTTAGCATTATTTTCTCTTTTGTTGTATTAAATGCTACATAACAGTCTGTTCTGTTTGTAAGAGTCAAAAATTCAATTAACTCTAAAGTTTGATGTTTATTGTTGAGTTTCTACTATATTTTTACACTAAACAGAATTTTTCAAAGTATCACAATATAAATTTTCTTTTAGTGTATATACATATATATATATATATATATATATATATATATAAATATAAATAAATAAATATATATATATATATATATATATAAATATAAATATAAATAAATAAATATATATATATAAATAAATATATATATATATAAATATAAATATATATATATATATATATATATATATATATATATATATATATATATATATATATATATATATATATATATATATATGTATATATATATGTATATATATTTATATATGTATATATATATGTATATATATATGTATATATATATATATATATATATATATATATATATATATATATATATATATATATATATATATATATATATATATATATATATATATATATATAATTTTGTTTTAAAATAAAATATCCAAATATAGGTCAAAGATTTAGTTAAGTTTATAAGATGTCAATTTTGAAATTTCCTTCTTTTTAAACATGCAGTGTTTTAAAATTTCTCTTTCTTACTTTCTTAGAGTGCCCAATAGTATCTGAATTTCGTGTTCCTCAGTTGATATTAATGGATAAAAAATCGAGTAGTAATGTTCAGTAGTTGAATTTGTAGCTATTTGAGGGTTGATGAATATGAACATATATAAGTGAGGTACCTTTTTACTAATAAAATTACATCCAGCAGTAATAAAAGTGGCCGCATAAGTTGATAGCTTATAAATGCAACTTTTGTGAAATTATTATTGATTTTGTATAATGTTATCAATTTATTGCCCTATATAAAAACAATAGATAAACAGTGAGTTATGTATTTAATATGTAACGTAAAATGCTGAAACATAAAATACATATAAGAGTAATATATCTTGTTACAACATTAATTCTTGATTATTTTTAATAAACAACTACATGTTTAAATATCACTAAAAATAGACTGAAATATATTTTTTAATAAATGAATTATATCAAAAGGAAATACAGTAGCAAAATAGCATCACTCTGGGGTATTCGCGTAATGGTCTATTCCCCGCCATTTTTACCTTATACGACATTGATTTACACCCCTTAAAGTTACAGTAGGAAGACTCTTTCTAACTGACCTTGAATGTTTTCCTACTTATTCAGATGCAAATCATTAATGCAGATTTTATATCATTTTATTATTTTTGACTTGAGAAATAGGTCTTTTAAATCGCGGAGGGAGTAGTTTCATTTCTCATTTCACCCTAAAATTATGATTTCTGAGGACATATTCGCAGAAAAAACTATAACCTTATAAGTGAACTTTATAACTTTATAAGGGAATAATGGTTAGCACTTACATTTCAAAATTTATTGCATTACTTTCTAGAGAAAATAACTCTAAAAAACTAAGTAAAAGTGTTTCTTTCGTTCAACTTTTATCGGCGGCAGTTCTGCCGATACACACACACACTAAAATTCAACGCAAGTTGTGTTGGGTTAAATTATAAAATATCTAATATAGCAACAATGAAATTCTAATAATTTTCAAATTGTCGTAATCTATAAAATTAAACATTAAATTAATACAACTTTTGTTAAGGCCCCACAAGAAAACTACGAAGCCCTCGGGTACCCCGCCTACCTCTATACTTTCAACTTAGAGTTTCTTCAGTTCTAAAAAAATCTTAAGATATCAAGTTGCATGATTAATATACTATTTTGATAATTATTGCAAAACAAAAATCATATTTAAGGCTCCAAGAATGTAAATATTTACTAGAACATCAAAATATACTTCACTTTTTATATACAAAACAAACTGTATTTTAATCTTTTTATCTCGTATTTCAGTGAACATTAACTACCTCCAACATAAAATTGACCTTAAATAATCCAAAATGTACAGTAATTTAAAATTTCTAATACAAAAGGAATACATATTTAAGGCGGGAAGAATGTAAATATTTACTAGAATATCAAAATATACTTCACTTTTTATATACAAAACAAGATGTATTTAAATCTTTATAACTCGTATTTCAGTGAATATTAACTACCCCCAACATAAAAGTGACCGTAAATAATCCAAATGTACAGTAATTTGGAAATTTGTAATACAAAAGAAATTCATATTTAAGGCGGGAAGAATGTAAATATTTACTAGAATATCAAAATAAAATTCACTTTTCATTTACAAGATACACTCTATTTTAATCTTTTTCACTCTTATTTCAGTGAATATAAACTATTTCCAACATAAAATTGACCATAAATAATCAAAGTGTACAGTAGTTGAAATTTCTAATACAGTCAAATCTCTATATAGCGAACCTTTATTTTACAAATTTCTCCATTTCTCGAGTATTTCCTTGGACCCGAAAACATTTAAAATAATTTCCAAATAACTCCAATAAACTTTCTCGTTTTTTCTTAAAGTATTTCTGGACAATTCAAATTTATTCTCCCTTTACAAGCATTTGAGATTGTCTTTGAACTGATTTTATCCTGTACTTAATTCACCTAAAGCAGTAAAATATTGCCGCATAGAGCAACATTGTCGACGAGCTCAGTGGCCGAATGGTCAGAGCAAGAGATCCAGACCCAAAGTTTGCGGGTTCGGTGCTCGCCATAGCGGTTGACCTAAAGTATGGATTTTTAATTTAAATAATTTGTTATTTATTGTTGCCTTATGTTCTCGAATATTCTAAATCTTTCTTTATTATGTAAATTAGTTATTTCTCGAATATTCTGTTAGGGTATAAAAGCTGATACCCACAGGTTGTAGGTGCCGAACGGTGACCGAATGGTTAGGGTGCTGGCCTTCGGAACCGGAGTTCGTGGGTTCGAATTCCACTATGGCATGGATGTTCGTAGCCGTTCGGAATTGGCTTTAAACAGTAGGTCCCGGTCTCATTAGCCCTCGTATAACAAAAAGTAGACGGTATCACTTCATAACCAAACCAAACCACTAGTTGTAGGCAACTTCTCGATCTTGTAATGTTGCGAGTTGCTACTTTGCTTCAATAAATTCGTCTACGTGTGTTAAACGGTGTGTTCATTCGAATCTTCGTGACAATATAAAGCATTAACAGTACGTAAAATTGAAAACGCTTGTGATAATGTATGCTTAAAATTATTTGGGGGAAAGAAAAAGGGGAACTCTAACGAATTACTCATATAGGGAACTTTTAAAGGATTTAGGTTCTTCTAGACTTTCACATACAGTTAGATCTCTAGTTAATTTCCATTAAAACTCTTAAACTAGAATTATGACTGTATGTAAAAGTCTGAATACTAATAAAAACTAATCTTATAATTTTTTCTTCATTTACTAGTAAATAAAATTTGCTGCAAGTAAAAAAGTTTAGTAACTTGAAATTTCTAATAAGTCCAAGACTCAATACTAACGCAAACAAATCCCATTGTTTTTCTTCTATTTACTAGCCAATATATTTGCTTTATTTGTAAAATGTTATTCACACTAAAAGGATAACAAAAGATTTTATAATTCTAAGACTCTCTAGAACCATGCAAATTCTTCCAAGTTAGCTTCTGAAAAGTGTATAAATTATTAAGATTCCCAAATACTGTTGTTATTCTTCTCTTTCTTCTCGTAGTCAAATCACGTTACAGGATGAAAAAACATAGCACGTACTTCCATCAAATGTTTCACTGATCGCTAAACGAGACACGTATTTTTTATCCAGACAATTTCTAATCTCTTCCTTTTTTTTTCCTTCTCTCTTCCAGCAACTGCAGAAACTACCGAAGTCGGCATGCGCTTTCATTTTCAGCTCGATATATTTCAAAAACTAATTATTCATCTTTCACGCTATGATTTTGTTATATTTACTTCCAACTAATTGCGAGTGCGTCCCTGTTTTTCTTAATGACATTTCTCATCAAAGTTATGAAGTCAGTTTTCTCCGACTGCTTTCGTCGATACCCTAATCACGTCTACGGCCCAGGCTTAATCGCCGAGTTCACTCTTCCCTTTGATCCCGTCACGTATTTCTTCTCAAGACGGCTATAATCTTCTCGCTTCGCTTTCTAGTCACAGCATTCCACTTAAGAGTTCGAAATCAGACATATGACAAAGCCGCAGGAAGCAAGATTATTACTTACGTACGAGTATTTCAATCTGTACACATACTGGAGGATATCCGTATCACCTCAAATGAACTTACACTGCTTTCACTATGCGACAAATGGTTAGCTGTGCTATTATAGAGATGATTATTATAGAAAACAAGTTTCTAATACAATATAAGTCTATAAGAAACAAATGGTGTCATTCCTAGTGTATCAAAATATAATAATTCTTTAACGAACTCTATTTTTTGTTTGTTTACGGATTCTCCTAAATTTATGATTCCTTTGAAAATTACTAGAAATGAGTGACTATTTGAACTGGTAACTCTGGTTACTAGTATTCTGTCTATACGTTCTTTTAAATTTGGAATTTCTTTTAAAATCACCAGAAGTCACTATAAAATTTCCCTGGTCACTATAAGGTGTAATTTTACAGTTTATTTACAGCCCCTCTTTGTATAACTGGAGCAGTGAACCTTGTATGATATTGCCTCTTAATGTTTATGGCTAAAATTTAACTATAAATTTTAAAAGCTATTTATTAAAAATATTTTTATTCCAGTTCTTTCAACACCTTTTTTAATGAGAAATCTCAAGTCTTTTTCTACATTTGACTAAAGTATTGTAGTTTAAATTCGTCTCCATGTGTTATTCGTATAGACTTATTATCCTTCTTCATAAATACATTTTTATAAATTTTGCAGTATACTGAGGTATTCATGATTCCTCAGTATTTTAGGAAATGTACAGTAAGAAATTAAAACGAATACAGAAAAATCAAATTATGCTAAATATTCAGAAACAATAAAAGTTTTTTTTAACATCAGTTGCCAGTAGGTGGCAGCAGATTTGGATTGGGTAAGTTTCCAAAGATAACACACCGCTATTGCCATGGCAATTCATGCCTTTTATGTAGCGTCCACACTATGGCCAATTGTTCACCACTTCCTGATGGTGATCTCAAACGATGGTTCAAGGGTTACATCCACACGCTGGACCACTAAATGAGCCAAACACGTGGATTCGTCCATAGTGTCTACTGTGCACTTTAGTTGTGCATCTGACTGTCTTCGATCTTTGAAGAAAAACTGTCTCGGAAGCCATAGTCCACCAAGGCTATTTTATCGTCTGCTACTATCGACCACGCTAAACCATACCCTCTCCAGACGGTGGTGATGGCTTGCAGTGGACCATAGTGTAATGTGGAGGGGCCTTTACATTTTAAACAAGTATTTTACATTAAAAACCTAGTTTTGTTTTTCGTTTTGTCACGTGATTTATCAGAACTGCATAAAAGGATCTTTCGTTCTCTGAATACTATTGGTGGTATCATTTCAGTAAACTCTGCCAGACACTGGACGCTACTATTTATGTATGTTGAGTGATCAAGAGTTCACACATAGAACACCTGTAATTGCTTAAAATAAAGCTTTAATATTGTATGTGTTTAACACATTGTGTGCTGGTACATTTCGCAGCGGAATTGTACCGGGAGGAGTTTTACATGTCAATTTAGTTATTCAGTTAAATCTCAATAAATCGAAAAGTATTTAATATTTTAACCAACATTTCGTATTTTATATTGAATAATAAAACAAATATATAAATAGACAAAAAACAAATATATATATAAATACAAATATATATATATATATATATATATATACATATACATATATATATATATATATATATATATATATATAATATAAATATACATATACGTATAATATCATTTTCGCATAACTAAAAATTTAATTTTAAATCTAAATTGATTTTTTAAATCAATCTTCCCGTTCTGTGGTTCCGCATCGACTGATGCAAAAACTCGTTTTTATTTGTCAAAATTTTTCCAGAATATATGTAGTAGACAAGAACATTCGGTTTCGTTTTCCTGTATATACAATTATTTTTGTTCCCTCAAACAAACCATGTTGTTACACTAACCCGTACTAGTACGTGACCCACGCTTAAGTATCAATCGTCAGAAAACGTACTAGTACGTGTCCCACATACAATGTGTTAATGCAATATTATATTTTTGCTGTATTCGTCTTAATTTGCCAACTACAGCTTTTTAAAATTCCGAAGGGAACAATAAATTGTCCTGTGTAACTACATATTTCTCTGTTTCTGCAATTAAAAATTCTGAACGTATAATTTCAGCTGCAGCACTACTTCGGAACATGGATACAAGTGTGTCGCCGTGCGACGACTTTTACCAGTACGCATGTGGTAGGTGGTCTAAGCATCATGAACTTCCCAGTGACAGATCTTACTACAACACTTTTGAGGTGCTGAAAGACCAGCTGAAAGCCCAACTGAAAGGTAAACAGGTCTACTAACGTTCGTTTTTTTAGGGACTGGAATTCATCTATGCTAATAAATACATAAAATAAAAGAAATTTAACTGCTTACAGTATTCAATAACTGCAAATCTTCTTTCTTGAAAACAAATTCTTCTACATCTTTTTCCTCGCTATGATGGCTTTATGAAATTCATGAAGTCATATTTCTAATCTGATAATATAGGCATATGGACTTGCTAACATATGAAGAAAGAGAGAAAAGTTATATTCTATAGTCTGTTCAGTTCATAAGCATAACATCTGAATTATACAAATATTTGATATCCAATATGTTGAAAAACAGTAAGCTACGAATAATCAGTAAGTCTGCTCCATCAATATATTATATATTGCATAAAATTCTAAGTTTTTTATCACTAAAAAATTATGATTTATACCCAAACACAACCGTCACTAAATATATCAGCAAAATTCCAGGGATCTAAACTCTCTTGTTTAAATAAAAACTGGATGTACTTTCAATGTTAAGAAAAGCTGGGAAACCATGATTACTTACAAATATGGAAAATGCATTGTTTCCTAAATCTTGAATAGGTTTCCTATGGTTGAGTAAACTCGAGTCATAAATGAGGGAAAATAAAAAAAAAATTACTTCCTATATTAGACTATAAGGACGAAGAATAACATGAACATTATAGTAAAATATGTACTGAGTTTGGAACTATGAGTTTATATTGTTTACAATAATGATTTTGATGCTTCATTTTCTTAAACATTTTTACTTTCTCGGATATGAATCATAAGAAAAGTATTGCAATCTTCCAAAAGTTTTGATATTTTGACTGATTTTTACGTTTTGGATCTCTCTGTATTCAAAAATACCATTTTTGGAGTTATAACTGTGTGTGTGTGTCTGTGAATCCAATAGTTGAAATACATTTCAACTGAGATAAACCAAATTTTGAATACGTTCACTGTTTCAAAATTGTAGTGCTGTATTAAATTTTTGGTTACTGCTGGCAGCCGGAAGTAGCAGTTTTATTGCTACTTCTGGTTACTGAATGGCTGGCGACTTCTCGCAATTATACGGTTTCCGATGCTTTTATTTATGTTCATAAAATAGCGTGTTTGCATAGATAAAAGATATATATTATTTATGTGATTGTCTTCAATAAAATAACGAAATAGTTACTATTATTTGCTATCAGTGAACGAGATAGTCGAGGTGTCATTTTTATACAAAAAATAAAGCTCTTGTTCAATATTTATTATATTAATACCTCAAATATTTGTTTTGCTCATATTATAAAATTAGCTTGAAAGGTTTTGTTCCGTCTAGCAGCCATGATACTGGATCAACGGCAGCAATTACTTAATAGTTTTGTAAAGTGTGTTTATTTTGTTACCGTTGAGCGTAGCACCATCTGAAGAAGAAAAATAAGAGTGTTTGCTTAGATCGCGGAGCGGGGGGATAAAATCGGTTACGAACCAATATACTCTGTTTTTTCTTAATGTTTCTTTAAAGTGGATGGTATGGACGACGTTTGTAGTGAACAAAGTCATTGTAGTAAGAAAATTATTAATTCCTTTAATCTTAAAACTCATTGGGTTTTCCTTTTCCCAGCGCTGATCCAATCCACATACATTTAATTCTATTTGATTGTGCTTATGTATTATGTATCCCCCTCGTTCATATTATTCTTATCTATTGTACTCTGTTAAAATCTTAAATGTTAGTAGTCATTAATTCTCTATTGTTAGTAATATATATTTGCTTTCTAATTTAAAATTCTAATCTACAATAAACTGTTAGCAAATCCCTTCCCTTTGGTCATTTCTCAATCACAAAGTCTTTATTTTAGTTTATATATTTAATTATACATTTCATTAATTCTTAATATCTCACAGGTTCTCATCATCAGGACTTCAAATATTTGCTTATTTAGCTTTCTTTTTATTTATGAGTTCGGTACCTTATCAAGGAATTTTCTTGACAGATGGTTTATTTCTTTAGATCTGCTGGAGGAACCTGTTACAGACGATGACAGCAATGCTACATTAAAAGCTAAAAACCTCTATGCGTCGTGTATGAATGAAGGTAAAATATTTTACTTTTTTACAGAATCATTTTAGTTTAAATTTGTCGAATTTTTAAATTTATAGGAGTTTTAAAAATGTAAAGTTATAATTTTAAATTTTAACTGAATTTTTAATTCAGCCTGTTAACAAGTAATTTATGAATGTTTCTCGTTTATCTTAAAAGTTGGCTGAAAGATGCTATAATTTAGAAATAGAATAGGGCTTTCAGGAAAGGCTGTCCTTTTAGGTATAGAACACCAAACATTTATTTTAGAATATAATTATAAGTAATTTTTTTTTAATTTGGTTAAAATATCATTGGAGATTTGTTTCAGAAATTTACATGTGACTAAGTGAATCTTATTTTTATCCATTTGATGTATATTTGGTGTTATTTAAAAAAGATACTAATTCAACTAAAAATACTGAATAATTCTTCACAGCTAGGGTAATCTTTTTAAAAAAATTATTCGTAAAGGAACATATTGTGTTTTATTTTGATTAATCGAAAAAAGGCAGTTGTGGGGAAGATTTTAAATCAATGCTCCTTTAAATTAATTTATAAGTCAATGCAGATCTGTCCATTATTATTTTATGAAATTTAATCAGGCATTTAAAGTATGCGCTAAGACATTTTAGACCTTTTAACACATTGTATGCGGGACACGTACTAGTACGTTTTTTGACGATTAATGTTTGAGAGCGGGTGACGTACTAGTACGGGTTAGTGTAACAACATGGTTTGTTTGTGGGTACAAAATTAATGGTATAACAGGAAAACGAAGCCGAATGTTCTTGTCTGCAACATAGATTATGGAAAAATTTAGACAAATAAAAACTAGTTTTTACATCAGTCAATGCGGAACCACAAAACGAAAAAAAATTAAAACTATATACTACTATTTCTATTTGATTTTTCATATTTACGATACTATTACAAATTTATCCACTAAAATATATATTTTTTGTTTACAAAAATCTTATGCTTGTTATTTATATATATTTCTATTTATATATTTGTTTATATATTTGAATATAAAATACGAAAAGTTGGTTAAAAAATTAAATAATTTTAGATCTATTGAGATTTAACTGAATAACTAAATTTACGAGCAAAACGCCCGCTTCCGGTACAATTCCGCTGCGAAATGTACTCCCACACTTAATGTTTTAAACGCGATACAATCAGATACAATTCTCCTTCAGTATTCACATCTGGGTAAAGTGTTGCATAGACTTTTGGTAATTTCATAACAACTGTTAAGCTCAGACAATGTTGATGATAAACACTCTATTTCGGATAATAACGTTGTGTTTAGTCAAAATACTCGAATACGGATAATTTAGATTATACAGTACTTCATACTTTTTCGCTTTGTTTTTGCCTAATTTTGAGTAATCAGCAAACTAACCGTTATCAGTGAACTAATTTTATTTTAAAGTTATTATTAATATACAACAGTTCAAAAATCTTTAGAATACCTAAATTACAAACAAAAAATAATTACGAAAATATTCTTTATGTAAGTTACATAGATCAATCTTCAGATTACGTTAAATAAGCTTATCCGTTATAAACCCGAATGCGATTCGTTCTGTATAGCTCCTCTATTTCTATTGAATTCCACTGATATGCCAGACTCTTTTATAAATTTTGTAGTAGGCGTTTGACATTCTCGAAAATACTGGCTCTATAGATTTCTCAAATTTTTTTCGCATGTAAGATTTATGTCGATGAAATTTAACAAATGAGGATGAATCTCAAAGCATGGAAACCATGCCAAACACTTCAATGTTTAGCAATAAGCTCGATACTTCGATAACTGTAAAACCTCGGTAACTATATATTGGCTTCTTTGTAAGGACAGTGCAGTTTTTTTACCATAAAACGGTTAAAAGAGTCGCTTTTACGAAGTAAGGCTGTTAGAAATACACAGACTAAAATTATATTTATCCATTTCAAACAGAAGTTAAACCCCAGACAATTGGAAAAATTTAAGATACGATGAAGCAAATATAAAGTAAGTACTGATATCCGAAGACTCATAGAAACAGTTCTATTTGAAACAGCAGAACCATTGGTAATATATTATCAAGTGATATAAATCGTGATACCTACACAGCCCACCAATTACTTTCAGCTCTATTCTTAACAGAGGTAGTTAATTCTCTGGATATCGCGTCATGTCACAGCACACAGGTAAGAAATCGCATTGAAACATCAAAAGAGAAAATTGTCAGGTCTTATACTTTCATTATTTAAATATTAATAAAAGTATCGTGTTTGAATGCCAGTTCTGATGTGTTTCTACTTTTTTCTAAATATATTTTTCCGTGTTTTAAAAATTAGAGGTAATTGAAGAACTGAAAGAAAAACCCCTTGTTCTTCTACTGGACGATCTTGGAGGATGGCCAGTCACAAGTACTAACTGGACAGAGGATAACTTCGATTGGGTATACCTAATTGCCACGCTACAGCAGTACAGCAACAACATTCTAATAAGTCAGTGGGTGGGTCCAGACGGAAGAAATTCATCTATGCATATTATACAGGTAATTATATCTCTATTTTCATGCTTGTGCTCTGATTTTTCAGTGTTTAAAACCTAACAAAAATTCATTATATTTAAGTACACTTCAATTCAGTAATTTAAGATATATAATAGGAGGTGCTATCGAAAAATTCCAGGACTGCTTTTATTGTAGATAAAGATGGTCAAAGTCCCATTTCTGCAAACTTCCTTTATTCATTTCACTTCCTGACTGAAACTTGTCAGCATTTACTTTTTTTGTGAGCAATTACCTCATATATTAGATTGTTTGCGATATATCATTGAACAGGAAATTTAAACAGTGTTTGTGGAGTTAAATTTTGTGTGACGCTCGATTAATCTGCAAAAAAAGCTCCAAAAATGCTTTATACTGTTTTTGATAATAACGCTTTAAATTGGACAATGGCTTTTGAACGGCACTCGCGTTGTTAAATTAGTTTGTCATTCTTTTGAAGATGTCAACGATCTGGACAACCAAAGAATGAAAATGTAAAAAAAAACATAGAACTAAGTACAGATGCATTTATATCGATGTATCAGTTTCACCCATTTCTATGTTGCTTAGTTGGTATCATGTCCATTTAGAAGACATATGTCTTCTCATGGCAAGATGGTTGACCTTGCTTTGAGAGGTTATACTTCTAAAAGTGGATCCTCGTAATTTAGAAGCAGAAAAACCCTAGGCTTGGCCTGCCACTTCCAGAGATGAATCATTCAAGAACTTTCAGTTTTAATTTGTTTTGGAACGCTATGATCTACTTTTTTTGCATTAAGCATGATTTAATGAGACCGGAACCTACTGTTTAAAGCTGATTACGAACGGCTACGAACGTCCATGCACCTATGGGGTTCGAACACACGAACTTCGGTACCGAAGATCAGTACCCTAACCATTCTGTCATCGTTCGGCAGAACTGGGAAGACAGGAGAATTATGAATAGATTTTATGTGTCACCATTAATGAATACGATGTATTTTCAGTCAGCTGAAGCCTCGATCCTTACGAGATCGCTGTCTTCTCAGACTAAGCTACCACGGTAGTATACAAAATTATTATTTTTATAATTTAAAACACAAGGTATAATTTCAATAGTTATTGTTTTATATATCTAAATATATTATATATTTTTTAATTTTATTTATTAACATCATATTGAAAATATCAGCGTTAAAAATGCAATTTTGTTACATCGGTTTGCAGCGTGATTTCCCTTGAGAGTACATGATAAGGTGTTCTGCAATGAGAAATGGTGCATTTGCATAAAGAAGTTTGGGAACCAATTTGGGAACCTCCAAAAGAATTGGTTCCCAACTCTATATCTATTATCACTGATTTTCTATGTTTTATTATTTTAAGTCACAGTAGACTGCAGAGTGATTTCCCTTGGGAATACATGATAAGGTGTTCTGCAATGAGAAATGATGCATGGGCATAAAGAAGTTTAAGGACCAATTTGGGAACCTCCAAAAGAATTGGTTCCCAACTCTATATCTATTATCACTGATTTTCTATGTTTTATTATTTTAAGTCACAGTAGACTGCAGAGTGATTTCCCTTGGGAATACATGATAAGGTGTTCTGCAATGAGAAATGATGCATGGGCATAAAGAAGTTTGGGAAACAATTTGGGAACCTTCAAAAGAATTGGTTCCCAACTCTATATCTATTCTCACTGATTTTATATGTTTTATTATTTTACAGTAGACTCATTTTCAATTTATTTTCTTATATTTATTTACTAGTTATATTTATTTTCTTATCATACTTTGGTTGGACAATTCATCATAAAAAAAGGCATTCTTTCTAAATTTTTAAAGAGAAAAACAAAATTATACGCATGGAACATATATCTTTCTTGATATTTTTATTAGAATTTTTTACTCTTGTATAAAATATATTCACTCATACAAAAAATGACCGATAGATTTAATTAAGTAAAAAATATCTTCTTAGACATCCTACTTACGTTAACTCTAAATGGAAAATGAGTTAAGTGAAAATTAATAAGGTGTGAAATAATAAAAAAAAATCTGGTAGTTGTAACATGTGATAAATTGAGGAAAGAGATTAAACTTAAAAGAAAAAATCCTGCATGCGAACATAAAGTAAATTTCAGAGGTAATGCGAAACACATTTCTCGATGAAATACGTTTTAACGTGTTAAAGTTCATTTCTGTCACTTTTTCGGAGTTTTTTTTTTATTCGTGGGATTTTTTCAATAAAGAAAAATTTCTTTATTTTTCTCGCGAAAACATGTGATGATACTAATTAGCATAATAAATTATATTGGTTAGGTAGTTTAGTATTTCTTTAACTAATAACTTGATATTTGTAACGCACGACATTAATTAAAATATGTACTTTTTCTTTTCGAAAATTCCTTTTAATATTTAAAAATCCTAAAAATATTTTAAAATGATTTTTTTTAATATTATTTTGTAAACTTTGTAAACTTTCAAAACTGAAAACAAGTTAAATTATGCCCAAGTTGACATAAATCATACTGAGTCAAACAGGCTAAGTTTGCTTTTGCAAGCCAATGGATTCTCTCTCATTGAAAATGCTGTACACTCAAAATAACAAAACAACCTACTTTCTTTCTTAATTTATGCTTCTTATGTGGTGAGTTCAAATTTTATGCTAAATCTTTAACAGAGTCAAAAGTAACAATAATTTTAGTACAATATTTTAATTGTTAATCTCAAGAAATTTGCCAAATATAAATTGATTTCCTTAAAATAATTTTGAATTATATGTGCAATGAAAGCAAATTAAAACACCCAAGAAATATCATTATGTCCATGTCAAAATCACCAAGAATTAAAAAAATTACAATTTTATTTATAACAATAAAGCAACTGAATATAAAATAAATTATTATACTTAAAGTTTGAAAGTGCACACCAATCATTAGTGATTCACTGACAAAGTTTACAGACCACTTATCAGCGAATTTAAGAGTAAGAGTAGAGTAGGAAAAACGCGGATCCATTTGCCGTCGACAGCTGGGAAACGTGTTGAATAGACAGAAAATTTACATCTATAGGATAGAAAGCTTTGGGAAATGGATCGAAAGGATTTTAAGTCGAAGACACTTCTTTGATTAAGAAATTTAAAGGCTGGGAAAAAGATTTTAATGAATTAGAATGACAGGAGATTTTTAAGGAAATAGTAAAGTTAAATAATTTTGATATATATATATATATATATATATATATATATATATATATATATATATATATATATATATATATATATATATAAATACATACATATATATATATACATATATAGATATATACTAGACGACCCTATAGACGTTGTCCTGATTTAACACTGTATAACCAAAAATTATATAATGTTCTTAAATAAATTATAAATTAGACCATTTTGATGAAAAAGTAAGGAAAAAATTAATTTAAAAATACCTAAAGCCACCATGAGTCCACTCATCACAAACATAACTGGATTAAATTAATATTTCCACATCGGCTGAACAAGGAGTCGATCCTGGGGCTTCTCGTGCTGACGTCCGTTGCGCCACAGATATGTTGGTAGTGAAGGGTTTCAAGAGGCATTATAATTATCTTAATAAGCGGAAAATTCTGACTTTTTAATAAGAAAACATTTTCTATTGGATCAAATTGTGAATTTAAATCATTCTTGAATCAACTTATTACATGCATAAAATTTCATCAAAATCGGTGCAGCCAATTATAAGGAGTCTATTACAAACACACGGACAGTAGAATTTAATATATAACGATAGATAGATAGGTTCCTATATATCTATATACACACATATGTGTTTGTGTGTTTGAGCATGTGTATGCGCCACAGATACGTTGGCAGTGAAGGGTTTCAAGTGGCATTATAATAATCTCAATAAGCGGAAAATTCTGAATTTTTAGTAAAAATACATTTTCTATCGGATCAAATTGTGAATTTAAACCATTCTTGATCCAATTTATTACATGCACAAAATTTCATCAAAATCGGTTCAGCCGTTTAGGAGGAGTTCTATTACAAACACATGGACAGAAGAATTTTATATATAAAGATAGATAGATAGGTTCCTATATATCTATATACATACATATATGTTTGTGTGTTTGAGCATGTGTTCGCCACAGATACGTTGGCAGTGAAGGGTTTCAAGCGGCATTATAATTATATCAATAAGCGGAAAATTTTGAATTTTTAATAAGAAAATATTTTCTATCGGATCAAATTGGGAATTTAAACCATTCTTGAATCAACTTATTATATGCACAAAATTTCATCAAAATCGGTGCAGCCAATTATAAGGAGTCTATTACAAACACACGGACAGAAGAATTTAATATATAAAGATAGATAGATAGGTTCCTATATATGTATATAAACACATATGTGTTTGTGTGTTTGAGCATGTGTGTGCGCCACAGATACATTGGCAGTGAAGGGTTTCAAGTGGCATTATAATTATCTCAATAAGCGGAAAATTTTGAATTTTTAATAAGAAAACATTTTCTATCGGATCAAATTGGGAATTTAAAACATTCTTGAATCAACTTATTACATGCACAAAATTTCATCAAAATCGGTGCAGTCGTTTAGGAGGAGTTCTATTACAAACACACGGGCAGAAGAATTTAATATATAAAGATAGATAGATAGATTCGTATATATCTATATATATATATATATATATATATATATAATATATATAAAATATAAACACATATGTGTTTGTGTGTTTGAGCATGTGTGTGCGCCACAGATACGTTGGCAGTGAAGGGTTTCAAGTGGCATTATAATTATCTCAATAAGCGATAAATTCTGAATTTTTAATAAGAAAACATTTTCTATTGGATCAAATTGTGAATTTAAATCATTCTTGAATCAACTTATTACATGCACAAAATTTCATCAAAATCGGTGCAGCCGTTTAGGAGGAGTTCTATTACAAACACACGGGCAGAAGAATTTAATATATAAAGATAGATAGATAGGTTCCTATATATCTATATACACACATATGTGTTTGTGTGTTTGAGCATGTGTGTGCGCCACAGATACGTTGGCAGTGAAGGGTTTCAAGTGGCATTATAATTATATCAATAAGCGGAAAATTTTGAATTTTTAATAAGAAAATATTTTCTGTCGGATCAAATTGGGAATTTAAACCATTCTTGAATCAACTTATTATATGCACAAAATTTCATCAAAATCGGTGCAGCCAATTATAAGGAGTCTATTACAAACACACGGACAGAAGAATTTAATATATAAAGATAGATAGATAGGTTCCTATATATCTATATACACACATATGTGTTTGTGTGTTTGAGCATGTGTGTGCGCCACAGATACGTTGGCAGTGAAGGGTTTCAAGCGGCATTATAATTATCTCAATAAGCGGAAAATTCTGAATTTTTAATAAGAAAACATTTTCTGTCGGATCAAATTGGGAATTTAAACCATTCTTGAATCAACTTATTACATGCACAAAATTTCATCAAAATCGGTGCAGCCAATTATAAGGAGTCTATTACAAACACACGGACAGAAGAATTTAATATATAAAGATAGATAGATAGGTTCCTATATATCTATATACACACATATGTGTTTGTGTGTTTGAGCATGTGTGTGCGCCACAGATACGTTGGCAGTGAAGGGTTTCAAGTGGCATTATAATTATCTCAATAAGCGGAAAATTTTGAATTTTTAATAAGAAAACATTTTCTATCGGATCAAATTGGGAATTTAAACCATTCTTGAATCAACTTATTACATGCACAAAATTTCATCAAAATCGGTGCAGCCGTTTAGGAGGAGTTCTATTGCAAACACACGAGCAGAAGAATTTTATATATAAAGATAGATAGGTGCCTATATATCTATATAAACACATATGTGTTTGTGTGTTTGAGCATGTGTGTGCGCCACAGATACGTTGGCAGTAAAGGGTTTCAAGTGGCATTACAATAATCTCAATAAGAGAGAAATTCTGAATTTTTAGTAAGAAAACATTTTCTATCGGATCAAATCGTGAATTTAAACCATTCTTGAATCAACTTATTACATGCACAAAATTTCATCGAAATCGGAGCAGCCATTTAGGAGGAGTTCTATTACAAACACACGGTCAGAAGAATTTAATATATAAAAATAGATAGATAGGTTCCTATATATCTATATACACACATATGTGTTTGTGTGTTTGAGCATGTGTGTGCGCCACAGATACGTTGGCAGTGAAGGGTTTCAAGAGGCATTATAATTATCTCAATAAGCGGAAAATTCTGAATTTTTAATAAGAAAACAGTTTCTATTGGATCAAATTGTGAATTTAAATCATTCTTGAATCAACTTATTACATGCACAAAATTTCATCAAAATCGGTGCAGCCAATTATAAGGAGTCTATTACAAACACACGGACAGAAGAATTTAATATATAAAGATAGATAGATAGATTCGTATATATCTATATACACACATATGTGTTTATGTGTTTGAGCATGTGTGTACGCCACAGATACGTTGGCAGTGAAGGGTTTCAAGTGGCATTATAATTATCTCAATAAGCGGAAAATTCTGAATTTTTAATAAGAAAACATTTTCTATTGGATCAAATTGTGAATTTAAACCATTCTTGAATCAACTTATTACATGCACAAAATTTCATCAAAATCGGTGCAGCCGTTTAGGAGGAGTTCTATTACAAACACACGGTCAGAAGAATTTAATATATAAAGATAGATAGATAGGTTCCTATATATCTATATACATACATATATGTTTGTGTGTTTGAGCATGTGTGTGCGCCACAGATACGTTGGCAGTGAAGGGTTTCAAGTGGTAATAATTATCCCAATAAGCGGAAAATTCTGAATTTTTAGTAAGAAAACATTTTCTGTCGGATCAAATTGGGAATTTAAACCATTCTTGAATCAACTTATTACATGCACAAAATTTCATCAAAATCGGTGCAGCCGTTTAGGAGGAGTTCTATTGCAAACACACGAGCAGAAGAATTTTATATATAAAGATAGATAGGTGCCTATATATGTATATAAACACATAATGTGTATAAGTGTGTGTGTTTGTGTATGTGTGTGAGTACACTCAATAAAAACCGCGGGAAAAACCAGTCCAAGCAATTTTTGTGTATGCGAACCGGAATGTAAACCTCCGTTCGATGTGGAGATTTTAGCGAAAGGTCACTCGAAGAAGAGTTGTGAAGGGTAGAAAACGAGGGAAGAGTCTCTTCCTCTCCTCTTCCTGGACCAATTCCAGGAAGTGGCAGGGAAAAGATTATGATCGGTCATCCCGGAGGAATCACGGGGATGAACTGTCATACCGAAGCCTCAATTCATTCGTACATTTTTTCGATTTAAAAAGAGGTTGCGAAACACGAGATAGCAAAATGAGTAACACGAGAAAAATAGCAACGATCAGTTCTTTAATTAATAGTTAATTAAAGTAAACGACAAAGCGCTTTGCCGTAATAAGCCATAAATTTTTAATAGGAATCCTCCAAGATATTACATAGATTTCACAATTCTATTTACATTTTTAACGAAACAGCGTGTTTTCAAATACGTTTTAATTTGGTTTGGCATCAATGTATTTAAATATGTATTATGTTATTAACAATGCTATGTAAAAGATATTAAAGCTTCAATCTAAAGTAACTGTTCATCTGAAGTAATAGAAATATATATGAAATCTTAAATTTTACAGAAAAGCATAATTAAGATTTTCTACAGATTTAATTTAGTCGGTCATATTTAAATAAAACTTTTATATACGTCTTTAAGGTAATGGGGGAATGCATATACCTTTAAACATACGAAAATTGTAGAAATAAGATTTATGTTTAATTAAATTTAGGTTAGTGTCAATAAATTTATATCCAAACTGAGGGACCTGTATCTTGAAACTAGGTGGTCCGTAATATAATTCCAGGTCTCTAAATATCTCAATTTAACGAAAATGACTTAATGATTTTATGATATAATAGAGTAGTACATATGTAAAAATCTCACTTTAATAAAATGTACATGTTGCCTTTTATTTCCGATATGCAGTATTTATTATTAATGTTTATTTAAAATATTTATAATGAATATTTAATTAAGATATTTATTATTAATATTTTATGATATAATAGAGTAGAATATATGCAAAAGTATCCCTTTTAAAAGAATGTACATAGTACCTTTGACTGCCAATATGCAGTATTTATTATTAATGTTTATTTAAAATATTTATAATAAATATTTAATTAATATATTTGTTATTAATATTTTATGATATAATAGAGTAGAACGCATGTAAAAATCTCACTTTAAAAAATGTATGTGGTGCCTTTTATTTCCGATATGTAGTATTTATTATTAATGTTTATTTAAAATATTTATAATGAATATTTAATTAAGATATTTATTATTAATATTTTATGATATTATAGAGCAGAACATATGTAAAAATCTCATTTAAAACATGTATATCGGGCCTTTTACTTTCGATATGCAGTATTTATTATTAATGTTTATTTAAAATATTTATAATGAATATTTAATTAAGATATTTATTATTAATATTTTATGATATAATAGAGTAGAACATATGTAAAAATCTCCCGTTTAAAAAATATATATAGTTTCTTTTACTTCCGATTTGCTGTATTTATTATTAATGTTTATTTAAAATATTTATAATGAATATTTAATTAAGATATTTATTATTAATATTTTATGATATAATAGAGTAGAACATATGTAAAAATCTCATGTAAAAAATGTATATCGGGCCTTTTACTTCCGATATGCATTATTTATTATTAATGTTTATTTATAATATTTATAATAAATATTTAATTAAGATATTTATTATTAATATTTTATGATATAATAGAGTAGAATATATGCAAAAGTATCCCTTTTAAGAGAATGTACATAGTGCCTTTTACTTCCGTTATGCAGTATTTATTATTAATATTTATTTAAAATATGTATAATGAATATTTAGTTAAGGTATTTATTATTAATATTTTATGATATAATAGAGTAAAACATATGCATAAATCTCACTTTAAAAAAATGTATATAGTGCCATTTACTTCCGATATGCAATATTTATTATTAATGTTTATTTAAAATATTTATAATGAATATCTATTTAAGATAGTTATTATTAATATTTATTTAAAATGCTTATTACTACTATTTATTTAAAATATTTAAATTATTTAATCAATATATCTTTCGGTATGGCAGATGCATGTTATTTAGTGACGCTCACTTCTAAAAAGTGACAAAAAACAATCAGAAAATTCTTTAAAGTTTTTGTCTTTTAGAACCCAAATATGGAGCGATATGCCCTCCAAAACTCGTTGGCATTATTCACTTTATGGATATACAGCCTATCTAAGGTAGGCTTCTTCAATGAGAACAGTATTTAAAGGCATACAGCTTTTATCACTATTATCGCATGTTGATTTTCTTTTAAACTATCGATTGCTCCGCATAATCGAATGGTAGAAAAACCGTTTACGCCACTTAGTTAATTTTTTATACACATAAAGCTCGTCAAGTCTCGAAGATCATCCCATAAGAAATGATGGATTCTAAAAGGACAGATTAAAATATTCTTTAAGAGAATAATTTATATTTTTTTACGAAAGTTATCCAAGATATTTAAGTGGTGCAATTAGGGATACATCTGTTACCGCAAACGAAATATTTCTAAATAGAGATTTACAAAGCCATGCAAAGCTATCAGAGTCTTTGTGCCTCAGGAAGCAATGGTGCATCCCTCAATAAATGTCAGTCAAAGAGGGATGCAGTTTCAAAACAATCGACCTGACCCTCCTACCTCAAACACTGACAGAAATATACATTACATTCATTTTCAGAAAGTTTTTGGAGGTCGAAAATTGTAGTTGACAACCGCTTTGAAGCCATCATTGGTTTGGTGGAATTGTACGTGCGAACCGCTTAGAGGGTTAAAAACATAATATGTCGAGATATCGTTACTCACATTTCAAAAATTCTTGGCTGTATTTCCATGCGATTCGTGTTGAACGAGGGCCAAATGGATAGTGTGCTGCTCTTCGGTACCGGAGTTCGTGTGCTCTGCGTTCATTACTGGCATAGATGTTCGTATTCGTTAGAAAGCAGCTTTAAACAGTAGACCCCGGTTTCACAATCTTTAGTGTAGCAAAAAATTATACCGTAGAGTTCCCAACCAACTATCCGATTGGTGTAAACGAACTAAATAATTCGCTTCATAGTTGACGATAATAAGATTAGGTAATGCGGAATAAAAAATAATTGGTTTCCTGGATTTCTTTTATAAGTTTTATTCTTATTTATTTGTTTATATGTTCATTTATACCCTAGGTTTTCGGCACATACATTTCAGACAGACGTCAATAAAATGATAGTATTAGTATGTTTTCTCTCATTTAAAAATCGGATCATATTTTTAACCAGCTATAGGTATTGATAGAGTATAAACCTTCCTGATCATAATATTTGTTGAAATTTGTTCAATAAATTCTTAATCTTTACCTAGTTTTACCCATGCATTACAAAAATTTGGAGCAAAACCAGTGTAGAAAACAATGGAACAAATGCATTGCGTCACACGATATTTCGAAAAATCCATGCAAATTATGGCGATAAACGATAATATGTTTTCCATATCAATAAAGTCTTATCAATTATTGAACTATTTTTGAATAGAGATAATAACAGAATTATATTAATAAAGCAATTTTTTAAAGGTTCAACTCAAATATTTATGTTTATATTATAATCCAACCGATCAGAATAACATTTTCAAAACAGCCCACGCTTTTTGGGGTTGATCAGACTTAATTTATAAAGTATGATCACGTTAATAGCTTTAACATGTTATAAGAATTACAGTCCTGGTATAATAAGATACATAAAAATGTTCAAGAGATAACCGTGTTACTTATTGGTTATTTCTTGAAAGACCATGCTCATGGGCAGTCTCGTCACGGCTGTGCTCGGTGAAATGGACGATACTCTCACTCCAGTAGGTTCTAAATCATGAACTTCGTTAACGAGGATATGTAGCTATATTGGTCATCCGATAGAGAACTCAGAAGTAATGGACAGTTCTGTAATCAAATAATAAACCCCTGATGTCTTTCCGCTTATCACTTGAGTAAACGGCGAAATCTATTTCTCGGTTAAAAACCCAGATTGTACTAATTACGAACGTGTGTTCGTTTCATCGGATTCTTCTAAATAAAATGTCAGACATCTTTATTTTAGATAGACCAGGCTGACCTGGGGCTTCCCAGTCGAGAGTATTACGTTCAAGGGACACAACAGCTGGACGCCTATGGTCGTTACATGATTGAGATAGCCCAACTTCTTGGGGCATCGCCTGAAAAAGCGGAAGAGGAGATGAAAGAAGTATTGGAGTTCGAGATTGAAATAGCTAACGTAAGTTTTTAATAATAAGACTATCTTACATCTAAATAGTGTCTAAAATATTTAGGAATTACTGTCTGGTTAGCTTTATAATGTATAAAACAATTTTTTGGATATTTTAGATAAAAAAAATTTTTAGATATATAATATTGAGATGTTACACATAGATTTATTCAGTATATTAAATACATTCAATATTTTGTTATACAGGATGCTCATAAAAAATATAGCAGTTTAAATTCATTATGATACCACACATTTTGTTTCCATACTAGAATTGAAGAGCAAGATTTAGAAATAACCTTTTTAGCTCTACGTATGCATGCTGATAATTTTCTTGAAAGCCCTGGTGGGAAGGTGGTAACAAAAATGAACACTCTGATGCAATAAAAGTTTTGTAATTTGCAAATAACATTCATCAGTCATATAACTAGTTTAAAGCTTCCGGTTTTCTGTGTAAGGGTTGTGGACAAACGATAAAGCATGGTTTCTGCTACATTTTTATTCTAAATATATTTTAGAGATATTCCAAAATACATGTCTAATTTATGAAATGCATCATTATGATCACGCAAATGTTTTAAAATTAAGAAGCTATGCAAAATTAGAAAAAGCAATAAGTTTTCAAATGTGTAATAAACGAAAACAAAAATCTTTTAAATTTTTTCAATACTTACTAATTTTGTTGCTTAGATATAAATCTTAAAATTCAAACTAAATACATTACAATATGAAGACAAAAAAATAGATTTATAAAATTATTATTTGAAATATACTTCAATGATAACCTGTTTGAGATAGTACTTTAGATATCATTACTTGGTAAATTGGCACTTATAAAAATTTGTATTACTTATACTAAAACTGTCAAAAAATGTTTTAACACATTGTATGCGGAACACGAACTAGAACGTTTTCTGACAATTGATACTTGAGCACGGGTGACGTACTAGTACGGGTTAGTGTAACAACATGATTAACAAAAATAACGTACATACAGGAAAGTGAAGCCGAATGTTCTTGTCTACAGCATAAATTCTGGAAAAATTTAGACATATAAAAACTAGTTTTTATATTAGTCGATGCGGAACCACAGAACGGGAAGGTTGATTAAAAAAATCAATTTATATTTAAAATTAACTTTTTATTTATACTTGAGAAAATATTATTTATATGTATATATATATATATATATATATATATATATATATATATATATATTATACATATATTTATATATATATATATATATATATTATATTATATATATTTATTTATTTGTCTATTTATATATTTGTTTATATATTTCAATATAAAATATGAAAAGTTGGTTAAAAAATTAAATAATTTTCAATCTATTGAGGTTTAACTGAATAACTAAATTTACGCTCAAAACGCCCACTCCCGGTACAATTCCGCTGCGAAATGTACCCGCACATAATGTGTTAAGTGAAAAATTGAAATGTCAATGTGTTTATCAATTTTTCTCGACTAATATCAAGACATAAAATAGATTTATAAGATTATTATGATTTGAAACATTTGAGATAATACTTTAGAAATTTTTACTTGGAAAATCGGCCCGTTTCAAAATTTTTACTAGTTATGCTAACTGTCAAAGATTATTTTAAATGAAAAATTGAAAGCCAAAGTGTTCATAAATTTTTCTGTCGTTTGAAAGGTACAAAGTTCCCTTACATGGCCATGTTTAACCATAATAAGTGATTTAAACCATCCACCATATTTAATAGTTATTTCGTACATGAAAAGTACGCTGTTGTAAAAGTTAGTTTGGAAGTACTCTACCTGGAATATTGGCATAAGAAAGTATACGACATTAGAACAAAAAATTCCTTGAGAACGATCACAATTGAGGGATAGATTCTGTGCCAAACTGGACTTTTACCAAAACGATAACTATTAAGTCTTGGAAGTCTCACTAACACTGTTTCCTCAAACTGTTTAATTTTATTCACGATCGGATTCTAAATCGTTATCCTCATATGACATTTATACCTTGCAATTCAAGGTAGTATTTTGAAATCATTCTTAGTTACTATTATTTATTCTAGAAGTAATCAGGTTAAAGGTATTGTGTTATTTATTCTTTTCAGTAATTTGGTAAATAAAGGAGGAAATAGAAGTTTTATCGATTCAATATCTTTCAATTTTTTATCTGTGATCTTTAACTCACATATTACAGTCCTTAGTATTGTCACAAATGATTTACTCGTTTATATATATATATATATATATATATATATATATATATATATATATATATATATATATATATATAAACATATCTTACATATATATATATGTATATATATATGTTTATGTATATAAATGTATGTATATATATATATATATATACAGGGTGTCTATAAAAGAACTCCGGGGTTTTAAAAATTCATATCTCACTAACTATGAAAGATAGCAAAATTTAGTCGATTTCTCTGAAAAGAGTAGCTCAAAAAGTTTTACTCATGTCATTTGGGAATGTTTGTATGAACTATTGGCTGCGCTGCAGGGCGTTGACCTTGAAATGACGTCGCGAAATTTGAAATGATGTCGATTCCGCAACAAAAGGCTCAATGTGTTATTTGGCTCATAGAAACGAAGTCTGTAGTTACCGTACAAAGAAACTTTCGACGTAACTATGGTGTTAACCCGCCTTCTGACAAAACCATTCGTCAATGGTTCAGTGCATTTAAGGAAACAGGGAATGTTTTGAAGCAAAAAGTCGCCGGGTAGGCCGAGAGTGTGTCTCAAGAGAAAGTGGACAGAACTCCGTTGGATTTTTTCTTCTGGGGGCATATCCAGAATCTTGTGTATGCAGAGAAAATTCGTGATGTTCAACATCTCAGGGAACGAATAGTCCAATTGTGTGGCAACCGTCGCACCAGACATGCTCGCCAGGACATGGGAAGAGGTAGAATACCGTTTAGACTTCTGCCGTGCCACTAACGGGGCTCATATAGAACTTTACTAAGTGTTAAAAAAAACTTGAAAATGTAAGCTTGCCAGTCATGTATAAAACTTGTATGTATGTCTTTTATTTCATTAAAATATTTTGCCTCAAAACCCCGGAGTTCTTTTATAGACCACCCTGTATATATATAGATAGATAGATATATGTATATATATATAGATATATATAAAATATATGTTTATATATATATATATATATATATATATATATAAACATATCTTACATATATATATGTATATATACATATGCATGCATATATATGTATTATATATATATATATATATATATATATATATATATATATATATATATATATATATATATATATATATATATAATACATATATATGCATGCATATGTATATATACATATATATATATGTAAGATATGTTTATATATATATATATATATATATATATATATATATAAACATATATTTTATATATATATATATCTATATATCCATCTATCTATCTATCTATATATATATATATATATATATATATATATATATATACATACATTTATATACATAAACATATATATATACATATATATATATAAACATATATATATATAAACATATATATATATATATATATATATATATATATATATATATATATGTGTGTGTGTGTGTGTGTGTGTGTGTGTGTGTGTGTATGTGTGTGTGTGTCCATATTTAATGATTATTTCGTTTTTTTACAAATGTGATTCTATTATTTATTTTTTACATCTTTATAGATTTTGTAAATGTTGTACGTAATGCCTTATGTGGTTTACATATTTTATGGATTTTAGAATAATAAAATTCTAATCTAATTTCTTATTACGTTTTTCAATTTCATTTTCTAACTCTTCGATCCTTCACAGTTTACGATTCCAAGAGAAGAGCGAAGGAACTACACTGCAATGTATCATAAGTTAACTTTGGCAGAGCTTCAAGAAAGGATACCTCTGGTAAACAAGGCTTTTTTGTCTGCCTTATTTTATTCCACATAATGTTTTCACTGTGGGTTTCCATTTCAAATTTATTCAACTATTTATTGTTTCAGATATATCTGTTTTCGCCAAGTATCTGTACGAGAGT
>CM063508.1:165143318-165165818 GCA_032207245.1 Pardosa pseudoannulata | reverse complement strand
TGTGGTCTTTGAACTCTGAGCTGACGTCCCATGACATCCCAAATGTGTTCTATCGGATTAAGATCCGGTGAGTTAGGTGCCCAGGACATAAGCTGGAATTCATCATCATGTTCCTGGAATCACTCAAACACAATTTTAGCCTTGTGACACGGGGATTTGTCCTGTTGGAACATTCCATTTATGAGATATATATTCGAAGATTCGTAAAAGAGAAAAGTTTGAATATTGGGAATCATGAATATCATATTAATAAATAGAATATAGAATTTGAGATGTTCTTATATTAATGCATTCTGAATTTATTTTTAGATTAATTAAGGAATTTACAGAGTCTTCCCAACTGCCTGTCCTTTATTTTTTCTCATAAAAATAAATTATAGACGTATCTTTGAGTGTGGTGCTAATTGCTATGTTTTCATTAATACCGTCATACACTATCTTTTTATTATGTAGGCATAGTTCTAAGTTTCGAATCTATTTTTAGCAGAATGATGTTTGTTATCTCATTTCCGACAGAAAAATGAAAGAAATTAAATTCTTAATTTAACTTTGTTTACCATGTCACTTCTGTATTATATTGACCTCTCAAATGTCCTTCCATCCCCTTGGAGATATCTCCTTTGGCTCTTGTTGAAAAAAAAAGGTTATAGCAACAACTTACGAACAAACATAAAACTACGAGGTAGTAATGAACAGGAAATTGATGCTGTGATTCATTTCTTAATAGATTCTTCTCGTAATATTCAGGGAATAAAAAAATAACACTTCTATCATGTATAGTACAGATTACCTTGTTTCTCTTAAATCAAGGCATTTTGATACCAAAGTTTTGATACCAAAGCTTCAAATGTTTTGATGAATGATGTGAAGTTAAAATTAATAAGAAATATACCATATTATTTATGTTTAAGTATTTTACTTTTATGTATGCATTATTTGCCTATTTTAAGTACACAGTTATTACAAAAATTAAAAGCACAATTAATTTTTATTCTGTATGTATATTTATTCTCACAGTTTTTATGCAATTTCTGCATTTATATATTTTTAATTTATGTTTTAAAAGTACGAATATACTTTTTAAAATTTAAGGGAATATTGATACTAATCTTTTTAATTTTTCTATGCAGTTAAACCATTTCAATATTTTACATTTTGAGGGGGAAAACACACACAAAACGTGTGGAGCACGTGCAATTCCAGTATCTATTTTCTACCGGTAGTTGGGAGCAGTTCTCTTTAAAATATCTCAAATGCTCTATTTTGGGAAATATTTTATACTGTTTGAAATGGTATTTAAAATCATTCGAGCTCTGTAAGAGGAGCTAATTAGGCAAAATTTTAATTTTGGTTGTGCAACGTAACGAACGCAGCGATACAAATATAAAGTCATCAGTATTTTCTTTCAAATGACGAGTAGTTTTTGAAGCATCGATGTTTCAATAACCTCTAAATTTGTTAGAGGAGAGAAAGGATATGTTAACGAAATTCCTGAATAAATAGCCTGGTTTGCAATCCATTAATAGAAATTTCCAGCATGTGATAGCTATAAATAAAAATATTTAATTTCGTGCAGTAGGCCTTTCTTTTTAAAATTTAAACGAATTTTATTTCTTTTAAGCATTTGAAAACAAATTGGAATATACGTAATTCGTAATAAATTATTTCTTTCTCAATAATTCTTTAATATTTTGCCTTATTAATGGAAAATATGATTTATTATAGTGTATCAGGTTAAAAAGAATTTTTGCAGTTGAAAAATACAAAACTTTTTGTGTATAAACAAAAAGAAAATATGTAAAAGCTAACGTTGATTCCAAGCATAAGTAAAATATATAAACCAGTAAACAGATTTTTAGTAACCGTAAAGAAGATTTTCCGTCAGTGCTAAATTCAAAGGTCTCATTAGAAAACTGAACAGTAGCTCGACTAATCACTTAATATCCCTATTTTAAAAACATGAACTGTTTAAAAAATCTTTTTCTTCTTTTTAAACTTTTAAATCGTCGTCTAAAAACAGTCTGATTAATTTCATAACATTGTGTAATATTATGAAAATATAGGTTGTTTGAAATGAAGTACGCGCGCTAATATCAGGGAAGTTGTTTTATTTTTTTACTGAGATTGGTCAAAGTTATATTAATTACGTGGGTCTTAACTACCTTACAAGAAAGACTTCTAGTTCTAGACACCAGTTAAAGACAATTATAGCCAGTGCTAAATTCAAAGGTCTCATTAGAAAACTGAAGACTAGGTATACTAATCACTTAATATAATTATTTTAACAACATGAAATGTGTAAAAAATCTTTTTATTCTCTTTAAATCTTTTAAATCGTCGTCTAAAACAGTCTGATAAATTTCATAAAATTGTGTCATATTATGAAAATATAGGTTGTTTGAAATGAAGTACGCGCGCTAATATCAGGGAAGTTGTTTTATTTTTTTACTGAGATTGGTCAAAGTTATATTAATTACGTGGGTCTTAACTACCTTACAAGAAAGACTTCTAGTTCTAGACACCAGTTAAAGACAATTATAGCCAGTGCTAAATTCAAAGGTCTCATTAGAAAACTGAAGACTAGGTATACTAATCACTTAATATAATTATTTTAACAACATGAAATGTGTAAAAAATCTTTTTATTCTCTTTAAATCTTTTAAATCGTCGTCTAAAACAGTCTGATAAATTTCATAAAATTGTGTCATATTATGAAATATAAGTTGTTTGACATGAAGTACGCGCTTTAATATCAGGGAAGTTCTTTTATTTTTCACTGAGATTGGTCAAAGTAATATTAAGTACGTAAACCTTAACTACCTTACAAGAAAGACTTCTTGTTCTAGATACCAGTTAAAGACAGTTATAGACTAATCTTGAAAAAACTAGAATAAAAATTAGAAAAAAATGGACAAAAATTAATGTATGTGCAATCATGATTTTTTATTTAAAATTAATTAAATAAAAGTTCAATGCATTTTGTTCACATAAGCTATTCTCTTAATTGCATCCAAGAACGCAATTTAATAATGCTAATTATTTCCAAAAAAACACCAAATGGACAAAAAGTATCTATTTTTT
The DNA here is from genome assembly GCA_032207245.1 of Pardosa pseudoannulata. Classification (NCBI taxonomy): domain Eukaryota; kingdom Metazoa; phylum Arthropoda; class Arachnida; order Araneae; family Lycosidae; genus Pardosa; species Pardosa pseudoannulata. The sequence continues at coordinate 165,162,737 of CM063508.1, read as the reverse complement.
AGTTTATTTACTACTACTTTAAAAAATCTAAATGCATTAAATTTTTATACTGTTTTACAATTTAATTTTAAAATATTCACCTGAAAGAGACGGTAAGCATTAACGGCTAAAATTTTTAATTTTTAACAAGATGCTTAAATGTATCAATATTCCAATGACGAGTATTTACCATGTTTCAATAACCTCTAAATTTTAGAACAAATCTACCGACCCTCCAATTTTGATTAAATTGGTATAGTAATGGTAATAAGAAATCCCCATCTTATGTTCAAATAATAATTGGTTTTGGGAGTTTTTATAAAAGTTAAAAGATTTATTCTTTTAAGCTCAAAATAAATAGAAATTTAAAAAATCCGTAATAAGCTACTTTCTCAATCATTCTTTAATATTTTGCCTTATTAATGGAAAATATGATTTATTATGATGACTTAAAAAATTTTTACAGTTTAAAATTAAATTTTTTAAAACAAAAGAAAATAAAAAGCAAATTTTTAAAATTTTGAAAAAATAAACCATAATTATTTTTTTTAATCGTCAAAGTTTCATGTTGCATCAAATCTCACAAGAAAACTGAGCTGGTGATATTATATTTTTTAAAAACATGAAAATGAGAAAAAATTTTCATTTTTTTTAATCTAAATTAATGTATAAAATAGTCATTAAATTTCATAACATTGTGTATATATTAAATATAAGGGTTTAATGAAGTACGCGCGTATGAGAAGTTGTTTTAATTTTTACTGAGATGGTCAAATGTAAATTAAGTACGTGGGTCTTAACTACCTTCAAAGAAGACTTCTTGTTCTAGACACCAATGCAATTATAACCATCTTAAAAAAATTAGAAAAAATTAAAATAACAAAAATAAATGAACTGTTGAGAGTTTAAATTGAATAAAAAATTTTACTACATAACATCATATTTAGAAAATTTAATAATGCTAATAGAAGAGTTTTACCTGTCTACGACAGCATTTGGGCTAAAATTTCAATGCATTTTGTTTAAATAATCTAACTTAGCATCAGCAGTTTAATATTTTTAATGACCTGTTTTACAATCTAATTTTTATATATCCCTAGAAAGGGACGGTAAGAATTAACGGGCTAAAATTTCAATGCAGTTTTGCTTAAATAAGATGCTCACTCAAATGTATCCGGGTTATTCCATGTGAAATCAACACAATTTTAGAACAAATTCTACCTGACCCCCTCCAATTTTGATTAAAGTATAAGTAGTGACTTCATGTAATAAAGAAAACAAATTTATGTTCAAATATTGGTTTGGGAGTTAAACTTTAAAGTTGCCAGATTTGTCTAAAAAATACACTATCGATACCAAATTACACTTGCTACTCACCTAATTAAGCTAGAGATATGTGCAAGGTGTTATTTTAAACCTTTTTTAATGACTCATAATATACAACACATTATGACTTGAAATTTTTTTAAATTTAAATTAAAATTAAAATTTAAAATTTAAATTTCTCAAAAAGCCAAGTTTTTAAAATTTTGAAAAAAATCTCAAAAATTGTATATTATTGTATTAATCCTCAAAGTTTCATGTTATCATAATGGGATCACAAGCTACAAAAGTTTTTTGTTTGATATATTTATTATTGCAATAACGAAAATGAGAACATGCATTCATTACTTTTAATCTAATTTAGTATAAGATGCGCCTTAAGTTTAAACTACCTTATCGACATATACTCTAGTAAATAGTACATTTAACATTTGTGAAAATTTTAGAATGAAGAAAAATCATTAAAGTGCATTACTTTTGATGGATGGTGCTACTTATTTAGTTGAAACTGATAGAAAGCTTTATGTGTTTTGAGAATTTCTACTCCAGATAGAATATACATTGGTCCTGTTAGAGTTAAAGGATTCACCTTACACCACCTTACTGGGGATACCCTCCCCAGATTTTAACTTAATAATGCTAATGTCCTACTGAATGCTAAAGTTTGTAGTTTCATATTGCATGAAGGACAATATATATTTAGGAAGATTTATTTTAATTACTTTCGTCCGAAAGTTCACTATATAAGGCTAATCTTATGTTATGGAACTGTTTAGTTCTGGTAATTTTTTCCATGATATCTGCAAAAAGAAAAAGAAAAAAATATGGAACGATTATGTAGGAAAAATTCCGTAGCTGTTCAAAGAGCATTTCTTATAATGGCTCAGAAATATGAAGTCTCAAATAGGGAAAGTAATAACACCGAGCAATCAATAATTCTCTCTTGCAGCTGTCACCTTGGTGATTCCGGCTGCTGCCCACTTAATGTTTTAGTTTTTACTTCGAAGCTCACAGCCCACCCCCCAACCCCCAACCCACCTTCTCGCTTAACCTGAGTTGTCGATGAAATGAGATTATCTCGACTGCCTCCCAGAATTCAGTAGACTCAATTTGCTAATTCCTAACTAATCAAACACTGGGACAAGCATTTGCGCTTTTTTATACGAGTTTTTGCAGTAAAGAAAATTGCACTCATTGTATGTATGAAAATCTAAGTTAGTTACGAATTCAATAGGTTATTTTATAAACGGTTATTGTGATCCGATTGACGGTTATTTTATTTACGAAAAATAACTGTCAATCGGAGTCATTAAACCGTTTAAAAACATTTTTACACATTAATGACTAACATTACTTTTCAGATATGTTTAAAACATAGATTGTAAAGTTTATATATTTCGTCGGTTTGGTTTGGTTTGGAGCGTTACGGTCTACTGTTTTGCACACGAGGGCTAATGCGACCGGGATCTACTGCTTAAAGCCGATTCCGAACGACTACGAACATTCATGCCATAGTGGGATTCGAATCCATGAACTCCGATACCGACGATCAGCACCCTAACCAATCGGCCAGAGTTCGGCATATATTTTGTCGGATTACTTGTTTTTTGGCGAAGGTAGATGACAATCTTATAAACAAACCGCCAGATTATACTTATTTACAATTTTGTGATTTGGATAGACATTTTAGGATTTTTGGATGTTTGTGTATAAATTTACATTTTCGTCAGACGCGGCTACTGAAATCATGGCAAATAGCTATATCATTTTTTAAAAAATTTCATTTTTCAGTAATTAGTTTATATGTGATACCAAATTAATCTCTTTACCAAGGTTTTTATTATTTCTTCAAATGGAATCATTTGATATTAGAATTGGCGGCTGATTACTAATTGAAACAAGCAGTAATATTCTTTAAATTTCATATTCACTTTACACTGTGCAGTTCATAATAACACATATTTAACACTTGGCATGCGGGTATACTTCACCACCAACGTAGGAGTGCAGCGGGCATTTCTTCGTGAATCGCGCGATAGTTTAGTTAAAATCTTCGCTTTCAAATTTCCGACACAATCGCTAAGTTTTGATTATCTGCAATTTTATCTTTGCCCATTCAAAAATCCTTTTTTTTTCCTTTAGGCTGAAGAGATGATAGAAAACATCAAAACAGCATTTTTAGAACTATTGGAGGAGGTTGATTGGATGGACACAGAGACTAGATCCGAAGCCAGACAAAAAGTAAATTATTTTCGCTGTATTAAGTTATCCTGTTTGTTTTAAATTTTAGTTCGTTTATACTTCATAAAAAGTGTATATTAAACGTAAAATAGCTGTAATCGGCTAAAATGTTTCATTTTATGTCATGAACATTTATTGTCATATAGCTTGAAGATCCAAGCCGTATTGTTATGTACAAAAGTAAAGCTTTTAATTGTAAAGATTACTAATGGATACAGAGTTCTCACTACTTCTACTGTAAAATGGATGTAATTTAGTCTCCAAGCTGAAACCCGCAGTCGAATTTCCTGCAGTTCTTCCAGTACTGCAATTATATAAACTTCTTTTAAATTAGCCCTCCCCCCCCAAAAAAAAATAAAATAAAAGTTATTGCTTAAATCAATGATGAGTTATTTCACAAACACTGTAAATTCAAATTGCTGCAATGAACGAGATTATTTAATATTACTTCGTGATCATTTATTAGTTCATAATTTGAAGATCCAAGTTATATTATTATGTATAATTAACAGTAAAACTTTTACTTAAGATTACTAACGAATACACAGTTTTCACCACTTCTACTGCTGCAGGATAGATATTTAGTCACTGTAACAATAAGTTACTTTCGGTTCAGCTTTTTTTTAACCTCTTCCCGTGAGTGATCGTCAAAGACATACAAAAACAGGACCGGTTTGAACTAGAAAGAAACTTCGGACTTCTCCCAACCAATAGAAGGGTCCGTTGGTTTGAGGGGTTCTGACCCTCCCTTCGTTCTGGGGTGGACCCCTGTTTTCTCTCCGCGAGGAGTCTGATTTTTTTTAGAGGACAAGGTTGTGACCAGAGGAGAGTAGAAGGTGAACGCTGCTGGCATCCGCGGCTTGCGGGTTAAACCTTTTGAGAATAATCATCACCATATTGTGTTTTAGGGCCGATGCCGACTCGAGAGCAGTCTTCGATATCTACAAATGATAAGTTGATTCCAGTTGTATTCCTTAGGCATTTATTTAATTGCATAAATTCATTTAATCAAGACATATTTGTCCATGTGTTTATTAATGAGGATTAATTTCTTCTTTCTCAGACACTAAGCCAACGTAACATTATTTTTACAGTCACCAAACTGAAACCTGCAGTTGAATTTACTGTAAATCGTCTACTACTGTAAAAAACTATGTGAACTTATTTTCACTTAATTAAACTATTAAATATAGAAATCAAATTTAGCAAAAATAAATAAGGTTTATAGCTTTAGCTCTCGCTCAGTTAGATGCAAAAATATCCTAGAAAACTTTGAAAACCTTCTTGGCCAAACAAAGTATTTAAACTTACTCATTGTGTAGGTTTCTTAGACTGCGCACTACTTTGGCATTAACTCTGCAGAATAATTAAAGCTTCACTGACACTGATTTCCTAACTCAATCCTATTCATTTTTCCCCTTAATTATTTTAGAAACAAGCATTTTTTAAAAGTTACATATTAACGTTGTGGAGAATTGCATGATTATTCTTGTCTTCCGAATTTAATGTATATTGTTATCGTTAAATTCTGTAGCTTAAAAAATTTGTTTGCTCTTGAAATTTTGATGGTTATTGCTAAAATACCTTTTTGAATTAGAATGTGTTTAAATCTTTAGCATAGTTGGCTTGGATATTTTTAATATTAATAAATTATTAACTAATTCTGATGCAAGATGATGTATTAATATGTTTTATGACGATATATGAAAAATATGAATTACAAAATTAAAAAGAATAAAAGAGAAAATGAAAATATGGATGAAATCAAATTTAGCAAAAATAAATAAGGTTATTGCTTCAGCCCTTGCTCAGTTACTTGAAGAAATATCCTAGAAAACTATGGAAACTTGCTTGGCCAAACAGGATTTTTAAACTTACTCATTGTGTAGGTTTCTTAGACTGCGCGTTACTTTGGCATTAACGCTGCAGAATAATTAAAGCTTTATTGACACTGATTCCCTAACTCAATGCTATTCATTTTTTACCTTAATTACTTTAGAGACGAGCATTTCTTAAAAGTTACATAGTAATGTTGGTGAAGAATTGCATGATTATTCTTGTTTTCCGGATTTAATGTATATTGTTAGGCCTAAATTCTGTAGCTTGAAAGATTTGTTTGCGCTTGAAATTTTGATGGTTATTGCTAAAATACCTTTTTGAATTAGAATGTGTTTAAATCTTTAGCATAGTTGGCTTGGATATTTTTAATATTAATAAATTATTAACTAATTCTGATGCAAGATGATGTATTAATATGTTTTATGCCCATATATGAAAAATATGAATTACAAAATTAAAAAGAATAAAAGAGAAAATGAAAATATGGATGAAATCAAATTTAGCAAAAATAAATAAGGTTATTGCTTCAGCCCTTGCTCAGTTACTTGAAGAAATATCCTAGAAAACTATGGAAACTTGCTTGGCCAAACAGGATTTTTAAACTTACTCATTGTGTAGGTTTCTTAGACTGCGCGCTATTTTGGCATTAACGCTGCAGAATAATTAAAGCTTTATTGACACTGATTCCCTAACTCAATGCTATTCATTTTGTACCGTAAATATTTCAGAAACGAGCATTTCTTAAAAGTTACAGAGTAACGTGGTGACGAATTGTATGATTATTCTTGTTGTCCAGATTTAATGTATATTGTTATTCTTAAATTCTGTAGCTTAAAAAATTTGTTTGTTCTTGAAATTTTGATGGTTATTGCTAAAATACCTTTTTGAATTAGAATGTGTTTAAATCTTTAGCATAGTTGGCTTGGATATTTTTAATATTAATAAATTATTAACTAATTCTGATGCAAGATGATGTATTAATATGTTTTATGCCCATATATGAAAAATATGAATTACAAAATTAAAAAGAATAAAAGAGAAAATGAAAATATGGATGAAATCAAATTTAGCAAAAATAAATAAGGTTATTGCTTCAGCCCTTGCTCAGTTACTTGAAGAAATATCCTAGAAAACTATGGAAACTTGCTTGGCCAAACAGGATTTTTAAACTTACTCATTGTGTAGGTTTCTTAGACTGCGCGCTACTTTGGCATTAATGCTGCAGAATAATTAAAGCTTTATTGACACTGATTCCCTAACTCAATGCTATTCATTTTTTCCCTTAATTACTTTAGAAACGAGCATTTCTTAAAAGTTACACAGTAACGTGGTGAAGAATTGTATGATTATTCTTGTTTTCCGGATTTAATGTATATTGTTATTCTTAAATTCTGTAGCTCGAAAAATTTGTGCTTGAAATTTTGATGATTATTACTAAAAAAACCTTTTGAATTAGAATGTGTTTAAATCTTTAGCATAGTTGGCTTGGATATTTTTAATATTAATATATTAATAACTAATTCTGATGCAAGATGATGTATTAATATGTTTTATGACGATATATGAAAAATATGAATTACAAAATTAAAAAGAATAAAAGAGAAAATGAAAATATGGATGAAATCAAATTTAGCAAAAATAAATAAGGTTATTGCTTCAGCCCTTGCTCAGTTACTTGAAGAAATATCCTAGAAAACTATGGAAACTTGCTTGGCCAAACAGGATTTTTAAACTTACTCATTGTGTAGGTTTCTTAGACTGCGCGCTACTTTGGCATTAACGCTGCAGAATAATTAAAGCTTTATTGACACTGATTCCCTAACTCAATGCTATTCATTTTGTACCGTAAATATTTCAGAAACGAGCATTTCTTAAAAGTTACAGAGTAACGTGGTGACGAATTGTATGATTATTCTTGTTGTCCAGATTTAATGTATATTGTTATTCTTAAATTCTGTAGCTTGAAAAATTTGTTTGCGCTTGAAATTTGATGGTTATTACTAATAAACCTTTTGAATTAGAATGTGTTTAAATCTTTAGCATAGTTGGCTTGGATATTTTTAATATTAATATATTAATAACTAATTCTGATGCAAGATGATGTATTAATATGTTTTATGCTCATATATGAAAAATGGGAATTACAAAATTAAATAGAATAAAAGACAATTAAAATATGTATGATAGATCCCACTACATTTTGTCGAGGGAATTGGTGGTAAAAAGGAAGGGGGAAGAGTCAAACATGTGTGTTGAAGATATACAATCAATAGAACTTTCTAAAATGCTTGATTTATTTACTACATTACATTCACAAATGTTTGCATGCTATATATGTAATAACGTTGTATTATATATGTTATGTACGAGGTGCATCCAGAAAGTAAGTTTCCCTATTTAAAAGGGAAAAAAATAACTTACATTTTCACGGACGTATTTATTGGCAACAAGTACAGCAGTATTTCAGCTATTTTTCAACCTAGACACCACCAGAATTGAGACACTTGTCGTATTGTGGGATCAACTTTTGTATACCTCTGTCGTAGAACTCTGCCGCCTGTGAATGGAACCAGCCTTCCTGTCCCAGAACACCGTGCACATCCCTTTCCGTACCGACAGCGTCTATTTGAATTTGGTCCTGACCGAAGATCCACTATGATGCCAATGCATTGACTGCTGCTTGGTTTCCGGGGTAAAGTGCGAAATCCAAGTCTCATTGCCCGTGACGATCCTGTCGAGGAACTCGTCGCCGTCATCGTGATACCATAGCAGAAATGTCAGTGCTGCTCCTAAGCATTGAATTTTGTGTTCGGGTGTCAGTTTCGGCTCATAGACCTGACAGAGCTGACGATAAATTTCAATTGGCGCAATACTTTGTGCATTCAAGATCACCGAACATTGCAGACGGCGGGAGAAGGAATTAAAGTTTCTATTTCGGACCACTACTACCCCGCTACTGTCAAGAATCGGGACTTGTCCAGCTGGCATATGATTAATACGTCATAGATATGTTACGCATGTGCAATTGACATGGCTAATTACATTTACTTAAAAGAGGAAAACATCGGGAAACTTGTTTTCTGGATGAGCCTCTTATATATGTAAAAACATTGTATTATATATGTTATGTACGTAAGTTACATATTTATATATATAAGTTCCTATGTAACCAATATTACATTTAATCCTACAAATAGTATAATATTATCTTAAAGATTTCTTGCCAAAGTCGGTAATGTTTTTGTAGTAAATGCATTTCAATTTAGAAACATAAAAAGAGCCTAATACCTAGGAATCGGAACAGATTTTAGTAAATTACATCTACAGACATTCGTTGTATTATATATGTTATGTACGTAAGTTACATATTTATATATAAGTACCTATATAACCAATATTACATTTAATCCTACAAATAGTATAATATTATATTTAAGATTTCTTGCCAAAGTCGGTAATGTTTTTGAAGTAAATGCATTTCAATTTAGAAACATAAAAAGAGCCTAATACCTAGGAATCGGAACAGATTTTAGTAAATTACATCTACAGACATTCGTTGTATTATATATGTTATGTACGTAAGTTACATATTTATATATAAGTTTCTATGTAAGCAATATTACATTTAATTCTCCAAATGGTATAATATTATCTTAAAGATTTCTTGCCAAAGTCGGTAATGTTTTTGAAGAAAATGCACTTCAATTTAGAAATATAAAAAGAGCCTAATACCTAGGAAGCGGAACAGATTTTAGTAAATTACATCTACAGACATTAAGTTCATTTAGTGCCGAACATTTAGCCACTTATATGGGTTCGGTTTAATATCGACAAAATGTGCAGCACCATTAAAATCCATAAAAAGGATTTAAGTTTGGGGCTTTCTAGGGATGAGCATGCATTTGGAATCATCTTTCGAGATTAAGAGTTTTAGAGTGGAAATGTGAGGGGATTTCTTTTCTTTGGAGATAAAAGGAGCAAAGAAAATCGTGAAACTTGTTTGTTACAATCTGCTAACTCTAAATGGAATATTATTCTTCACTTAAAGTAATGATATTTTCCTTTTATTTACTGTGTTATGCTTTTTTATGAAATTTCTGTCCTTTTATTAAATGTAGAAATGAAAATAAAAAATAAATTTTCTTTTAAGACTCTACTGATGATAGAAAAAATAGGTTTTTTTAAACTTTTTATGAAATGTTTGTCTCTTTATTAAATGTAAAAAAAAAATAAATAAATTCTCATTTAATAGGCTTTGCTGGTGACAGAAAAAATAGGTTTTATAAACTTTTTATGAAATTTTTGGATTTTTATTAAATGTAAAAATAAATAAATAAATAAATAAATTCTCCTCAATAGGCTTTACTGATGACAGAAAAAATAGGTTTTATAAACTTTTCATGAATTTTTTGTCCTTTTATTAAATGTAAAAAAAATAAAAAATAAATTCTCTTTTAATAAGCTTTGCTGATGATAGAAAAATAGGTTTTATAAACTTTTCATGAAATTTTAGTCCTTTTATTAAATGTAAAAACAATAAATAAATTCTCTTTTAATAGACTTTGCTAGTGACAGAAAAAACAGATTTTATAAACTTTTTATGAAATTTTTGTCCCTTTATAAAATGTAAAAAAAAAAATAAAAAATAAATTCCTTTTTAAATAGGCTTTTCTGATGACAGAAAAAATAGGTTTTATAAACTTTTTATGAAATTTTTGTCCTTTTATTAAATGTTAAAAAATAAAAAATAAATTCTCTTTTAAAAGGCTTTGCTGATGAGAGAAAAAATAGGTTTTGTAAACCTTTAATGAAATTTTTATTCTTTTATTAAATGTAAAAAAAAAATTCTCTTTTAATAGGCTTTGCTGATGACAAAAAAAATAGGTTTTTTAAACTTTTTATGAACTAATTGTCCTTTTATTATATGTAAAATTAAAAATAAAAAGTAAATTTTCTTTTAATAGGCTTTACTGATGACAAAAATAGTAGGTTTTTTAAGCTTTTTGTGAAATTTTCGTCCTTTTATTAAATGTAAAGAAAATAAAAATAAATTCTCTTTTAATAGACTTTGCTGATCACAGTAAAAAATGAATTGTTTTTACATTTTATGAAATTTTTGTCTTTTTTTTAAATGTAAAAATAAAAATAAAAATAAATTCTCTTTTAATAGACTTTGCTGATGACAGAAAATATAGGTTTTTTAAACATTTTATGAAATTTTTGTACTTTTATTAAATGTAAAAAAAATAATAATAAATAAATTCTCTTTTAAATAGTCTTTGCTGATGACAGAAAAAATAGGTTTTATAAACTTTTTATGAAATTTTTGTCCTTTTATTAAATGTAAAATAAAATAAAAAATAAATAAATTCTCCTTAATAGGCTTTGCTGATGACAGAAAAAATAGGTTTTATAAACTTTTCATGAATTTTTTGTCCTTTTATTAAATGTAAAAAAAATAAAAAATAAATTCTCTTTTAATAGGCTTTGATGACAGAAAAAATAGGTTTTATAAACTTTTTATGAAATTTTTGTCCTTTTATTAAATGTAAAATAAAATAAAAAATAAATAAATTCTCCTTAATAGGCTTTGCTGATGACAGAAAAAATAGGTTTTATAAACTTTTCATGAATTTTTTGTCCTTTTATTAAATGTAAAAAAAATAAAAAATAAATTCTCTTTTAATAGGCTTTGCTGATGTTAGAAAAAATAGGTTTTTTAAACTTTTTATGAAATTTTTGTCCTTTTATTAAATGTAAAAAGAAATAAAAAAAATAAATTCTCATTTAATAGGCTTTGCTAGTGACAGAAAAAATAGGTTTTATAAACTTTTTATGAAATTTTTATATTTTTATTAAATGTAAAAAAACAATAAATAAATTCTCTTTTAATAGACTTTGCTGATGACAGAAAAAATAGGTTTTATAAACTTTTTACGAAATTTTTGTCCCATTATTAAGTGTAAGAAAAAAAAATTAAAAATTAAATTATCTTTTAATAGGCTTTGCTGATAACAGAAAAAAATAGGTTTTAAAAACTTTTTATGAAATTTTTGTCCTTTTATTAAATGTAAAAATAAAAATACAATAAATTCTCTTTTAATAGACTTTGCTGATGACAGAAAAATAGGTTTTTTAAACATTTTATGAAATTTTTGTACTTTTATTAAACGTAAAAAAATAAAACAATAAATTCTCTTTTAATAGGCTTTTCTGATGACAAAAAAATAGGTTTTTTAAACTTTTTATGAAATATTTGTCCTTTTATTAAATGTAAAAAGAAATAAAAAATAAATTCTCTTTTAATAGACTTTCCTGGTGACTGAAAAAAATAGGTTTTTTTAAACTTTTTATGAAATTTTTGTCCTTTTATTAAATGTAAAAAAAAATAAAAAATAAATTCTCTTTTAATAGGCTTTGCTGATGACAGAAAAAATAGGTTTTCCAGACTACATCATGGACCCCCAAGAATTGGACAAAGATTATGACGGAGTTAGTCACATTTTTTAATATTTTATTTTGAAAATATTATTCAAACTTTAATTATGCTTGATTTATATGCAACATTTGTATCACTTAACACTCTTAAAATCCCGAAACATGACATTGACTTTAAAATAGTTAGATTGTTGTGTAACATATTTCGTAAAAAACATTATATTTCACAATCAAACAATTATCAATTTTTAAAGATATTATTTTCAAATACGTTTCATTATTTGTAAATAAAAATCAATTTTCAAAATATTTAATTCACTACCAGGATTTTTATTTGTTTGTTAACAGTTTTTTTCTTTCATAACATGTATCCAGTACTAGTAAATCATATTCCTTTCTATTCTAATGCAGAGACAAATGTCGAAAGTAAGATATAATAATCAATTTCATTAAGAAATGATTAAATATTATATTTTAAATAATGTATTCGTACTCACTAAAATGAAAAATTTAATGGTGTTGTTTTCTGATTTAATTTTTTGGAAACTTTGCCACTTCACAAAAATTACATCTGTATTTTGTATAATTTTATCCGGATACTAGATCTTACAATTTTATCCGGATACTAGATGATAACTGTGATTCTAATATAGCATTACAGATGGTTATACCTATAGAAAAAAGCAAATACCACCATACAAAAATAAGGCTTCTTAAATACCCCATTTTTCTTTTCTCGCATATATAATATAGGGAAAGTATTTTAATCGTTCAAGTTCTTAACCTCAAGATTTTGATTGTTCTTTATGTTTTGAACCTCCCTGAAATAACCCTAGTTTTGGGATTATAGTTGCGTGTACATACGTGTCTGTAATTGAACATGATAACTGGAGTACATTTTGACTTAGAGAAACCCAATTTTGAATGCATGGGTTATAGCAGAATTGTAGTTTATAATCAATTTTTTATTACAAAATGAAAGGAGGTTAACAGCTACTTTCAGTTTATCTGTTACCTATTTCCTGTTTATTTGCTATTTAATGTTGTGATTCCTGGAATAGGTTTACATAAGTTCATAAAATAGCATGTTAGGGTAGCTACACAAAACAAGACATGAACAAGTCGAGGCTACTCTCGATTTTTCTTAACATTGTTTGGTACTTTTAATCGAAATATCCAATGTATCGATTAATTCACTTTTTCAGTAATTAGGCAAACATAAATATATACACTTTTAAAAACCACTTTATTATAATTCTTCTACTCTACGGGAGTCGAGTCAAAATTATTCATTCCGGGGTGTTAAGTATACTCTTTAAAAATATTAAACTAATGGTCACTAATTAAAGATATTTTAATAGTCTGCTATTACATTTAAAGTAGGAAAAATCTTAATTGTGCAGATAATTCTTACAGTTTTTTTATTTAAAAAACCACAACGAAATTGGATTTGGGACTAATCGAGGCACAACATAGTTCAAGTCTTATAATTAAATATCACCATGTATTAACACATTGCATGCGGGATACATAGTAGTACGTATTCTGACGATTGATACTTGAGCGCGGGTCACGTACTAGTACGGATTAGTGTAACAGCATGATTTGTTTGTGGATACAAAAATAACGGTATATACAGGAAAAGGAAGCCGAATGTTCTTGTCTATTACATAGATTCTGGAAAAATTTAGACTAATAAAAACTAGTTTTTACATTTGTCGATGCGGAACCACAGAACGGAAGTTTGAAAAAACTTGGTACTAAGGTTGAACAACTAAAGTTAAAAACTAAGGTTGATCACAGATCAAGTCTTATAGTTAAATATCATCATGTATTCACACATTGTATGCGGGTCACGTACTAGTACGTTTTCTGACCACTGATACTTGAGCGCGGGTCACGTACTAGTACAGATTAGTGTAACAACATTGTTTGTTTGTGGGTACAAAAATAATGGTATATACAGGAAAACGAAGCCGAATGTTCTTGTCTACTGCAAAGATTCTGGAAAAATTTAGACAAATAAAAACTAGTTCTCACATCAGTCAATGCGAAACCACAGAACGGGAACGTTGATAAAAAAATCAATTTAGATTTAAAATTAACTTTTTATTTGTCCTTACGAAAATGATATTATATATATGTATATTTATATATTATATATATATATATATATATATATATATATAATATATTATATATATATTTATATAATATATATATATATATATAATATATTATATATATATTTATATAATATATATATGTGTGTATATTTATATAATATATATATATATATATATATATATATATATGCTTATATATTTCCATATAAAATACGAAAAGTTGATTAAAAAATTAAACAATTTTCAATCTATTGAGATTTATTAACTAAATTTACGCGTAAAACTCCCTCTCCCGGTACAATTCCGCTGCTAAATGTATCCGCACACAATGTGTTAATCTTGAAGTGTTTTAAAGAGAGATATACATAATTTAAGTTCAATAATGTCAAGAAGTGGAGATACCTTTTGTCTGTTAGACCAACATTGAAAATTAAAAGAAATTATTTCCACAGTTTTTTTTTTTTTTAATTTCATATGTTATATTTCATGTCAATAATTATTTATTATAGCATAAATTTTCAAGTCATCATAAGTATCGTCAAATTAATTTTAAAAAATGTGTGATAATTCATGGTATCATACCAATAATATCAATTTTGGATGTTGACCTTTATTTTGAATTCTTCACTTTCAACTTTTATAAGCTTTCTTTTTATACCACGAAACGGAATAGATATACAAAAACTAAAGCATGAAATACTTTAATTTTAAAAAATAGTGTATAAATATTTAATGTCAAGCTTAAAAAATATGTGTGGTGACTCCATGGTATCATACCAATAACATGAAACTTTGACGTTCACCTTTATTTTTTACTCTTCACTTAAAAAAGAAAAATTTAAAAAAGGAAGTGTAAAGAGGAACAGGGGGTATTCACAAGTATTTGTTTTGTTTTAAATAAAATTATTACAATACCTAGGTTAAGGTTCCAGTTATAAATAGTGATTTTAGAGTTGCCTTTCAAGTAATATAAAAGAAATGAAACTAAACAGGAGGTTATACACTCATGTCCATAAATTAAGGATAATGAAGTTCAGGCAATGAAAGAGACAAAAGCAAAACAAATTTGACTTATTTGTAAAGTCTATTTATTAAACAAAACGTAAAAAGCAAAAAAGATGATATATGTTTGACATAATTAATAAAAATTGCGATTTTTACTCCCTGGAGCAAATTTCAAAAAAGAACCTATTTACAGCAAACAGTATAACATGGTTAGTATGATGGTTAATACGGAGTATGTCTCCCGGACGATGCAATACAAGCGTTACAACGCCTACGCATGCTGAGTATCAGATTATCAATCTGATCTTGGGGAAAATTACACCACTCATCAAGCAATGCCCTCCGAAGTTCCGATAGACAGGTGTGAGGGGGTTGACGGGCTGCAATTCGTCGGCCAAGCACGTCCCACACATGCTCTATTGGATTCAAGTCCGGTGAGTATGCTGGCCAATCCTTACGGGTGATATCCTCCGATTGAAGGCATTCGTCTACAATGTTTGCACGGTGAGGTAGGGCGTTACATCCATATACAGAAATTCAGGACCCATGGCACCCCGAAACAAACGTACATGTTGTTCCAGAATGACATCTCGATAGATGTGGCCTGTCATCGTTACACTCTGAACATGCAGGTTAGTTCTGGAACCAAGAATAATTCCTCCCCAAACAAGCCATCCTGCGCCACCGTAACGGTGTCGTTCAATGGTGTTCTCTTGGTGGTAACGGGTACCTGGCGCTCTCCATATGAAAGTCCAGCGAGAATCAGAATGTAAACTGAACCTGCACTCGTCGGAAAACATCACACAAGACCACTGTTGCGGTGTCCACGATGCATGCTCTCTAGCCCAGCATAATCGCAGGCGACAGTGAGTTGCGGTAAGGGGAACACATCTGACAGGCCTACGATCATATAGACCAATGTTCCCTAAGCGTCTGTACACGGTCTGCCTTGAAATTGTCATACCGGTAGCTGAAGAGAGCTGGCGAGACAGGTCTGATGCTGTGCTCCGTCAGTTTCTTTTGGCAGTAACTGCCAAATACAGGTCATCATTCGACGTAGTAACTCGGGGGCGACCTGTGCTGTAACATCTACTCACATTACCATCATGTTTGAATCGTTGCCAAAGCCTGGAGATGACACTCTGGGCGATTCCAAGTTCCTCGGATACTTCCAGCTGGGTACGTCCACATTCCAGTCGTCCGATAATTCTACCACGTAAAAAATCATCCAAATGCTTCCTTTGTGCCATAACTATGCGGTTATTGCACTGAAAGGCTTTTAAAGCGCTTGTGAACAATTTTACTTCTTTGCTACCATTCCTTATATACCCCTTTCATACACTCTCGTCATTGTGACGTACTATCCACGCCATCTGGTGGTTTCCTGCAATTTGCATATTCTTGTTCAAGATGTGTGTGAGAATTCTACAGGTGAAATTTTTATTTTAGAGCTCAATTTCTGTGTGATTCTGAATTATCCTTAATTTATGGACATGAGTGTATATCGTTTTATAGGAAAAACTACTTGACGAATTTTACCCGAATTTTGTATACATGCTATCTTAGTATGTGGCTTACATTCCGTAAAGGAAAATATAGTTCCTATTTCCAATTAATAGTAGAGACGTTGAGTAAAGCAAATCTATTACACATTAAGTGTAAAAATAAAATAAAAGCTCATGTATATAGAAAAATAAGTATAATGAAATAAAGATAAAGCACAAATATGTTCACAGGAAATAAAAAACAATGGAAAAAAGGAGACTTTTGCAGAATCTTATATGATTTGTTTACCTCTTTTGTGTGTTAAACATGAATCCAATTTCCTAAATTTGAGAGATTCAGTGAATTGGATAAAGCTCTATAAAATAACATGGTTTCGAGGTAAAGACTCCCATTTGTACATTAAACTTCTTATTACACTTAAGTACACATTAAGTGTAAAAATAAAATAAAAGCTCATGTATATAAAAAATTAGTATAATGAAAAAAAGATAAAGCACAAATATATTCCTAGGAAATAAAGGACAATAGAAAAAAACGAGACTTTTGCAGAATCTTATAAAATTTGTTTTCCTCTTTTGTATATTAAAAATGAATCCTATTTCCTAAAATTGAGAGATTCAATTAATTGGATAAAGCTCTATGAAATAAATGGTTTTACGGTAGAGACTCCCATTTGTACATTAAACTACTTATTACACTTTTTATTACACTTAAGTACACATTAAGTGTAAAAATGTTATAAAAGCTCATGTATATAGAAAAATAAGTAAAAGGAAAAAAAGATAAAGCACAAATATGTTCATAGGAAATAAAGGACAATGGAAAATATGAGACTTTTGCAGAATCTTACATGATTTGTTTTCCTCTTTTGTGTATTAAACTTGAATCATATTTCCTAAAATTGAGAGATTAAGTGAATTAGATAAAACTCTATGAAATAAAATGGTTTCGAGGTAAAGACTCCCATTTGTACATTAAATTTCTTATTATACTTCTTATTACACTTAAGTACACATTAAGTGTAAAAATGAAATAAAAGCTTATGTATATAGAAAAATAAGTATAATGAAAAAAAGATGAAGCACAAATATGTTCACAGGAAATAAAGGACAATGGGGGAA
The DNA here is from genome assembly GCA_032207245.1 of Pardosa pseudoannulata. NCBI lineage: Eukaryota > Metazoa > Arthropoda > Arachnida > Araneae > Lycosidae > Pardosa > Pardosa pseudoannulata. The sequence continues at coordinate 165,145,159 of CM063508.1, read as the reverse complement.
AAATGAGACTCTTGCAGAATCTTATATAATTTGTTTTCTTCTTTTGTGTATTAAACATGAATCCTATTTCATAAAATTGAGAGATTCAGTGAATCGGATAAATCTCTATGAAATATAACGGTTTCGAGGTAAAGACTCCCATTTGTACATTAAACTTCTTATTATAACTATTTTCGTACGTTTACAGGAGGCATGTCCGCACTAATATATTAAAGATATTTATAAAGCTTTGAACCAAAAACGGTTTAACTTGACACAATTCCATGAAAGCTTTTATTGTGTTTTCCTGTAAAATTAAAAATTTCTAATATGGTGTATTTTATTTCCTAAGAGGAGCCGCAGTAACTCAGTTGGCTAAAGCATCGATTTCTTAACTGAAGGGCTATTGGTTCGGGGCTCAAGAGAGCCTAAGATCTGCCGTGTTCGTTAATGAGAACTAGTGCCCGTGAAATATATTCCTGGTCACAATGTCCTTCAAATTCTCAAAAGATACTTTTGGGGGTGGTAGAACAAGCCTAAGGGTTTTCCGCTTGTTTCCTGCTTCTAAATTACGATAGGACCAACTTCAGCTAAGACGTTCATTCATCCGTAGCGGTGCTCGTCAAACGAAAAGTGCTTATTCTTTAATTCATGTTTTACTCTAGTACACATTCTTGGTTCGTCCAAGTAGCATTAGTTACAACAACCGTACCGATGTACATTAATAAAACATACAAACAAAAGCTATCTTTCTAATTTTGGTACCCCTAATAAACATGTTTTGAACCTAGCAAATACAAAAATAAACACATAACGCTAAACTATAAATATAGCATTAACTCTAAGAAATGCTTTGAAATTTTTTTTTAATTTCGGAAAATTATATCACTAAAGTTTCGAATTTTGTCTGGAAAAGTAAACATTTGTATTGAAATTATAGTGTACAGATAAAGATACCTATTCATGTGTTTTACTGTTTTGTTGTCCTAAAAATTAATATGACATTTAACCTTTTATGGATGGTTGCATGTTTTACAATTTTAAAATTAAATTAAATTAATTGAAAGTATTAAAATTGCTTTTGAGACTAATACTTAACTATAAATTAGAAAAATACAACCAGGCAAAAGTCTGGTTATTTGATGAATCTTAATTCCTATATTACAGTAAACAATTTTCAGTCAAAAAGGTGCTATATTCTTTTTATTCCTTAATCATTAATAAGATTTTTATTTCCACATTTCTTGATTTATAAAAAAAACCCCAAGGATTAGTGAAAAAACGCACACAAAAAAAAGTAAAATCACTTAAACTTTCTACACTTTTTTTTAATTCCTTATAATTTTTCTATAATAAGTAGATAAATTTCAATAGCATTAGAGAGTTTTTTAGGCTTTAGAAGTTAGAATAAGTGTAAATAAGCTTACTCTGAAGGAACTTCAATAACTTTTTTCATGCTTGATCTGCTAAGAGTTATAAATTAAAGTATAAAAAATAGTTTAAAATATAAATCTCATTACATCTCCTTTTTAGAAAAATATAATCAGAGTTTTAAAATAACCGGATTTCTGCAGATAATTTCACGGATTATTTATTAAATACACTTCTGTACAAAGAAATATTTTTTTATTTTAACCTTAGAAAATACATAAAAAGAATGTGTATAATCCATTGATTATGTTGTCTGTAAAAGTTGTTTCTTAACATTATGATTATCATTGCTGAAAAGCAAACATTACAAATTTCCGATGTGAAACTGAGGGATATAAAGATGAAAATATTAATCTGATTTATTCAGCAATATAGATATAGCTCAGGATATTTGACATATTTGTTAATATAGTAATATTACGTGAACCTTG
>CM063508.1:165123318-165135818 GCA_032207245.1 Pardosa pseudoannulata | reverse complement strand
TATCTCTCCTATTATACGCCATTTATAAAGCTTTTCACTCAAACAAATCTGAAAATATTCTTTTTGTTCTCGTGATTTGAATCTTAACATATTTTACGTAGAATGTATGCACACACTGTATTATATTTTTATATAATATATATATAATATATATTTTTTATATATATATAAATATATATATATATAGATATACTTATATGTATTAATTTATATATATATTTATATATATGTTATGTATATATATTATATATTATATATATATATATAATTTATATATTGTATATATATATATATATTATTATATATATATATATATAATTTTGTATATGTATATGTAAAAATATGTATATGTATATGTATTATATATATGTTATGTATATATGTATATATACATATGTATATGTATATTTTATATATATAATGTATATGTATATATATATATATATATATATATATATGTATATGTATATATATATATATGTATTGTATATATATATATTTGTAATGTAAATATAGTATATATTATAATTATTTATATTATATATATGTATATGCATATTATATATATATATAATATATATAGATATATATATATATTATAAAATGTATATATATATATGTTTATGCATATTTATATGTGTGTGTGTGGTAATAATATCAATATGTAATTAAAGTCTATTCAAAATTATCCTTTTTACAATTATTCTAGATCTAATTTTTCTCTTAATTAACCATATTTCTAAAATATTAAAAAGGAAGTTTTCACCTTCTAACCCGAAATTCTTTCTATGTTCAAAAAAGAAATGATATCTGGCTTTTTATAATGAGGATGCTAACTCTAGGAAAAATTTGTAACGATCATAATGCTCCTCTGAAACGCCACACTTTAGCAGATGCTCTAATCAAATATTCTCTATAAGCAATTAAAACACTTAGCATTTTCACATGTTTTGGTCTTTTCAGAATTGGCGTTAGAGAGGAGAGAATTTTTTCTGACACCGTCCGTTCAGATGCCTCAGGATTCTGCGCTATTATAGGATGTATAAAAGTTATGTTCGGCCAAAGGAATAATGTGCTTCTTTCGAACAGACGTTAATTCAGCCCAATGCCTGAGGAAATAATAGAATTTCAAAAGAAGTTTTTCAAGTTATTCTGGTTAGTTATAATTCATATAATAATAGATATATATATATAAAAATATATATATTATATATATCTTATTTATATATTTATATATATAAATATATATATTATATATATATATATTTATTATAAATATATATATTTTCAATACATTTATATCTTTCATATATGTGAAAAAAAGCAACGACCATCGTTCAACACAACATTTATTACGATTAACAGGACAAATACATCTTAGACATAAAATTTAAAGAATTAGAGCGAGCTATTTTACGGCTCGACCGCGGAGGGATTTGTCAGGCGGAATACATCTGAGCTCAGTTAATTCACGATAAGTGTTTCATGGCGTTCCTAATATATAATTGATATATACATATATTTGTATTGCATTATACATATATACATTTATATACAATTCATTGTATACATAAACATATATTTCTGTATATATATATATATTAATTCTATAAAATTATAAATATTTAGTTTATATTTTATATATATATTATATATATATATATTTCTATATATAAATATATATTTTATATACATATATACATTTACATATATATATTTTTTTTTTTTTATTTATACACATATAAATTTACACATATATATACACTTTTTACAAATATATATATACTTTCATATATAGATATATACTAATATATGCATATATGTATTACATATATACATATATCTTTATAATTTCTTTACATTTTTTACTATATAATATATATATATATTAAATTATGTATATAATATACATATTCATATATACATTATTACTTTTTACATTTATATTCACATTTCTGTTAAAATTTACATATATACATCTATATATAAACATATATTTACATTATACATAATATCATATAATATTATATATAATATAAATTTATATATATATATATTTATATATATTAAAATGCATAAGCATATATACATATTATATATATATTATATATATATTTATATATATTTATTTATTATACTATATTTAGTATGAATCTAGGTTGCCTTACTTATGTTTAATTTGTATTCTCTACTGTAAATTTTCGTTGGTTCTTTGGTTTGAATTTGTTTGACTGTTGTCAATAGCTACAAACCTTCTAGAACCTGTATCTATCGAAGAAAACGATTTCGATGAGAAGTTGCGGGTTAACCCGAGTAGGACTAGATCCGATGTCATCTAAAGATGAATGACGTAAAATATGTTCGTGAGTAATGTCAAATTTCTCAAAATACTATTGACAGATTTTATGGGTCTTCTGCTTGGTTCTTGAAAATTACGATGGACATGAGCAATTTCTTTCAGTCACAGCTCATAAAAAAAATTGAATTCATTTTCCTTAATACAGTATTGGCTAATGTGTTGTTTGTAATGGCATCAGAAAAAGAAATTGTTGGCTTTAGGCGTTTGCTAGTCTGCTTGTTTGTTTGTGTTGACATTCTTAATCTTTGTTATTTCTTATCATTTTACTAATTGATCTTCCTCTTATTCGATTTAAGTATTGATAATTCCACACAAGCTAAATATGATCAATTGTAGGTCACTTCCAGACTTATAGTCTTATCATTTTTATTATTATTTTATTTTCTTTTCATATTATTGTGCATTTATGCATTTTCCTAAGGCTTCATTTTCTCAGTTTCCATTTTAAGTTGTCATTAATGATGTAGTAATTAAAATTCTCTTATCGATGGTTCCTCTTCATTAAAATAAATTTTTGTTAATCTCTTTTCAATATTTTTGATTGCTAGCTATAATTTTTCTTCCAGATTAATCCTTCAAATTTAATGAATGCTACGATTTTCTATTTCATTCACAGATTTAACTTCGAACCTTTTAATTTGTTCTTTAGTACTCATATGATGAATAAATTCTGGAGCCAGCAGTAATATTGAATTAGGTTCTTTCGTTCTTTGGGTTGTTTCTCATTCAGATGAACACAGAAAATTTTTAAAACTTTTCATTCAAAATTTTCCATCATTTTATCTAGTTATTTTAAGGCATTTCAATTTATCAATGCAACAAACTGTAAGTGTCAGTATCCATTTTAATGAACTATTGATATCCGAAATTTTTGGTGCCCAATAACAAAGAAGACTAACGTGATACTTGTTTTACTTGTTGTGTTTAATGCTAATTACATTTACATAATGCCAGTATTACCTAGAAATAAATCGGAACTTCTAAAGCATTCAGAATGTGTAGTACTAGATCAGAAATTATTAGCTATCTAAGGCTCATGGGACAAATATGGCCGCCGTTTATGTCAAATAAAAATGACGAGGCTAGCGTCATTCCTCTAAGGTTTGAATAATGACCACACATAGCGCTACTTTTGTGCTATTAGTTCTATGGAAAATTGGATGTGTATGTTTTCAGAGCTTAAGCATTTTTTATATGCATTACAAGCATAAGTGTTTTGATTATACAGTAATATTTGTAAATAGGAATTAAATAGTATAAATTGTAATTATTATTTATAATATAAGTTTGTAAATCATATCAGATATTAAAAATGATTGATTTCTTATATAAAAATGTTAGACAAATAATTGATTATTTAAGCGTTGATGTACGAATATAGTAGTAAAACTAGAATGGTTCACAGCGTGCTGTGTAAATTCCAACAAAGGTTCTAAATACCATTGAAAGATTTGCATTCATGTATCAAAGTAGGGATATAATATTAAATCTAGAATGATTTGGTAATATCGGAAGAATTTCATTAATTACAATCTGTAACAGATATAAGCACAACCAATATAATACTATATCATCTTCCTGTTAACGGTTTTTATTCAGTAATTGTTGTTGTTCTTCGTAATATAAAAATAGGTCTGCGCACCCCTTATTATTGGCCTTTAGACCTCAATCAAGTTCAAGATCTACTGCTTCTTTGGTGGTGCCATGTCTGTTCACCTGTCTAGGGATCTCTTCTAATATTCTAGAACCTCTCGAAGGCTCTCGAAAATCACACTCTGTTGGTGGTGGAGAGAGATTTTCAACGGTAGTATCAGCCCCAATGTTTTACTGTAGTAATCATAACCTTATTCAGGGGGTGGCTGTTACCGAGAGAATGTCATCATTGAATAATCATACCCTGTTGCCACCGACGCTATAATATATTCTTTCGCAGCGTTCTGTGTAAATTCAACAAAGGTTCTAAATACCATTGAAAGATTGGCATTCATGTATCAAAGTAGGGATAGAATATTAAATCTAGAATGATTTGGTAATATCGGAAAAATTTCATTAATTGCAATCGGTAACAGACATAAACACAACCAATATAATACTATATCATCTTCCTGTTAACGGTTTTTATTTACTAATTGTTGTTGTTCTTAATGTAAAAATAGGTCTACGCACCCCTTATTATTGGCATTTAGACCTCAATCAAGTTCTAGGTCTACTGCTTCTTTGGTGGTGCCGTGTCTGTTCACCTAGCTAGAGCTCTCTTCTAACCTTCTAGAACCTCTCTAAGGCTCTCGAAAATCACGGCTCTGTTGGTGGTGGAGAGTTATTTTCAACGGTAGTATCAGCCCCGAGGTTTAACTGGAGTAATCATAACCTTATTCAGGGGGTGGTTGTTACTGCGAGAATGTCATCATCGTATAATTATACCCTGTTGCCACCGACGCTATAATATATTCTTTCGCAGCGTTCTGTGTAAATTCTAACAAAGGTTCTAAATACTATTGAAAGATTTGCATTCATATATCAAAGTAGGGATAGAATATTAAATCTAGAATGATTTGGTAATATCGGAAAAATTTCATTAATTACAATCGGTAACAGACATAAGCACAACCAATATAATACTATATCATCTTCCTGTTAACGGTTTTTATTTACTAATTGTTGTTGTTCTTCATAATGTACAAATAGGTCTGCGGTTATTATTAGTCTTTAGACCTCAATCAAGTTCTAGGTCTACTACTTCTTTCCTTGTGCGACTCTTACAATGTCTGTTCACCTGGTAAGGGCTCTCTTCTAACCTTCTAGATCCTCTCTAAGGCTCTTGAAAATCACGGCTCTGTTGGTGGTGGAGAGAGATTTTCAACAGTAGCATCAGCCCCAATGTTTTACTGGTGTAATCATAACCTTCTTCAGGGGTTGGCTGTTACCACGAGAATGTCATCATCGTATCATCACATCCAATTGTCACCGACGCTATAATATATTCTTTCACAGCGTTCTGTGTAAATTCCAACAAAGGTTCTAAATATCATTGAAAGATTTGCATTTATGTATCAAAATAGGGATAGAATATTAAATCTAAAATGATTTGGTAATATCGGAAGAATTTCATTAATTACAATCAGTAACAGACATAAACACAACCAATATAATACTATATCATCTTCCTGTTAACGGTTTTTATTTACTAATTGTTGTTGTTCTTAATGTAAAAATAGGTCTACGCACCCCTTATTATTGGCATTTAGACCTCAATCAAGTTCTAGGTCTACTGCTTCTTTGGTTGTGCCGTGTCTGTTCACCTGGCTAGAGCTCTCTTCTAACCTTCTAGAATTACTGAAGGCTCTCGAAAATCACACTCTGTTGGTGGTGGAGAGAGATTTTCAATGGTAGCAGCAGCCCCAAGTTTTTACTGGTGTAATCATAATCTTCTTCAGGGGGTGGTTGTTATGGCGGGAATGTCATCATCGCATCATCACATCCAGTTGTCACCGACGCTATAATATATTCTTTAACAGCGTTCCGTGTAAATTCCAACAAAGGTTCTAAATACCATTGAAAGATTTGCATTCATGTATCAAAGTAGGGATAGAATATTAAATCTAGAATGATTTGGTAATATCGGAAGAATTTCATTAATTACTAATTACTAATGAACATTTACAAGCGAAGTTAACAGTAAGAAATACTAGCTTGAATGTCTTGTATGAATAAATATTACCTCAGATGAAAAAATTGTATTCTTCCCATTAGTTCAAAGTTTCACCCTTTAATAATATCTTCATTAAATTCATTTTTATTCGCTTCTTAATATCATAAATAATGAGCATAAATGTTATAAAAGGTAAAATAACATTTTTCTAAAACAATTTTTTTTTATTTAACTTCATGATTAAAAGTACCACTTACAAAATACAAGGTGGTTAAAAGTATTGATTGTATTTTATATTTTAAAAAACTGAGATACCTACAAGAATATCGTTATCTTAGAAAAACAATTTAAAACTGGACAGAACATTTTCTGATAGTTGGATTAGTTGTGGGAAGGGGAGCGATAGTATGGTCGCCAAGATTCCTGGACATTACGCCCGTGAAAATGTATTTTGGTGTAAAAGTTAAGAACATATGGAAACGCAACTCCTTTCCTGAATATGGATGATCTAAAACGACAAAACAACAGATGTCATTGGAGGAATACCTGTTAAAATGCTACAGAAAACTTGAAACACGTGAAATTGAATATCGGCTCGATATTTTGCATTCCCAAATGGAGCTCTTGTGGAAGTTATTTAAAGTTAAAATGTTGTTGTATACTTCTGTTTTAAACTGTCTTTCCAAGAAAAGAGTAACAATTAATTTAGAAGAAAATAATTATTTAAACACGAGATGTAGTTCATAATTTTGAGAACCTCTCTGTAAGAATATTTAAACTTGCAACTTGGTCTGCTAAATCTTTCTGCGGCTCGATATCTTGAAATGGAACTTTTGTGGAAGTTATTTAAAGTTAAAATGTTGTTGTATAATTCTGTTTTAAGCTGTCTTTCCAAGAAAATAATAAAGATTAATTTCCAAGAAAATAATTTTTTTAAACATGAAATGTAGTTAATAATTTAGAGAACCTCTCTGTAAACATATTCGAACTTGCAACTTAGTTTGCTAAATCTTTTCTGCGGCTCGATATCTTGCAGGCCCAAATGGAGCTCTCGTGGAAGTTATTTAAAGTTAAAATATTGTTGTATGATTCTGTTTTAAACTTTCTTTCCAAGAAAATAATAATAATTAATTTCCAAGAAAAAAGATTTTTAAATATGAAATGTAGTTAATAATTTTGAGAACTCTTTTTTTCTATAATCTAGCTCTATACTAAAATATTTGCCAACCACTGTATTATATTAATGTGTTGCGACTGAATTGTAACTGTAGGTTGTCATGTAAATATTAATTTATTTAATGCTGTCATTTTAAAGTGTACCCTGTAACACTATTTTTTCTGTAGATAGAAATCAAGCCAGACAGATATTTTGACAATGTTTTACTTTCTTTAAAACAATACTCCATAAGAGAACAGATGAAGCTAAGGACTCTTGTAGACCGAACACAGTAAGTACACTTTTTAAAGAAATACTTGGCATTGTCAGGATAGATATGACATTTCCGTTGTATGTTTCTTTCGAGTTATAGAGTTAAACTAGAAAAAAATGGATAATGCTGATCGAAGTATTTTATATTCTATTTTAAAAATAAATAAAAATATAACTTTTCAAATAATTTCAAATATTTTTTGCCAAATTCATGGTATATATTAAAGAAATACCAAATCATGACGAAACTTACGAAATTCATAACTAAAACACACAACACACTTATTAAATATAATATTAATGAATTATTTAATTAATTTGTATAATTTATTCTAATCGTTATACTTATGTATTGTTATAACTATTTAATTGTTCTATTATTAGCTTAAAAATAATAGTAATGACAAAATTAGTATTAACGTGTAGCTTTACATTTTCACCACAAAAATTCATATATTAAGGAATATGTTATTTACAGGCTCACTGAATTAGGAAAATTGTGTAATAAATGTGTAATAAAATCATGTATCTATACCTTTACTGTGAAAACAATAAATAAAATAGCAACTATCTCTTATTTTAAGAGGACAATTTTGATTAAAATCCTTCTTATATATACAGATACAGAGTGTATAACACAATTCTGAAGGTGCATTAAAATCCCCTCCACAGCATCGAGGGTAATATATATATATATATATATATATATATATATATATATATATATATATATATATATATATATATATATATATACGCGTACAAATATATATATATATATACGTATATGTCAGGTTTAAAAATGGAGGTTAAGATTTAAACGAATTATAATTATAATAGTTAGAACTCATTAACTACAACGTAATAAGTAAAACACGTACCCTCGACCGGATCTACGTAGAGTAAAAGAGCTGATTCGAATGTAGACATGGGAATTTTGCTTAGGTAGCAACACCAAAAAAGACAGTTCTGAGCGGGAACTCGGGCTGATAACATCCTATACGCTTGTTGTGGCAAAATATGAGGACATAAGATTTCTAAATGGCATAGCCATAGACAGAAGGATTACAATAAAGAAGTTTTTATATATGAAATCAAATTTGTTTTCCATGCTTTAACCACTCATCTATGTCAGATATATATATATATATATATATATATATATAAAGGGGGAAATTAGCCCTGCTGTTACACCAAAAGTTCGCCCCTATTATTTTTAATTATCCATCAATTGTAGTAAAATAGTAAATTGTAGACGCTCCATTAAGATAACAGCGTAATCCATGTCTCTGTTTAACTTTATTTGAGACTAGAAATTGTATGTCTTTACAAGAAGAGAGCCCGGCATCGAGTGATGACGAAAACATTCTTCTATTACAAATTTCGTCCAACAGCGAATGATCACACAGATTCTTTCCCATGAGACCAGCAGCTGTGTTATTAACAGTCAGAAATGAACCTAGATCATTTAAGGTAGCTCGAAAATGTGACCAGTCGACAGAAAATTAGCATTTATTTCAGAGGTAGCTTTGGGAGACAGGTAAAAAAAATTTAAGTGAGAACACGTCTTTTAATAAAAAAATTATAGGTTGAGAAAGTAGGTATGAAAGAATGAAAAGGGGAAAAGAAGAATTGTAGTATATAAGTTTGATATATTATATATATAAATACATACATATAAGTATATATATACATATATATGCATATATATATATATTTATATATACATATTTATATATGTATATATTGGCTTAATTGTTCATCGATGTTTACAAAAGTTTTTTCAAACATCCCTAACGTAAATAAAATCAATATTTGTGTATTTATTTAAAGTATAAATATAATTTAGTTTGTTAATTTTTATATACATTTAGAAGTTACCAAATAATTCATGTAAAATCAACTTACATTCGTAAATCATTTCCTTTTTATTAACCACATAAGAAATCAATCAACAAAATTGTTGTATCTTCCAAGTAATCAAATAATTTTATCTCAACAGATGGCACTGTGTGCGCATTTTAGAAGTTCAAAAATTGTACCTGTAATTGTTTTGTTGTCAGTCCTTTGTTACAGGTACAATTTTTCACCTTCTAAAACTCGCACACAGCGCCATCTGTTGAGATAAAATTATTAGAATACTTGGTTGGAAGATACAACAAAAATAATGTTCAAATAGGTATAAAACATATTTTAAATCAATAATAAAACACTTTTAGAAGAAAAGCGCAAGAATTTAACTGCATCAATTTTTTTTATTATAAATACATTTTCCAAAAATTGAATTGAAAAAAAATATAACTAAGTGATTTTTTTAATTTACTTACACTTCACTGCATATCTATACAAAGTTTCGTAACACTAAGTTACTAATTAACAAAAACACTTTTTAAGCACATTAATTAAAATAGATTTGACAAAAATGGGATTTCTTTCTCAATATAATTGAATGTTTTGTAATAGATTTATTTTAACTTATCCTACTAAATTAAGATTTTTCAATGTAATATTTATTATTTTTAGATGGGTTTCTTCTCCAGCTGTTGTTAATGCATTCTACACTAGACCAAAGAATTTTATCAGTAAGTAATAACCATACTTTATTTTTCCAACATTTAACCAGTTGTGTTCTTGAATTGAAATAAATATTTTTATAACAGCAATACCAGCCGGAATATTACAGCCTCCTCTCTATCATCAGAACTATATTAGGTAAGCATTTATTGTAATTTAAGTTTTCATAATAAGTTAACACTACTCACTGGGAATTAACTTTTTAGCGATATATAAAATGCAATCTTAATTATTTAGATAATTAATAAAAATTAATATTTTACTTTCTGTATGCGTACTATAGAGAAAATACTGCAATCTTCAAAATCTCGACAATAACAAATATTTTTTACGTTACTTAAAGTTTACCTGCTACTCCTCGTTTTGATTCCTAAATGCGCATTTTATTAATGTAAAATAACGTGTTTAGCTAAAAGCAAATACGTTTATGTTTCATTATGGCACCATCCTGGTTAATTAACTCTCGCTTACAAAGTAGACAAGCCAAACCAACATTATGTATTATGTTCACATTTTTGTACAAGTATACATACTTTTCTTTGTTTTGGTAAACTAAGACGAGTCTACTCCTGATTTTTTATTGAGAAAATTTAGAAATAAAAATAAAGTGTATTATTACTCCGTAAAGTAATATCGTTATAAATATATATTATACTTTCACACTACTTATGTATAGTATAAGGTTCAAATGTACATTTAAAGCTCTGTAAAGGGACATGCATTTTACTTTATCGTGTACGTACTCGGAAAGTACTAATTTAAAGAATTCGACAATCGTGATTGGATTGATCTTCTGTTTTATACCTGAGTACGAAAATACTATATTAGGAATTATGTATGTTTGTATATATTAATCACCTTTTAACGTTTACTTAATTTTATCTGCTATAATCTTTTTGATTTTGGGAAATATTTTTATTTAAGTCCATAAAATAACTTGTTACCGCAGATGAAAAAAAAATATGTTATCTATGTTACCATTTAAGGTCCTGGTCTCATTAACTTCCACGTTATATGAAGTAGACCGTACACAAAACCAAACAATTTATGTAATAATGTACAAAAGTTTTAACAAAAGTAGCAACAAAAACTGGATATTTAAAAGGGTTACTTTTCTTATTTTTTGGTAAACGTAAAAGTCGAGTCTATTCCTCATTTTTAAATGGGAAAATTTAGAAATAATAAGTGTATTATCACTCCTTTCAGGCGTAAGTCCCACAGATCATTAGAAATAATAGTATGAATTACACACTTCTTACACACTGCAAATAAAAGTGCCTGCCATGATTACTGATATATTCTCTATTGTGTGTCTTCAAACTTTTATTTTGAATCTACAGATTGGATAAATTTAAGACGAATTAAGTTTAAATCACCTAAAATCATCCTGTAGAATTTCTCGCCTTTGTTCAAATGAGTATCTCTTTTAAAACATTTTGCTATATTATATATATATAATATATATATTATATATAATATATATATAATATATATATATATATATATATACAAAATATATAATTATACAATATTTTATAGCTTTATTATATATATAAAGATATATATCAATCATTTAATGGCGTCTCACTTTAACTTTTAACAAATATATGCTTATAGCCACAGTTCTGTATAATGTAATGCTATATATATATATGTGTTTATATGGCTATATTAAAATTATAATAAATCCTTAATTAAAATCTTTATAAATTATATCTACATTTAAATATACATATATATACATATATATTTATATATAATATATAAAAAATATATTTATATATATATATATATATATATAATATATTATATATATATATATTTATATACATACAATATATACAAATTTACATAATTTATATAGCTTTATAAAAATATATAATATATAATATATATATATATATTATATATATAACAAAAGCATATGCTTATATGCTCTATATAATATACATTATATATATAGATATTAAATATTTATGTATATATCCTCATAATCTATATATAAAGAATCCTTAATTAAAATCTTTTTTAATAATATAACAATATATATATATATACATATATATACATATACAAACACATATATATATATAATATATACATATATATATATATATAATATATATATATATATATATATATATATTATATAAATATATATATAATATATTATATATATATATATATATAATGGTGAAAAAATTGCAGAGAATTGGATCTGCGAGGAAAATCACAACTAAGAAATTTCGCACAATGATTTCAAAATTGCTTCTAAAATATTACATAGCTAGAAATTTAATTTTCCTGTCATACATAACAATGGATTGCCAAGTTTGCTCACTGAAATTGACAAAAGTTGGAATGTGAGTTGGTAAAACTTTTCTCATCGAATTCTGAATTATTAACACTCCCGTCCAAGTTTAATAATATAAAGTATTAACATCCGGTCCAAGTTTTAATAACATAACAGCATAGAGTCTAAAAAGTAA
>CM063508.1:165110818-165118318 GCA_032207245.1 Pardosa pseudoannulata | reverse complement strand
CGAATTATGTTATATATATATATAAACATTTTTACATCATAAAAAAATGAAAAGAGCATATATAAAACTAATAATGTTTTACAGTATGGTAACGTTCAGAGCATTTTCCTTTATGAAGAGGTACACGGCAAAACCCGTACTAGTACTTGACCCGGGCTCAAGTATCAATCGTCAGAAAACGTACTAGTACGTCTCCCGCATACAATGTGTTTAGCTAACCAATTCGGAACTGCCAAACAAGTGCATGAAAATATTATTAGTAAAGCATTCTAAAACATAAAAATCCGATAATATTTTAAAATTCTTATTATCGTTGCATCTAAATACGCTAAGCGTCGATAAAGTTATCTGGTTTTTATCCTGGAGAAAACAGTGTTCCACAAATAAATTACTCCATGACACTCCATAAAAGTAACATCCTTGACTCGTACACTCCAGTTTCTTGTTTACCACCCCCTCCTCGAAATGTATTTATTTCAAAACATCACACTTCATTCGGCAAAATTTCACTTTCCGGATAGAATCCGTCATCCGGTATATACTGCATCTTTCTCTCCCATTCCCTCCTCGTCTCCACATATCCCACTGTTCCGGCTGTGATATTTCATATTTTTGTCACACTCCAGTGTCTTTGACACACGGGGTCAGTGTCTCCCGGAAAACATCGAAACTCCCCCTCCCCACCCAAATAAATAAATAAATAAAAGGGGTCTCTTTTTTTATTAAGTGTAGTGAGGTATATCAGCACACACTCGGCTGATCGTTCCGAAGCGGAGAGCGAAATCCTTTCTGAAGGGGTGGGTGGGGAGATAGTAGAAAAGGGGAGAATCTATTTCTTCGAGAATGGCCGAAAAGTAAAGTCTACAGTTCTAGGATAAAGCCAGGCTAAAAACACCAAAGGAGAGAGCGTTAAGTCGGAAATCAATCGCTCTCAGAATGCCGAGAGACATTCGCTCAGTGGTTTGTGTAGAGAAATTTATTACTTCGATATTTTCTATAGTTGGACGATGAACAGAACAGTGGAACTTCTGTTCAGAATGTTAACTCTGTTTTGGGCAGTTTGTTTGTTTAGAAAAATTAAGAATTCTTGGCCGTTGGTAATGAGAATTTTTTTACAACAAAATACTATTTAGGTAAATTAATTAGAATTGAATACTCTTTGTTCGTCAAAGGGATTTGTAAAAATTGTAAAGCTAATTATATGTTTCACTTGCCTTGTAGATTTTCGTAGTGATGTACTCAAAGCAGCAATAAGAAAACTTTGTTACTTTGTTACATACACATACGTATATATATATATATATATATATATATATATATATATATACATACATATATGTATATTATATATATATATATATATATATATATATATATATATATATATATATATACATACATATATGTATATTATATATATATTTGTATACATATGTGTGTATATATATATACATATATATATATATATTGTAAAGAATTCTCCTTACATTGAAATTTCTAATACTTACTTATCTACTACCGTGAGAAAAACCGGCATAATGTAGAAATAGCAAACGTGCCTTTTGTGAGCACTTGAACTGAGATCTTCTTTACCTAGTGCAAGAACGTTGTTTCGTGCAGAATAGGATGCTGAATGGAGGATAGTTAACACTGAGGATCACCTGAATCATTCTGTCTGAAAAATTCATTAGGATGCCGGCAAAGTGTTTCCAGTGTTAGTTTCAATGGTATCCCGAAGAAAGAGTATCACACGACAGAAATCCTCTACATTGTAAGGGAAGCAGCAGTACTTTCCTACCTTGTTCTCTAAAGGTTTGTCCAGAGACATCGATTAATGATCTGTGAGATTGCGCCCGATTACTGCAAACTCCCCTTGGAACCCTGCTTACAGCTGTCTGGCTATAAGTCTACAAAGCGGTTCCTCACCACGTCATCAACCAGATGTCTGATCAGCTGAGATAGAAATCTGTGGGCAGACGGCGGTATAAAAAGACCTGAGTTGATGGCCCAGGGTGATTTTTTGACCGATCGAGTCTCCTGTGAACTCATCGGCTGATAGAATCGGGAGAACGTCTGAGAGTGTCCTCCCCCTTTTTCTCTTCGAACGATTAGGAAGCTGTTTCCTGCAACAAGTACATGACAGTCGCTCAATTAAAACAACAGCGAATTCTGTGGTGAAACTTTATTTTAAAACTAAAAATTGTGAGACTTTTCAAGACGAGAGATCATCATCAAATGACGACGAAGCACACTTCTATTACAAATTTCGCTCAATAGCGAGGGATCTCGAGGAGTTATTTCCCAGCAGTTTAGTCGGTGTTATGGAGCAATTTAGACATCTGAAGAGTGAAATTATTCATCCAGGACAGCTGGAAAATGTAGCGAGTGAACAGAAAATTAGCATTTGTTCTAGCATTAGCTTTGGGAAGTTGGTAAAAGAATTTAAGTCAGTGAACACTCATTTGAATCTGAAATTTTGTAGCTGGAAAATTACGCATGAAATAACGAGAAGGGGAAAAGGAGAATTTTAGATAGATATTTTAGGTGTAATAGATTTGATATATATATATGTATGTATATATATATATATATATATATATATATATATATATATATATATGTATATATATATATATATATATATATATATATTATATATATATATTATATATATATGTATGTATATACATATAAATTATTACCCCCTAGATATAGATATCTAAAATTCTACTTTTGCCGCTTCTTATTTTTTAATATCGAATTTCCCAGCCATAAAATTTCAGAAAAAGGAGTGTTCTCTGCCCACTGCCCACATCTTTAGCTATCCCATTAAAGTGGTATTGTTTCAGTAATAACTAAATTACAGCCTGTGTAGTTTCGAGCTAGCTTAAATTATCAAAATTCCCTCATGCCTCCTCCAAAATTGCTGAACAATCTTAAGTCTCATGGGAACAAAATCACGTAATCACTCATTGTAGAGTTCGAAATCATTGAAAGATATATTATTCTTGTAGCATTCTAAGCAGTGCAGTAGCTCTGTAATGACAGTAAGTTGATTGGTGGGCTTTAAACCCGATAAATTTGAAGCTCAACAGTTTTGAACTGCACCTTTAATAGTAATTTGAAGGACATTATGATCATGAACCTACTTTACGTGTCATAGCCGACATTATTACGATGGATGGAGCCTCGACAACCTCGAGCCTTTGATTTACTACGACGGCTCAGTCATATTAATATAGTAGAAATTAAGATTGATTCTACTTAATGGAAATCAGTATGGAAAATCTTTTTGTTCTATATTATCTTCAGGTTTGAACGATGTATAAACTCAGATGGTGTGGTGATGAAATTAAGAAAACATACAGAAAACTCGCCTTGTTACGAAGAATTTAGAAATTGTATGTAATTTTATAAATTCATTAATCATATATCTACGGAGAGGACGTTAATCAGCTTTTAACGATACCTTGTGCAGGTATGTACGAAAATTTAGAAATGGCTGTGAGCTAATGAACTTTTTGGCAAAAGGCGAGAAAATTGTGCCTGTGCCAAAGAAAATAATATTTTTCAAATAAGTTAATTCTTTAAAGCAGGCATCGCAAAATCTTCAGCGGAAAAAACTCGAGTTTATAAATCTGTTTTTGATGTTACTTGGGAATTGTCGAATTTTAGATAAAATTTGAAATCTAGAAGTTTTATTGAGAAATTAGAGAAAACTCAAATACAATGAACAAATACAAGTATTTCTAATCTGTACATATAGCTGCATTTATCGATATCAGATTCTATTTTACAGTACGACTTTTATAAGATAGGAAATAACTATTAAAGTTTACAAATTGTTTCGACTAAGCGGGTGAAAAAATATTTATAACTCTTATATAATATATTTATAACTCTTGTATAAGAATTTAAATAATCTGTATATATGAATATAAATTAAACTTAGTAGTCGTAACTTTATAATCAATGCATTGTACTTCTATTATAAATTTCTAATATAACTAATTGAAACTAACCATAATTAATGCAAAACGAGATTTTCAGGAGTATTTTATATTATTCCTTTACACACTTTTCATTTCTATATAAACTATAGTTTACATTTTCTACTGTAGAGACAATTTACGAATGTTAGAGACTGTTTTGTACCAAATAACCTACTCATTTCATTGATTTAATTGTTAGAATTATCATCAAAACTTCAAACGTTTAATTGTAATACATTGTCAAAAAATATTTAACTATGGTTATTTTCTCCTTTCAGTTAGATTCTCAGTAGGCAGTTGGATTATTCAGTTTGAGTTATTGTTTAGTTTGCAGAACGTGCGATAGATGGCAGCAAATTGCTTGTCTTAAAAAAATTCTCAAAACTTTTTACTCATTCATATTATTTTATATATAAATAGTAAAATAATTCTTTTAAATATATTTTTTGAAAATTGTATCAGTATAAGCATACATGCGCGTACTTCTACGCACACACATATATAAAGATAGAGAAAGAGAGAAAGGGGGGGGTCACTGTATAACTCGGTTAAAGACTAAGTCCCCTGCCCCCAGATCATTTTTTTTCCAAACTATATATAGAAAAATAGATTCTCAAGCGACAATATTACATTAAAAAAGGTAATATTAAAAATATTTTTAAAAAATATATTGTTACACACTTCAGTTACACGATTTAGTTACACGATTTTCCTTTACAATAGTATCGGTTTAATATCGTAATTTCCTACAGCGCCGAGGATAGTTGGTGTGCATACCCGCAGATGGCTAAACTTTTAGAACAACCTACGGAATAAAAAATATTAAAGAATGTTAAATACAGTTCTAAAATAACTTTTTAAACTTAAATCTTTCCCTCCAAATCAATATTAAATTTATATCTGTATTATGGAAAGATGAATAGATATTTTTGAAACTGAAATTATAAAAACATATATCGTCAAACGAGAAATATTTAACTGTCTACGACTGTTAGCAAACAACAGTTAAACTGCGAGAGAATTTTAAATAATAATGAGCTGACAAATAATGTAAGAAGAGTGCAGTTTTAATCTATTTTCTCATTTCTGATACCAAATACATATTTATCTGGATAAAATTCTTTCATTTTTATACGTACTCAATTCTAAAAACAAGCATAGAAATGTAAGGGTATTTCTATTGTATTAAGTTAGAGCTTCTCAAAGTTTGTGCCATGGAAACCTAGGATTCCACAAAGACGCTCCAGGAATTCCTAGAAAAATTTTAGATGCCATCGAAATTTAAAAGAAAATATGTGAGTTCGTTCTCTAATTTTTCCTAATCCCCTGTATAGTATTAATAACAGTAACTACTACGACAAAAACACAAGAATAGAAAAAAGAAAGCAGTATTTTAATGGCTCATTCAAATCACACGCGATATTATATCATAAGATGGGCTGAAAACTTTCATAAATGTATCATTTAATTTGTATAATATCATTAAAAAATATTGCTTCCACGCCATCTATTATTAGTTTTATCTGTATATTTATGTTGCTTTGTAATGTTCAGTTTTTATGTTTGTCTTGTAAGTGATAAATAATAGGAACTTAATTTCTCCTTAAGATAATATTTATTCAAGTTCTCCGTTGATCTGTATATGATGAAAAAAGTGTTCCTTCAGATTGAAAGTTTGAGATCCATCCGATAAGTTTATGAATCTACTACGTTTGATGTGATTTGAAGCGCTACGTTCTATTACTTTGCTGCTTGAGGGTTAATGAAAGAGCAATTTAATACTTAAAGCCGATTCCGAACAGCTATACGCATCCATGCCTGTAGGAGTATTCGAATACTCCATTCCGAAGAGCAGTTTCCTACAAATTCTATTATCTTTCAGCTAATATACTACGAATTCTTAATGGTAGAGGTCAACCAAATGGTTCACACGAAGGCGTTAAAAATAAATATGCACATACAGACATATGTAACGGGCGAAAATATCTTTCATCAATAACATTCAAGATTTGCACCTCTTATTTAGTTTAAGGGCTAACTGCGCAAAAAGAACTCCTTATCTAAATGCAGTCGTATATTCATCCAAAATCCAAGTTCAACTTTGTGGAACTTTATGTTTATTGAGAATAAAAAATCAATGATCAACTGACCGTCTGAAATGTACAACAACTTAGAATCAAATTCTCAAGAATATATAGTTTTTTCACAATTGTTGAACCCAAGAACTACAATAACGTGATTTTGTTTCTGTAAGACTAGAGATTGTTCAGCAATTTTAGGAACTGAGCGAACATTTATCATTTAATTTAGTACAAAAAACACATAGTTTTGCAATTGAGTTATTACAGAAGCGAAATTACTTTCCTGGGACAGAGGAAAAAATGTAGCCAGTGGACAGAAAATCAGTTCTTATTCCAGCATTAGTTTTGATAGGCGTGAAAAAATTTAACTCGGAGAACACTAGTTTATCTGACATTTTATGGCTGGGGGAGAATTTCAAACATTTATTTTATGGGTTTTAATACATTAAAGATATAAATACACACACACACACACACACATATATATATATATACACACATATATATACACATATATATATACATATATATATATACACATATATATATATACATATACACACATATATGCATATGTACATACATATATACAAATGCACACATATGGACATATATATATATATATATATATATATATATATATATGTATACATATATATATATATATATATATATATATATATATGTATACATATGCATATATTCATATACATAAGTATATACATATGTATAGATATACATAGATTTTACTTAAGCAACTATAAAAGAGTATGTAAGGATGTAAATTAGCGGAACAACTAACTTTTCCAGGAAGCTATTAATTATAATCAACATGTATTAATTACCTATATAGGTCTCTTGCATACTTTTATAATGTCAATATATATATATATATATATATATATATATATTGACATTATAAAAGTATATACATATATATGTATATATATACACCTGTGTGTGTGGGACCGAACGCTGGCCAATTGGTTAGGGCACTGATCGTCGGTACCGCAGTTCATGGGTTCGAATCTCACTATGGCATGGATTTCGTAGCCGTTCTGAATCGGCTTTAAGCAGTAGGTGCCGGTCTCATTAGCCCTCGTGTGCAAAACAGTAGACCGTAGCGCTCCAAATCAAAATCAGAAAACCTGTGAGTGTGCATACGTGTATATATATATATATATATATATATATATATATATATATATATATATATGCGTATGTGTGTGTACAAATAAAAACCTTTTATAGTCATTTTTCAATTTTTTTTTATCTCTTTCCTGTATATGATCATTTTTTGACGGTTTGAAATATTTATAGGCAGGCAATTCGATCACCGTGGCAATCTGAAGCAATGGTGGGATTCTGAAGCTTTAATCAAATTCCAATCGAAAGCAGATTGTATGATCAAACAATATGGACAATAC
>CM063508.1:165083318-165105818 GCA_032207245.1 Pardosa pseudoannulata | reverse complement strand
ATAGCACTATAAAATATTGTTTCGGAGCAAAGACATCAATTTGGTCTTCAAACTTCTTTTTCTACTACTGTTGTATTTTTACAAGCATGTCTTTCCTATTATATCAGAGACATTTATGAAGCTTTTCATGAAAACGGTCCAACACAAACAA
The DNA here is from genome assembly GCA_032207245.1 of Pardosa pseudoannulata. Lineage (NCBI taxonomy): Eukaryota > Metazoa > Arthropoda > Arachnida > Araneae > Lycosidae > Pardosa > Pardosa pseudoannulata. The sequence goes on along the minus strand of CM063508.1, from coordinate 165,105,667 downwards.
ATCTGTAAAAAATATTTACTATGATATCCTCTATAATTTGAAATCTGTGACAAAGTACCCTTTACTTTTAATGCATAAAAAATGAAAAGTAATGTATGAAAGAAAAAGTAACTTGATCGGGAAGATAATGTAGGCATTTTGTATAAAACCCCTAAAAAACCTAAGAATATTCTCAGGGGTTTTCAAATCTTAAATCAAGGGCAAAAATTACAGCATCCTTTTGCTTTCCCCTTTTTAACCCCTAACCTAAATTGACCACTGGGGCTACAGTTTACGCCCTCAGAGAAGGGGTCTGACCAATTATAACTCTACATTGCCCTAGCGGACAATTTAGGAAATTTCCAAACAAAAAGGAGATGCACGCTATCGGAGGCAGATTTTCCTAGAGATTTTCCCACAGATTTTGACTGAGATGTTGACCCAGGTGTTAAGGGCCTTTTACTTATAACTTCATGCTAGCTGACCCCTCAGTTTGTCCTGTCCCTATAATGAAGTGGGAACCCGTCCTCCAACGTTCTGTTAATAAAAGTCTTTAACTAAAACGGTGTCATTTTTATGGGCCATGACTGCAACCATCCATCGTGAAGTCCGTGGCATGTATATATTATTTTAGATAATTCTAATCACAAACTGCTGAACTTAGAAAAAAAATTTAAATAGTATTAAATATTATATATTGGGTATATACTTTCATATGAATGCTAGACTTTATTTATCCCTTTCCCCTGAAAACGTCTTTATGAATTGAGTGCGACCCGCGGTCTAGGTGTTAACACATGAAGTGGCTCTCTACAATTAAAATGTTGCCCATAGCTGGTATAAATACAATGAATTAAAACTTTTTAAAACTAGTTATTTACCATCGGGGATACTATATAAAATAATGTTTCTTGAAATTACTATCGTAATTTTCATCTGATCCATATGAAACTCCGTAGGCAGACGTCAAGGTTAGTGTGCAGTCTCACAAATGACCTAGTTTCTTTAAGAAATTCCGTTTTTTTCTCTACGCGGAATGAGAATGCATATAAATTATTTATGACGTATATACAGCAGAATTGAACTACAAATTTTATTTTTTATGAGTTTCTAGATAATATGTAATCACCAGAAAAATGAATTTTTCACATTCGAGTTTAGCCGGTTTAGTACTCGCTTGATCATAGGTATTGCAATTTCTGAAAAAAGAATCATAGTTTTTATTTACTCGAAATCTTTAGTTACACTTATTATGAAAAACCAGTAGGTTTACACCAGGAACTTAATAACTGTTCTTATTAAAAGTTAAATTCGTGTCACTGAGTAGGAAAAATACGAAGAGCTCTCTTTTTCGGAAACTAAATCCTTTCATTTTACAACAAATAATGAGATTTGGGAGGAATAACTTTTGAAATCTACTAAAGCGAATACAAAAGGAAACAAAATTTTAATGTATGGGCACCTAATGAAAATTGAAAAATTAGGTTATAGGTTAATTCAAAGAGTTAATGCTGGGGATTATGCAGCTCGTTAGCCCAGACCTACTCATTAAGGCATCTTCCTCACCGCTAACATGTCATTGTTGTTGCTACTAACGCCAAGTGGACCAACCAAGTTTGTGAGCTGGAGACTACTCGATTTAAATGCTAAGGATTTCGTCTTCCGTTTTTTGAAGAGCACTGCAAGGTTGAAAGAACTACTTTCCGCACTAAGTAGGTCCTCGTAATTTGGAAACTAAGACCAAGCAGAAAACACCCAAGCTTGACATCCCACTTCTAGAAGTTTCTTTTCAACATAAAAGCCATTGGGACTACGAACTTATCTTACTTGCTCCTGCAGCTATTAGTGAACTCAGTGGTCTGAGTACTTAAGTTTGATTTGAGTGAGGGCTTTAACATCGAACTCACTACCCTCTAGTATGAATTAAAATTGTCGCATTTGCCTATTGAGTTACTGAGACTTGTTGTCCAACGTAGGATAAAATGAACATATTCTGGTTTCGAAAACCATCCTCCTGACTACTAAATTTTTACGATTTCATTTTCTCTTCTACAAATGCAATCGCTATATTTTGATGTGACACCCTTATCAATGATAAAGTAAAAAAAAATATTTAGCTTATCTATTCCGTTTTAATGTTTGTGTATGTATATATATATATATATATATATATATATATATATATATATATATATATATATATATATATATATATATATATATATATATATATATATATATATATATATATATATATATATATATATATATATATATATGTGTGTGTGTATGTATATATATATGCATATATATGTATATATATAATATATATATATATGTATGTATGTATATATATATATATATGTGTGTGTGTGTGTGTGTGTATGTATGTATGTATAGGTGCGTGTAATAAAACTGAAAAGAAGTACAGTTTGTTGCTTAAAATAAAATAACATAGCTGCTTACAATCTGATTAATGTTTCTTTCAAGTCATTGTTGAATTATTAACAGATGTAACTGCGAAATAAGACCTCTAGTATACGACGGAGAATTTTTTTTTAGTATTTCTACTTACAATTTCCCTAATATTAACGAATATTAATTTTACACATAGAAATATGATGAACAAGCGTGTAATGTGTAGATTCCGTAACCAGCAGCTACATTTTGATTAATTTTTGTTCACAGAATGTAAATATGTAACCTTAATACACTCATGTCCATAAATAAAGGATAATTCAGAATCACACAGAAATTGAGCTCTAAAATAAAAGTTTCACCTGTAGAATTATCACACACATCTTGAAGAAGGTTATGCAAATTGCAGGAAACCACCAGATGGCGCGGATAGTACGTCACAATGACGAGAGTGTATGAAAGGGGTATATAAGGAATGGTAGCAAAGAAGTAAAATTGTTCACAAGCGTTTTAAAAGCCTTTTAGTGCAATAACCGCATAGTTAGGGCACAAAGGAAAAGTATAAACTTGGAATATAATGTTATCTATATTGACAAAGATTATAACATATGGTAATGTGAGTATATGTTATAGCACATATATATAAATGATGATATTTTGGCAGTTATAAAAGAAACAGACGGAGCACAGCATCAGACCTTCTCGTCAGCTCTCTTCAAATACGACAGTTTCAAGAAGTGTACAGACGCTAACATTGCTATATTCTGTATGTCAGATATGTTTTTACCGCAATCACTGTCGCCTGAATTATGCTGGGCTAGAGAGCATCTTTACACCGAAACAGTGTGATATTTTACGAGTCCAGGTTATTTACATTCATTTCGCTTTCATATAAGAGCGCCATACCCGTTAACACCAAGAGAACACCATTGAACGACACCGTATTAATATCTAGAATTATTCTTGGTTCCAGAACTGACCTGCATGTTCAGATGTAACGATACAGGCCACATCTATATAATTCTAACAACATGTATTTTATTCTATTTCTGTATATGGATGACAAATTATATAACATTGTAGACGAATGCCTTAATCGGAATATGTATATTACTACTCAAGAATATAGAGCAAATAGGACATGCTTGGCCGACGAATGCATCAATAACTGTCTATCGGAACTTCGGAGATTGCTTGATGAGTGGTGTAATTTTAAGATCAATTGATAATCTGATACTCAGCATGAGTAGGCGTTGTAATGCTTGTATTGCATCATTCGGGGGACATACTCCGTATTAACCATCATACTAACCATGTTATACTGTTTTCTGTAAATAGGTTCTTTTTTGAAATTTGCTCCAGGGAGTAAAAATCGCAATTTTTATTAATTATGTCAAACATATAGCATCCTTTTTTGCTCTTTACCTTTTGTTAATAAATAGACTTTACAAATGTCAAATTTTTTTTGCTGTCTCTGAACTTCATTATCCTTTATTTATGGAATGATTACATTGAAATGCAAAGGTTTGTTAACCTTCGATATATGAAGCACATAAAATAAGATTTCCTTTACCCAAACTACTTTTCTTAATCATATATTTCGTTCTTGCTTTTTGTTATCATTCATGTCTTTCAGGTGCATTACGTGTTTACATACACAAAATTTTAATAAAAGTGAAACACATAGAAAGGTGAATGTTCATTCACTGTCGGCTTTTGCTACTACAAACTACAAATCATGTGAGATATATAAATGACATCTTTCTGAGAGCTCATTTTTTAGCCTCGGAAGAAATATCAAACAGCATAATAACGAGCTACTTAACTGACGCTTCTGACGTAGTCATTGCGTATGACGTTGACTATCTGATAGAAGTTACTCATATAAAAAATGTTTGCAGTGTGTACCACATTTTTTCGTTTCACGTGCCCCTTTTCTTGATAGTTTTCCAGGTAAGCTATCTGAAAGAGTCAAACTTAACAAACCACGTTTGCTTTCGTTTTGTTATTTAAAATCATTTGTTTGTGTATAAGACGGTTCATCGAACTTACGAAGCGCTTGTATTGGAATTCACAATTAAAGGTGAAAGAGAAATAAATTAATTGCAAGAATATCTGGAGTTACTGTGAAATCTCATTTTTACGAGCCACTTATACGAGTCATTCAATTATACGAAGTATTTTTGTTGCCTTGTAGATCTTTCATAAACCCCTTGCCCTTATTTACTTATACGAATTATTGAATTATACGAAGAGCTTTTTTGTTGTTTAACGAATCTCTTATAAAATCCTTGTGCTTATTTATTCACTTATACGAATCATTCAGTTATGCGAAATATTTCTTTTTGGTAGGCGAAAATCTTATAAACCTGTGAGCTTATTTATTTATTTATACAATATTCAGCTACACGAAATATCCACTTATATGAATTTTGGTTTGTACTTTCTATTTCTCTTATTTTTTATTTTATTTTAGAATAGGAATGTTTTATAAAAAAACATTCCTTACATGTTTATATCTAAAGATATTAAAATAAATTATTTTCATACTTAGCTCGGGAATGAACGAATAGGGTATGACATAGACATTGCCTGACTTTTTTCATCGTTTTTTCTCCAATCTTTACTCTTAAATTAACGCTTTGCCATGTACCAGACTTTAAGGTCATAACCTGAGATCGTTTAAGGAATTCTATTAATATATATGTTTTGAATAGCCTCGAATGGGTGTAACATATCAAAGTAACTGAAATTCTACTTTTTCTGTTTCTCATTTCTAATACAAAATTTCCCAGTCGTAAAATGCTCTCTGACTTAAGTTCTTTTTACCAATCTGTCAAAACTAACACTAGAACAAATGTTAATTATCTATCCATTGGGCAAACTTTCTGCTGTCCCATTAAAATGGTATTGCTTCTTTAATAATTAAAGTGCAGCCTGTGGGGTTTTTGAGCTAGATTAAATTATCATGGTTTACTCTTACCTCAACAAAAATTGCTCAACAATCTTTAGTTTCATAGGAACAAAATGACACTATTCTTTATTTAGGGCCAACAGTATACTACAAATGAAATATTTTTGTAGCATTCTAATCAGAACCATGCCCTGTAGTGATGATCGGTTGCCCGGTGTGCTTTAAACACAATAAATGAGAAACTACAAAATGTTGCGCTTGTTTTTCTGACGCTTTCCCGACAGCAACTTGATTACGAATTCTTCTTTCCCTGCAAGCTCGAGAAAATTAAAAATAATAATAATTTTCCATGTAATTGGAAGATACATTTTTCACTGGTGAAATGGGTGTGTCATACCTAGCGTGAGACATTTCTGTTACTTCTCATGAATAGGATTTCAGTTTTTGAACCATTTTATTTTTTATAGTTGTGATGAATAAATGCATTATTTAAAAAGTTCAGAATATTTGTTTCTTCGGGTTAAGAAATGCTCAATAAATAAAATGAAGAACCAGATGAAGAGGAATATAATATTAAACATGACTCATTAACTTAAACTATATCGGAGGAGGATATTAAAGATGTTGACTCAAATGAAAATGAGAATGACTGCTTTTAGGAAGGGACAATATAGAAAGTGGAACATAAGAAAATTACGAAAATATAAATAATAATAATACACGGTAAATACATCCGTTTCAATGTGTAACTTAAGAAGCTTAAAAGCAATTGATATCTTCTGAAAAGTTACATAGATTAGAAAAATGCACTAAAATTTTCATTGACTCAATTGAAGAATGCTTTTTTTCAGAGAGATGTGATAAATATAGCAAAGAATACATAAAAGATATGCTTAATGCTCAAATACAGAGGATAACAAAACTGAATTTGTGCGTGAAAAGTACGATAGAAAAATATGTCTGGAACACAGGGCAGGAATTCGCAGAAAACGTGAAAATTGACCGTAAAATTTATTTTAAGTATGGCTATGAATGTAATGTGCACTCTTTCTAACTTTTTTACCTTCAGTTTAATAATTTTATGGTAGAAAATATTAAGCACCTCGGGGTATGAGATACCCTGGTGTAGTCCCCTTCGTTGTTCTGGCGCGTATGTCATGCCTTGTTAAGATACAATTATTTCTTAAAAATGAAGGAAAAACAGTACAGTGTTGCTTTCCTGTTTTTACAGGAGAAAATGATTTTTATTCACACACACAAAATATTAATTTAAGAAGAACTTTTTATTCCTCCTCATCTGCGTATAAGTGAGTTTTCAGGGTATTTTATTTGTTGTGCCCAACGAACATATCAAGGGACATTATCTTCAAGAAACATATGGATATCAAAGGCTTTAGCAGTTTTGCGGCCCCGAACACAAACGTTCAATACCTCCTCCTCATTCGCGATCAAGACTACTATTAATAAAGATTTAATATCTTGCCACGCTTTTTGGCAAAGAAAGCAAGACTCTCAAAGATTAATAGCAATATTTAGTGAAAAATCTAAAGATGGAATTATTTCTAAAACTACAATTTGTCTCTCTTTCTTTGACTAATAAGACCAAAAGTGACTATTTTTTTATTTGCCAGATCAATGGCATACTAAGTCAGATATCTCTTGCTTCTTCATTGGTCATCATTATTTCCAAAACATTAAAATGTAAAATTAACACATTTTACGGGTATATTTTAAATCATGTATGTTGTACAAAAATTGAAAATAATTGCTGCGAGTGCTCATCAAATCAAATTTACATTTCAAGGCATTAATCGAATCATCTAATGAAAAAATAATAAAATTCTTGCACTAGTAGGAATTTTAACAGAATTAACACATTGTGTGCGGGTACATTTCTCAGAGGAATTGTACCGGGAGCGGGCGTTTTGAGCGTAAATTTAGTTATTCAGTTAAATCTCAATAGATCGAAAATTATTTAATTTTTTTAACCAACTTTTCGTATTTTATATTGAAATATATAAATAAATATATAAATAGAAATATATAAATAACAACCATAAGATTTTTGTAAACAAAAAATATATTTTTTAGTGGATAAATTTATAATAGTACCGTAAATATAAAAAATCAAATAGAAATAGTAGTATATAGTTTTAATTTTTTTAATTATGTTATATATAAACATTTTTACATTATAAAAAATGGGAAAAAAATCATAAAACTAATAATGTAAAAACTAGTTTTTGTTCGTCTAAATTTTTCCAGAATCTATGTAGTAGACAAGAACATTCGGCTTCGTTTTCCTGTATATACCGTTATTTTTATACCCACAAACAAACCATGTTGTTACACTAACCCGTACTAGTACGTGACCCGCGCTCAAGTATCAATCATCAGAAAACGTACTAGTACGTGTCCCACATACAATGTGTTAATAAAAAATAGTATGAAATCATTATTCTCCATGTATTAAAGAAATATATATTTTGTGAAACATTTTTATAATTTTTTTTTTAGTAATAATGAACTATTTAACGAATTTTTACCAAAAGACCGCTCCATACAGGGGTCCGGTTTGTCCGACAGCAGAGCCATATCTGCGGAGGAGGCCTCTCAGTCTGTCTTGACCATCTCTGTTACAAACAAACTGTTCATACTAATCCTAGTATATATAGTAGAATATTTATCAGTTAACATAAATACATAGTTCTCATTATAATGTGTAATCTTCATATCTTTGCAGAGTCATTGGTGCATTATCCAATTCCAAAGACTTCAGCGAGGCGTACGGATGCCCTTTGGGGAGTCGGATGAATCCAGAAAAGAAATGCCACGTGTGGTAATACTTCTTCTCGGCCAAATACAATGCCAGTACGTTGTTGGCTTCTATTCAGGGAGATTCAATGCAAGGGACTATACATTTTTCCGTTAATTTCATCTGTAAATACACCTTTTTATGCGAATAGAGTTTTATGTCTTATGGATACCTGAAAAGAACAAATTTAGATATTTTCCACGAATCGTAACTGCTTTTATTGACACCAGATGCCAAGTTCTCAATCTTGTTTTAACGCCATGCGTATATACCAAACTAGAAACACTTTATTCAGACCAGTATGTTTTCATTTACTGAATTCAGCATACTGACAAAAGAAATTCTTAAAAAGCAATCATTAACTTATAAATGCCTGTTGGCTTTTAATTTTGAAATTTAATCCTTCCATATGCGGTTATTGTGATCGTTATTTTCTTTTTAAATACATATCCTTTAATTCTATTCAGTTTATGTAGAACATCTTTTTAAAATCATTTATTTTTTCCATTTTATGCCTAGAGAAATAGCTTCTATAAAAAAAAGTTAAATTTGAGCCTTCCTAAGCATATTTAGCGTTTTTTAACGTCACGTAAAGCTCTTATACAAATGCAGTTGCTTAAATATTGGACAGGTTATAATACTGTGTAGGAAGATTTTCAACTTTGAAAATGTGATTAAAAGGATGCTATATTTCAAAAATTTTCTGTTATATCTGTGTTAATATATAAATATTTAAAATAACGATTTATTATTAAAATATCTTATCTTTAAATTTGTGTGTTATATGTATGTTATTAACATATATAAAAATTTAAGAAAACTATGTATATTGTTAAGAGAATATTTCAAATTGTTGTTAATATAAAAGATATGTATTTATGCCAGTTAAAAAACCTAAAAAGAACTCATTTTTATGTAAATCCTTTTTATCATAAAGTAACTTCTGAAAACTATTTCCCATTTGGAAACTGCACTTAAGGTATAGAGGACGTTATGAAGAGTTATTGTAGATTAAAAACTTAGAAGTTTAAAACTTTGAACAAATATACAGTGCTTTCGAATGGTATTCCACGGAACACTATAGTGCGGTGATGTCCATAGAGATGCCAAGAATGATTTTAAAACTGTAAAAAACAAAACGTAATGTGTAGTTGTATAATAAATCCATAAACTGTATTTAGTTATCTTGACCTCTATAAGACGAGATCTTGCATTGGTGGCTGTTATGTTCTGTGTTATAAGAAGTTACAAATACAACTACCAGTATATTGATGCGATTTAAACAGCATATTTTCGTGTAAAATCGTTTTCAATATACATGTAAATCAATTAAATAAGCAAAATATAGGAAGAAACATATATAGGAATAAACAAAATATAGGAATAATATAAAAAGCGCTTGACATAAAAATTATGTCCTACAAACTATTTAATTAATACATAAAAAATTGCCTAAAGAAGTTCAAAGTGTCTTTTAAACACCAATCAATTAAAATTATTGGAAAATTCCATAGTTTGATTCATACTTCAGTTTATATATCCAAAGTTTCATAAGAAAACTCCACATAAATACATAAAAATAAGTCCTATAAACTACGCACTTAATCCCTAAAATAATATCTAGTATAGATTGTTTTTAAATACTAATAAGGTAGAATTACGAAAAAGAAAATAAAATAACTTTCGTAGTTCAATTTACACTTCAATATTTATATATCTACAAAGTTTCATAACACTAACGTAATAATTGAGAAAAACAAATTTGTAACGTCCTCTATCCTTTTCAAATTTCAAAATTGACATTTGTTTGCAAATGGAAATTTTCTTCAAATTTAGTTCATAATAATATAATAATTGATAAGTTTATTTTTAAAATCAGATAATTTCTTAATTTAGTTCTTTGAAATTAGTTGTTAACTCTGTAATTTTCTTTGCGACTTTATTGTCATAAGTACTTGAAAAGTCTTACCTAAAACTTCTGTTATAAATAGAAATATATATGTGTACTTTATTTACATAATCTTAACTCATTTCAAATTTAGAAATGTCCTATTTTTTCATCAAACATCAACATAAATATATAAAAAAAGTATACGTATTAACTGCTTAATTAATCAAAATATAATATCTAAATATAATTAAAATATAAAATAATATGCTGTGAAGAATTTATATGATCGATATAAAATTTTCAGATTATCAAGCAGGTCTGTAGGATATGCTGTAATAATATAAGGCTATAAAAAGTCTGTTTTATTTACGTTGACTTGCTTGAGAAAACATTTGTTTCTTTTCTTTATTCAAAATATCCTCATGGCTCAGGAAAAAGCTATAAAAGTTTCAAAATTAACAAACTATTTCTATTTTCATTCTTTAGTACTTAAAAAATATTGTTATAAAATTTCATTCATACTATTTAAATTAAACAACTTTTCTTTAAAAATATTCTACTTTCAACTGTTTTAAGTAGAATTAAAAAAAAATAATAAACTTATAAAATGTTGTCATTTCACAATTATTTTATGCATTGAAACTGATAATCTATGTACGTAAATTATATTTTTGAATTTTACATGCTAAAACTTTTCATTAAAAGGATTTATTATTATTATACTTCTGAAATAAACTTTTTGATACAATGAGTTTTCGCAAATGCATTATGATATTTCCTTTAAAAAATTTGAAATTGCATATTTATTACTATAAATAAGAAAAAACTATATGTGTAATATTGAATTAGTGTGAAAATATAATTTTCTGTTATTCCTAAAATGAATCTAAATTCCATTTATCTGCAGAAATTTATTTTACTTTCAGAAAAACTTTTTTTGAATACAATGTTTTCTTAAGAGTAGTACTTACTGAAAATAAGAAAATTTTTATTATATTTCCTTTGAAAAAATTTAAATTACATATTTATTACTATAAATAAGAAAAACTATATGTGCAATATTAAATTAGTGTGAAAATATAATTTTCTGTTATTCCTAAAATGAATCTAAATTCCATTTATCTGCAGAAATTTATTTTACTTTCAGAAAAACTTTTTTTGAATACAATGTTTTCTTAAGAGTAGTACTTACTGAAAATAAGAAAATTTTTATTATATTTCCTTTGAAAAAATTTAAATTACATATTTATTACTATAAATAAGAAAAACTATATGTGCAATATTAAATTAGTGTGAAAATATAATTTTCTGTTATTCCTAAAATGAATCTAAATTCCATTTATCTGCAGAAATTTATTTTACTTTCAGAAAAACTTTTTTTAAATACAATGTTTTCTTAAGAGTAGTACTTACTGAAAATAAGAAAAGTTTTTCGTCTATTGTAGCTTTGAAAGTACACCTGACCCTTTAAAGCAAATATACTTGTTCAATTTTATCGCTTTCATACATTTTCAGTTTCTTACAATAGCATTTATTTATTATTTTTTTGCATTATTAATATGAATATTTCCAAATACACTTTAAATATTTTTGTGATCAAGACAGAAATCAATGTATTACACTTTACAACTGTAGATTTTATTTGTTTTCTTTTTATCTAACAAGATAAAATGTTAACACTTCTAATAATAATTTTTCATAAAATAAGCTTATTCTGACTTTACGCTCTTCCTTTTCAACTGAGCATAAAATGATGGTTTCATGAAAATTGGGAATTTTGAACACTCCCGTTTCTATTGCATTTTATTTCATAAACTTTGCTGTAAATAGCCTCATCTTTTCAAATATGCATTCATCACTAAGTGGTTGTTTTGGAAACTTATATGAACTTCGGTAATTTTTACTTTTTTTACATGCCTTTTTCAGTTTTACATGCTTTTTTTTTAACGCTAAGCCTACAGATAAGTGTTTGTTATTTTAATGTCTTAGGTTGTAATTTGTGTAGAAATAAAGATATATGTAAGATATATTTATTAAAACTTGGTAAATTTGTTTGTTGTAATTTTGTGTGTAATTCTTTTAATTTAAGATACATTGCACAAATACTCAGAAAAAAGACAAAAAAAATAAAGCTGGGAAATAAAATAAAAGAGACAAATTAGGTTTGTGCATGATTTCTCTTTCAGTATAACTACTCCTTAGTGTCCATGCAGTCCTTGACTAATACTTATCCCTATATAATAATAGCTTAAGTTATCTATCCGTCTCTCCTCCAATTTATGAAGCAGTAGGACTTGGAATGGATAGAGACATCCATATTGGATTCTTGATGAGTGAGGGTTAGCAACTTTCGAAATCCACCCCTTCCCCCTTTTCTAGCATTTAATGTCCATTATTTTTCAAGCCCTATTTTCCCCACTTAAGAGCAGGCGATTAAATTTATTAATTTATCCCCTATATAATAATAGCCTAAGGTGTCTGTCGGCAAATTTTTGAAGCGGTTGTACCTGGAATGGATTCCTCGGCTAAGGGCAGGCGATTAAATTTATCAATTTATTCACGTAATAAATAGGTAAAAATAACATTTTTTTTCTAGCATTATGACGTCATTCCTTTAACCATCTCATATAATCATTTCTTGTTTTAAATTATTTAAATATCGCGTGCATTATTTTCATACGTTTTATCGCTGATCCCCTATATAATAATAGCCTAAGGTGTCTGTCGGCAAATTTTTGAAGCGGTTGTACCTGGAATGGATTCCTCGGCTAAGGGCAGGCGATTAAATTTATCAATTTATTCACGTAATAAATAGGTAAAAATAACATTTTTTTTTCTAGCATTATGACGTCATTCCTTTAACCATCTCATATAATCATTTCTTGTTTTAAATTATTTAAATATCGCGTGCATTATTTTCATACGTTTTATCGCTGATCCCCTATATAATAATAGCCTAAGGTGTCTGTCGGCAAATTTTTGAAGCGGTTGTACCTGGAATGGATTCCTCGGCTAAGGGCAGGCGATTAAATTTATCAATTTATTCACGTAATAAATAGGTAAAAATAACATTTTTTTCTAGCATTATGACGTCATTCCTTTAACCATCTCATATAATCATTTCTTGTTTTAAATTATTTAAATATCGCGTGCATTATTTTCATACGTTTTATCGCTGAACTTACATATTAAGCAAATAATTTTCTTTTATATTTGACTTAAATAATAGATTAAGTATAAAAGTGATAATTTTAAATTCAATCATCGATTATTTTTTGTTGTAATGAAAATTTTATCATCGGTATTAACAATAAATTCTTTTCATATAAGTCGAGGACTACTAAATATCTAACTTTTAATTTATATATATTTGGAAATTAAGAAGTTTGTTTGTTTGTTATACATAACCACATGGTTTGACTAAATGAATTCCATGTGATTCTAAACTGCATTACAGGATCGGGAGACTCTAGAGGAGTATGACGATAAATAAACTATTGAGAGTGAACCAGATAATTCTCAGCCAAAAAACAAACCATTTTATTACCTGCCTCATTGGGTACTTAACAGTTCTGGAATATTAAAAATTTTACTGATCCCGTCATATGATGGGCTATATGCTAGTCTCATAATAAATAGGTAAAAAAAAACATTATTTTCTTAGCATTGTGACATCATTCTTTTAACCATCTCATTTAATAATTTCTTACTTTAAATTATTTAAATATCGTCTGCATTGTTTTGATACGTTTTATCACTGAACTTAGATATTACGTAAGTAATTATCTTTTATATTTGGATTAAATAATAAATTAGGTACATTTGGGATAATTTTGAATTTAATACTCGATTATTTTTTCTTGCAATGAAACTTTTATCACCGATGTTAACAACTAATTGTATCTACCTACAATGTGTAGTGGAAATGATAGTTTCATTAATTTAGTTCCGGTATACGTATAACGCTAACGAATTTTCACATTTTCGCATGATTGAATTGAATGTTTCGAAGAAAGGGAATTCAAAGAATTTCAATTATATAAATTTTTAAAATCTACGTACATTTCTTAGGGTTCGGCAGGGAGCGCAATTTGAAGAGAAATCTCAAAATCATACACACAGCTGACGGTATAACACGTACGAATTTTCACATTTTCCCATGATTCAATGAAATATTAAGAAAATAGAGAATTAAAAATATTTCAATTATATAAACTTTTAAAATCTACGCACACTTTTTCGGGTACACCAGGGATCGCATTTTGAAAAGAAAACTCGAAATTATTCGCACAACTAACGCTATAAAGCGTACGAATTTTCACATTTTCGCTTGATTGAATTGAATATTTCGAAAAAAGAGATAACAAAAAAATTAAATTATATAAATTTTTAGAATCTACGTACACTTTTTCCAGTTCCGCAGGGATCGCAATTACAGAGAAATCTAGAAATCATACGCATAGCTGACGGTATAACGGGTACGAATTTTTACATTTTCGCATGATTTAATTGAATGTTTCGATGAAAGAGAATTCAAAAAAGTGCCGTTATATAAATTTTAAAAATATACGCACAAGTTTTCGGGTTCGCCAGCGATCGTAATTTGAAAAGAACATTCGAAATCATACGCACAACTGACGGTATAACGCGTACGAATTTTCACATTTTCGCATGATTCAATTCAATGTTTCGAAGAAAGGAAAATCAAAAAATTTCAATTATATAAATTTTTAAAATCTAAGCACAATTTTTCGGGTTCGACGAGGATCGCAATTTGAAAAGAAAACTCGAAATCATACGCACAACTGACGGTATAACGCTAACGAATTTTCACATTTTCGCATGATTTAATTGAATGTTTCGAAGAAAGGGAATTCAATAAAGTTCCATTATATAAATTTTTAAAATCTACGCACAATTTTTCGGGTTCGCCAGGAAACGAAATTTGAAAAGAAAACTCGAAATCATACGCACAACTAGCGGTATAACGCTAACGAATTTTCACATTTTCGCATGATTTAATTGAATGTTTCAAAGAAAGGAAAATCAAAAAATTTCAATTATATAAATTTTTAAAATCTACGTACACTTTTTCGGGTTCGCAAGGGATCGCAATTTGAAAACTCGAAATCATACGCACATTTGACGGTATAACTCATACGAATTTTCACATTTTAGCATGATTTAATTGAATGTTTCGAAAATAGAGAATTACAAATATTTCAATTATATAAATTTTTAAAATCTACGCACAATTTTTCGGGTTCGCCAGGGATCGAAATTTGAAAAGAAAACTCGAAACCATACACACAACTAGCGGTATAACGCTAACGAATTTTCACATTTTCGCATGATTGAATTGAATGTTTCGAAGAAAGAGAATTAAAAAAAAATTAAATTATATAAAATTTAAAAATCGACGCAGATTTTTCGGGTTCTGCATGGATCGCAATTTGAAAAGAAATCTCGAAATCTTACGCAAAGCTGACGGTAAAACGTGTACGAATTTTCACATTTTCGCATGATTTAATTGAATGATTTGGAGAAAGAAAATTCAAAATATTTCAATTATATAAACTTTTAAAATCTACGCACACTTTTTCGGGTACAACAGGGATCGCATTTTGAATAAAAAACTCGAAATCATTCGCACAGCTTACGCTATAACGCGTACGAATTTTCACATTTTCACATGAATCAATTGAATGTTTCGAAGAAAGAGAATTCAAAAAAATTAAATTATATAAATTTTTAAAATCTACGTATACTTTTTCGGGTTCGGCAGGGATCGCAATTTGAAGAGAAATCTCGAAATCATACGCACAGCTGACGGTATAACGGGTACGAATTTTCACATTTTCGCATGATTTAATTGAATGTTTCGAAGAAAGGAAATTCAAAACATTTCAAATATATAAATTTTTAAAATCAACGCACAAGTTTTTGGGTTCGCCAGGGATCGCAATTGGAAAAGAAAACTCGAAATCGTATGCACAACTAGTGGTATAACGCGTACGAATTTTCACATTTTCACATGATTCAATTGAATGTTTCCAAGAAAGGGAATTCAAGAAATTTCAATTATATAAATGTTTAAAATCTACGTACAATTTTTCGGGTTGGGCAATCATCGCAATTTGAAAAGAAAACTCGAAATCATACACACAGCTGACGGTATAACGGGTATTAATTTTCGCAATTTCGAATGGTTCAATTTAATGTTTCGAAGAAAGAGAGTTCATAAAAATTCAATTATATAAATTTTTAAAATATACGCACAATTTTTTGGGTTCTGCAGGGATCGCTATTTGAAAAGAAAACTCGAAATCATATTCACAGCTGGCGAACGATATTCGAATGATTAGGGTGCAGGCCTTCGATACCGGTGTTCTTCGGTTCGAATCCCACTGTGGCCTGGATGTTCGTAGCCGTTTGAAATCGGCTTTAAGCAGTAGGTCCCGGTTTCATTAGCCCTCGTGTTGCAAAAAAGTAGACCGTAGCACTCCAAACCATACGCACAGCTGACGGTATAACGTGTACGAATTTTCACATTTTTGCTTGATTTAATTAAATATTTCGAAGAAAGAGAATTCAAAAAATTTCAATTATATAAATTTTTAAAATCTTTTCACACTTTTTCGGATTAGCTAGAGATCGCAATTTGAAAAGAAAATTCGAAATCATACGCACATCTGACGGTATAACGCATACGAAATTTCACATTTTCGCATAATTCAATTGAATGTTTCAAAGAAAGAGAATTCAAAAAATTTCAATTGTATAAATTTTTAAAATCTACGCACACCTTTTCGAGTTCGCCAGGGATCGCAATTTAAATGAAAAACTCGAAATCATAAGCACAACGGATGGTATAACACCTACAAATTTTTCACATTTTCCCATGATATAATTGAATATTTTGAAGAAAAACAATTCAAAAATCCTCAATTATAAAAATTTTTAACTACTACGTACACTTTTTCGGGTTCGGCAGGGATCGCAAGTTGAAAAGAAAACTCGAAATCATACGCACAGCTGACGGTATAACGGGTACAAATTTTCACATCTTCGCATAATTCAATTGAATGTTTCTAAAAAAGAGAATTCAAAAAATTTCAATTATATAAATTTTTAAAATTTACGCACACTTTTTCGGGTTCGCCAGGAATCGCAATTTGAATGAAAAACTCGAAATCATACGCACAATGAATGGTATAACGCGTACAAATTTTCACATTTTCCCATGATATAATTGAATATTTCTAAGAAAAAGAATACAAAAAATCTCAATTATAAAAATTTTTAAAATCTACGTACACTTTTTCGGGTTCGGCAGGGATCGCAATTTGAAGAGAAATCTCGAAATCATACGCACATCTGACGGTATAACGGGTACGAATTTTCACATTTTCGCATGATTTAATTGAATGTTTCGAAGAAAGAGAATTCAAAAAAATTCAATTATATAAATTTTTAAAATCTACGCACACTTTTTCGGGTTCGCCAGAGATCGCAATTTCAAAAGAAATGTCGAAATCATACGCATAATTGACGGTATAACGCATGCGAAATTTCACATTTTCGCATAATTCAATTGAATATTTCGAAGTAAGATAATTCAAATAATTTAAATTATATAAATTTTTAAATATTACACACACATTTTCGGGTTAACCAGGGATCGCAATTTGAATGGAAAAATCGAAATCATACGCACAATAAATGGTATAATTTTCAGATTTTCGCATGATTGAATTCAATGTTTCGAAGAAAGATACTTCAAAAAATTTCAATTATATAAATTTTTAAAATCTATGCACACTTTTTCGGGTTCGCCAGGGATCACAATTTGTAAAGAAAACTCGAAATCATACGCAGAGCTAACGGTATAACGCATACGAATTTTCGCATTTTCGCCTAATTCAATTGAATGTTTCGAAGAAAGAGAATTCAAAACATTTCTATTATATAAATATTTATAATGTACGGACACCTTTTCGGCTTCGCCAGGGATCGCAGTTTGAATGAAAAACTCGAAATCATACGCACAATGGATGGTATAATGCGTACAATTTTTCAGATTTTCGCATGATTGTATTGAATGTTTCGAAGAAAGAGAATTTAAAAAATTTCAATAATATAAATTTTTAAAATCTACGCCTACTTTATCGGGTTCCGCAGGGATCGCAATTTGAAAAGAAAACTCAAAATCATACGCGCAGCTGACGGTATAACGCGTACGAATTTTCACATTATCTCATAATTCAATTGAATGTTTCGAAGAAAGATAATTTAAAAAATTTCAATTATATAAATTTTTAAAATCTATGTATACAATTTCGGGTTCTGGAGGGATCGCAATTTGAAAAGTAAACTCGGAATCATACGCACAGTTGACGGTATAACGCTTACGAATTTTCACATTTTCGCATGATTTAATTGAATGTTTCAACGAAAGAAAATTCAAAAAAATTAAATTATATAAATTTTTAAAATCTACGCATAATTTTTCGGGTTCGGCAGGGATCGCAATTTGAAGAGAAATCTCGTCATCATACACACATCTGACGGTATAACGTCTAAGAATTTTTACATTTTCTATGATTTAATTGAATGTTTCGAAGAAAAGAAAATCAAAAAATTTCAATTATATAAGTTTTTAAAATCTACGTACACTTTTTCGGGTTCGCCAGGGATCGCAATTTGAAAATAAAACTTGAAATCATACGCACAGCTGACGGTATAACGCTTACGAATTTTTTCATTTTCGCATTAATCAATTGAATGTTACAATGAATTACAATTCAATTGAATGTTGCACATTCTTCAGTACAATACTAAAGAATGTTTTGAAAAATGTAGTTGATTAGGGTTACAAATACTTAATATTTTATAAAATATGCATATATTTGGGTCCACCGACAGTGGGAATGTAGACACAATACTCACAACTTATGCACAAACGACGTTATAAATCGTAAATGTTTTCACTTTTTCGTACCATACTGAAGAATATGTAGGAAAAGGTAGTTGATGAGAATTAAAATTATATAAATTTCAACAGTATAAAACACAATTTTCACATTTTCGCATGATTGTATTGAATGTTTCGAAGAAAGATAATTTAAAAAATTTCAATAATATAAATTTTTAAAATCTACGCCTACTTTATCGGGTTCCGAAGGGATCGCAATTTTAAAAGAAAACTCAAAATCATACGCGCAGCTGACGGTATAACGCGTACGAATTCTCGGGTTTATGGGATGTGGCAATATGAACACAAAACTGAAAAATTACGCACTACCGTCATTATAAATCGGAATTTTTTTTTCATGCAATACTAAAAATGTTTAGGAAAACGTAGATGACGAGAATGAAAAATTTATAAAACTTTACAATATTTGCGCACTCTTTCGGGTTCATCGGTTTGGTTTTGAGCGCTACGGTCTACTTTTTGCAACACGAGGGATAGTGAAACCAGGACCTACTGTTTAAAGCCGATTCTGAACGGCTACGAACGTCCATGAGATTGTGGGATTCGAACCCACGAACTCCGGTTCCGAAGGCCAGCACCCTAACCATTCGGCCATCGTTCGGCCCTTCGGGTTTATCTTATGTAGCAATATGGACACAAAATACACTCTACCCGCTCTATAAAGCGTAAATTGTTTCACTTTTTCGCAAATACTGAAGATTATTTCGGAAAGAGTAGTTTATATGGATAACAAATACATAAAATTTTAAAATATATAAATATTTTGTATGCACATTTTATCAGAACGTTCAGGGAGGGGGGGCAATATGGGCACAAAATTAAAAAAATACTCGCTACCGACTGCATAAGTAATTTTTACACATTTTCGTATGATACTGGTGAATGTTTCAGAAAAGCGAGTTAAAAAGTATTCAAAATAAATAAATTTTTAAATATATGAAAAATTTCGAACTCAAAAAATGCGTGCAGCAAACGTTTTAACATATAATATTTTCCCCTTTTCTTTCACTGGCGTTGCATGTATCGGAAAAAAAAGTTCACTAGAATTCGAAGTACATAATTTTTTTTATATATATTCACTTCATAACGGGCCCATCGTAAATGCGATATAGACACAAAATTTGAGATATACGCTTGAGGGATGTTGTAGAGCATAATCTTTTTCACCTTTTCGTATCATATCAAAAGGTTTCGGGCAAAGTAGATAAAAAAGATTAGTTTTATATAAAATTTTATAATATACTGTGATGAACTTTTTTGCTACAAGAAAGCTATCATAACTAGATTTTGGTTTGGTTTGGTTTGGAGTGCTACGGTCTACTATTTTGCAACACGAGGGCTAATGAGACCAGGCCTACACCTTAAAGCCGATTCCGAACGGCTACGAACATCCATGCCATAGTGGGATTCGAACCCAAGAACGCCGTTACCGAAGGCCAGCACTCAAACCAATCGGCCATCGTTCGGCCTGATATAACTAGAATCTATTGCTTAAAGCCTATCTTAAAATACACAATTTTCCATGCCAGCAGTGGTTTTGAACCCACAATCACCGAAGCATGGGTAGGAACAACGTCCTACCCATTCTGCAACCATTCAGAATGAGACGATATTCAAAATTAGTAAATGCAGTAGCAGTAATATTTAGTAATTCGGTAGCAGTAATGTTGATTAAAAACTGTAGATGCTGATCTATACAATCTTAAATAATAAATGGTAGATTATTGTCTTAACTGAAGGTCATGCAAAAACTTTCACCTGATGCACGATAAGAATATTTCAAAAAGAATAATAAAGAATAAGTGACTTTATCTTTCATATTCATTGGAAAACTGCATTCCCATTTCTCAACCAGTTCTACCAAACAAGCTCTTTCGACCTCCTGTGAGAAGTTCAGAAACCTGTATAGAGGTTGCTGACTCGTATCCTTGAAAGTCCTGCCGATGTGAAAGGGACTAGTGGCAGTACCCCGAGTTCAATACATTTGTTTATAGCTTAGAAAGGGTACTGCCATGGTCATGGTATAAAATTTTGGTTCAGTATACTGCTATCATTGTTTGCATCAGTCAGTCAATAATCGAGGGTGTTAATAAAATTTGAAATATAAATCTATGTTGATATTGTTAAGAGGTAAAATTTGTACGTAGGGGTAATATCTGAAACTACTGAAACTAAATATCCTTTTACTAGCAGAAATTTACTGTAAATCTGAGTAATATAAATTATATTGTATTCAGTCTCTATAAATTTTCGGTTCAACATTTTTATGTTTGTATTTCAAATTGGGTAAATTCAATGAATTAGCATTTATCGGCGTGTACTGACAAAATGCTTGGATATACAAAAAAATTATTTAAAAAATATTAGTCAGTAAATCAGTAGGTTAGTAGTTATCACCAATAAAAGATCAACGACACGATATTCCGAACGTTTATATGTGCTTAAGCTATAGTAGGGTTTTTATTTGAAAAACAACTCTAGTTATACGGAGATAAAATTTCTTTGCTTGTTTGTTTACTTGTAAGTAGTAAGTACTATACAAATATAGGACACCAAAACTCTAACTATAAAATTTGTATGCAGGGGTAATATCTGAAACTACTGAACCTAAATATTCTTTTACTAATAGAAAGCTATTCTAAACTTGAGTAATATAATCTATATTGTATTCAGTTTCATATAAATTTTCGGTTCAAAATTTTGATGTTTGTATCTCAAATTGGGTAAAAAGCATTTATCAGTGTGTACTGACAAAATGGCTGGCTATACAAAAAAATCATTTAAAAAAATAGTAGTCAGTTAATCAGTAGGTTAGTAGTTATAACAAGTAAAAAGGTCAACGACACGATATGCCGAACGTTGATATGTGCTTAAGCTATAGTAGCGTTTTCTATTTCAAAAACAACTCTACTTAACTTATACAGAGATAAAATTTTTTTGTTTGTTTGTTTACATGTAAGTAGTAGGTACTATACAAATATTGGCCACCAAAACTATAACTATAACATTTGTATCAGGGGTAATATCTGAAACTACTAAACCTAAATATTTTTACTAATAGAAAGCTATTCTAAACTTGAGTAATATAATCTATATTGTATTCAGTTTCATATAAATTTTCGGTTCAAAATTTTGATGTTTGTATCTCAAATTGGGTAAAAAGCATTTATCAGTGTGTACTGACAAAATGGCTGGCTATACAAAAAAATCATTTAAAAAAATAGTAGTCAGTTAATCAGTAGGTTAGTAGTTATAACAAGTAAAAAGGTCAACGACACGATATGCCGAACGTTGATATGTGCTTAAGCTATAGTAGCGTTTTCTATTTCAAAAACAA
>CM063508.1:165065818-165075818 GCA_032207245.1 Pardosa pseudoannulata | reverse complement strand
CAACTTTTGTATCCCTCTGTCGTAGAACTCTGCCGCCTATGGATAGAACCAGCCTTCCTGTCCCAGAATATCTTGCGCATCCCTTTCCTTACCGTCAGCGTCTGTTTGAATTTGGTCCTTACAAAAGATCCAATATGACGCCAATGCATTGACAGTTGCTTAGTGTCTGGGGTAAAGTGCAAAATCCAAGTCTCATTGCCCGTGACGATCCTGTCGAGGAACTCATCGCCGTCATCGTGAAACTGTAGCAGAAATGCCAGTGCTGCTCCCAAGCGTTGAATTTTGTGTCCGGTTGTCAGTTTTGGCTCATAGACCTGGCAAAGTTGACTATGAATTTTAATTGCCGTAATGCTTTGTGCATTCAAAATCATCGACCGAACCTTCCAGGTGGCGGGAGAAGGAAATTGAGTTTCCATTTCAGACCACTGTTACCACGCTACTGGCAGGAGTCGGGATCTGTCCAGCTGGCATATGATTGATAAGTCATAGATCTGTTACGCATGCGCAATTGGCACGGCTAATTACGTTTACTTTAAAGGGGAAAGCATTGGGAAACTTACTCTCTGGATGCTCCTCATAGATAACTGTTAAAATTCTATATATGAAACCCATTACTGGAGCATGATAAAAATTAGAATTTGTTAAACTTGTCTATCCTGGTATCGTCCGTAACGGATACACACTTTCTGCAAAATGAGAACGCGAAATGAATTTGTCTCTATCAATGTGCACGGAGTAGTCACAATGTTAGCGTTATAGAGATGTAACGTGAATAAAAACTGTAATGTAGGTGGAACGAAAAAACAGAGACTATAAGTAGGAGAAAATCAATTATTCAACCTTTTATTTCTCCCTTTTCCTTCTTTTGATAAAAAAAATCAGATCAGAAAGATGGGAAAACAAAAACTGTCTTTTGGGTTCATTATTCTAGTTCAGACACCTCTTCTGTACTCGGAAATCGGTTAATTTCTGAAAACCAGGTCAAAAACTGCCTCGTCCTTACATAGTATAAATAAATAAGAAAGACCTTTGGATTTCATCGAAAGAATTGAGCAAATCGGAACAGTTAAATCCAGAATGTATAAAAAGATGTCGTATGATACTTTTCTTAAAGAACTTTTTATGCTATTGTTGCTAAGATTACCTTTTTTGTAATTAAACCAGTTGCCGTATTTTTTTAATATGGAACTCAATTCTATAATATATTCTTCTTGTGCATAGTACATCAGTAAGTCCAGGAAACCATCCCTCCCATACAGAGACGAGGATAAATAACAACATCGAATTGCACGAGTCACATTCGGTAATTATTAAGAAAATCAAAAATTAATTATGAAGAACTAGTCATTAGATAAAATAACTTTTAAAACTTTAAATTGATACCCGTAAAGGAAGAATTATAGACATTAAAAGTCGTTAACAAGTTTCAGATAAATTTGTAGATCTGGTGGCAACCGTAACTGATGCAAACTTTCTCCAATAAACTGAAAGCAAGCAGTAATATAAAAACTACTTAAAGGCATGTTTATGAAAACAGAACATGTTATATGACTCACATGATCAAACTGTTCGTAATATTAGCTTAGACTACGTCATTTTCATAGAATGGAAGTCAAATAATGAAAGTTTAACTTTTTAATGGCTAATTGGTGTCAATCATGATTGGAAGACAGAATTCCCTGGAATTGCGTTAACAACTACAGAACAAGTCTCTGACTTGAAACTCGTACAGTGGGCAAAATTATTGCTCTCCTTGTGTATAGCACTTCAGAAAGTTTTATAAAGCATCCATCGCAGAAACGAGGATGAATAACAACGTGGAATTATGCCTATCAAATTCGATAATTATTAAAAAAGATTAAACAATTAATAGAGAAATACTCATCGATAGATAGAACTTCGACACAACTGGTTTCCTATAATTTAGTAGATCCTGGAAGTATCAGAAAGTGCTATACAATATATAAATAATTTTTGGGGTATACAGGGTGTATAGTATAGTTTGCAGTCGGTCTATTTCGAAATAATCGTTTTACAAAGACATATACTTCTATTTATAAAAATGTTTCGAATATAAGATTACCATTCTTTTTGTGGTATTTTTAATTTTAAAAATTCAATTTTGCAAATATTTTTTTAAATCTATATTTTTATATATTTAATTGATTTTGTATCATTATATTTAGTAAAAACTAACACTTATCGTAAGAATAGTAACACAAAACGTTAAACTTTTCTGTAACATGACTGAGATATTTAAATAGAAACTTTGAGAGATTTTTTTTCTCCTTACTTTGGTGTCAGCTTAAAAGAGTAAATACCACGGGATTCGGGAATTGAAATCAGGTCAAGTCACCTTTACGACAAAAAACTAGGGGAGGGCCCCCTATATATAAACGGTGTTGTATCTATAGTAAAGATGATATACACTGTCCAGTAAAATAAGCACTTGATTCCATCTCTCCTTCATCGTAAAAGAGTTCTTGCATCCTGATTTTAACTCCGGATTGCAAAAGTTTGTATCCATAGCAAAGTGGATCGGCACTGTGTTTCCCAGTAAAAAAAAAAAGTTCTGTAAACGATTCGTTGAAGCTTTATTTCAACCTCAGATTGCTAAACGTTTTCACTGATTCTCCAACGAAGAAGAAGAAAATTCCTTTTGGCAAAATTTTAATTTAAATATCTCGCTCAATGTTTGCCATAGATAAGTAGAACTTTGTGTTTTACAGTTCTTAGGGTGGCATGAAAATTTTACTGTATATATTTATAAGTAAATAAAAATATATAAAATTCAGATTTTGTAATATTCACAAAGCTGAATTTTTTATTCTAAAAATACCACAAAATGCACGATTATGTTATTTGAAACATTTTTGCAACTAAAAGTATATGTCGCTGACCAGCGGTTGAGGAGAAAAAGACTAGTTAAGGACTTAGTTAACGAAATACCAGCAGCAAAAATCCATTTAAGTGAGAGCAAAAAAATTATTTACATGAGTCCAAAAATCGTTAAATCTAACTTTCTTTGAAATTTAAAATTACAATTTTCAGCTTGTGGATAATTTCACATATCTTGCCTCAAATGTGAACTGTCAAAGCAAACTTGAAACCGATATATAACGACGCACTGTTGCTGCAAATCATTGCCGTAATGGATTAAGAAATTTTCTACAGTTAAAATTTGTAAAACAAAAAACCAAAAATTCGTTAAATAAAACCATTATTAGACTTGTCCTAATTTATGGCTCAGAAACTTGGTCAATGACACATGAAATTCGACAAGCTATCTTCGAGAGAAAGATTCTGGGTGCAATGAACATTTATATTATATGGAGGCACATATACAATAACGAGCTGCATAAGTTGAATAAACAGGCAGGTATTATCAACTATATTATAATCGACCTCAGCAGAATGGATCCTCTCCTCTTTAACAACCAGATTCAAGTTCAAACCTATTGGTACTTGATTTAGAGGCAGGCCTAGACTCAGAGCACTTTCCCACTTACTCACACGACAGCGATAAATATTAGACGACTGACGTTCTCCGTCATCGGCACACTTAAAATGCACTAAGATCAGCAACTCGCTTTCACCAACCGATTCCAACCAATTCAACAAACCAATGACGATTTTGTCGTTTTCGAACGGCCAATATCATTTATCGGGCAGTTTTGTCGTTTATCAAACGTTATTCCTTTTGAATCGGTCCAACATTTTGAATGTTATCGCTACTCACGTTGTTTGCTTTGGATTAATAAATTATAGGTTTTGTCATACAGTTGTTACATGACTTTATTTTTCAATTCATTATTAATATAATATTTAGGTTTCTTACGCATTAAATTGACATAATCTGCTCAGATTTTAATGTTATGTTATTCTCACTTGCTTGACCATAAAATGCAATTATATCGTAGATTTGCTATTATTACTGTTTGAATTTCACATCTATTATATTAAGTCCTCATCTGCAATAATTAATACGTTCATTTATCACATACTGTTACTTTTGAAAGCAAATTACTGAGTGTATCAAATTTTGATTTAAGATTGTTTAATAAATTTAAAGAGGTAAAGTTACTAAAGAAAAAATGATCTAGTAAAATGTGCTAATAGTTAAAATAAAATAGATTTAAAAAGGGAAATGAAAAGGACACGATTAATTACATAAAATTAGAAAAGAGCATTTTAAATTGGAAACATATTTATTCGTATTTTTATATATATTATTGTTTTAAACAAAAATCATTTTAATTATTAGAAAAGATGCAAGAATTTTAGCAAATTTAAGAGAGTTACAGAAAAAAATTAAAATTTTTAAAATGGAATAGTAAAAAAAAGACTGGGAATCGAACCTGAGGCGGAATTATTCTAGCGCAACGCGCTAACACTACGCTAAAGCAACTTACGCGTTGAACGTACGAATTGTCACGAATTGACTTTTTCACAAAAAAAGAAGCGGAGCCAAAGCTTCACTAGCATACCACTGATAGAAAGACTATAGGTAATTGGTGCCTAGTATTAGCGTCCAATGTGTTTAAAATGTGTGCAATGAAACAGCGTTAAAATTTACATTTCTAACAATAATTGCTGTATTAAGTCTGTAAAAGTTACTACTTCAGTCATTATAAAACTTGTGCTAGCTTACCGCCATCTCTAAATGAAACGATATCGATGGAAAAACTGCTTTCTAGACGACACGATTCCGTTTTGTCGTTGCATTATTTACCGACCGATACAGACGTTGTAGTATCGGTAAGTGGGAAAGCATTCTCAAGTGGGTTGATTGTATAGATGAGGACTTTAAAGCACTAAGTGTGGCTAATCGGTACAGCCAATACAAGAGTAGAATAGAATGAAATTATGAAGACAGATGAAAAGAAATATGAGATGAAAATCATGAAGACAGTCGAACAAAGGGCTGTCGGGTCAATAAAGAAGGAGGACATTTTCTATGCACCCTGTATATAAAGCTCGTGATTTATCTGTGCAAGATATATGGCTATAAAGCGTTCCAATCATACATCCAGAAACGGAAAAAACGAACTTCGATATGTGTTTTTCAAAACATATCATTCCCATTTTGGTGGAAATATACGCATGGATGGGAGGATAATTCACCCTCTTTAACGCTTTGTCGTTGCATAATGGGGATATTCATTCATTCATTCATACATTCAGACAGGTATTCTCTTTTATCTATTTATTTTTTTCACATTTTGCATACACAGTAAAGCATCCCTCACCGAATCGGGGATGAAAAACAAAACGGCATTATACGTGTCAAACTCGATAAGCGCCGTGCAAAAACATTTTATGGGGAATGATTCAAATATCTGGTGGGCGCTGATCGCGATTTAAAAGCGAAGATGCAGGGGGTCAAAACTTAAAAACATATGTGTAGAGGAGGGAGAGAGGCGAATATAAACGAGAGAAAATCGATTCTTCCCTTTCATACTTTTTTCCTCCATTTCTTACTCTTATCTACCTCTTTTTTTTGTGTACCGGGAATAGGTTAGTTTGAAAAAAAAAACAGGTCAGCTGCCAGGGATTATAGTATAAATAAATGGGCGAACCCTTTCTTTCGGATGTGAAACGAGTGGAAAGAATTTTAGTTGGTTCTATAATATCGCATTCCAATATCTCGAACTACCGCCTACGTACTTAACGTGATCCACATAAATGATTTAAGGGACTGTCCAACAGACGAACACCTTTTAAGTTAAAAATGTAATGCGTAAAGTTTCTCAAAAATAATAATATTTAAAAATTTAGATGAAACCCGTAATACAATAGAAATTTAAATCTAATCTTTACTATTATATAAAGCGGTTAATTCGTCGTTTCTAGGAGGTAATCTCTAGAATTACTAAACTAAACTAAAAATCCTAATACTCATAAATATCTGATAATTATAACATATATTTTATTTAGTTAATTATAAGTAGAAACTAGCCGAGTTTTTTATTCTTCTCAAAACATAGTTTTCACCCTAAAAAGCCTAAATCCTTGCTGCCGAACGAGTGGGTAGGATACTACTCTTTACCAGAGTTCGTGGCTTTCGATCTCTCTGATGCCATAGATGGACGGAGCCATTTTGAATCGTCTTCCAGCCCTCATATGCCGAACGCTGGCTGATTGGTTAGGGCGCTGATCATCAATACCGGAGTTCTTGAGTTCGAATCCCACTGTGGCATGGATGTTCGTAGCCATTCGGAATCGGCTTTAAGCAGTAGGTCCCGGTGTCATTAGTCCTCGTGTGCAAAACAGTAGACCGTAGCGCTCCAAACCAAACCAATCCCACCCTCATATTTCAAAACAGTATACTGTAGCACTTTATACCAACCAACCGAGAACCTTGCTGTCTTCTAATTATAACAATATTGACCACTCTGTATATATATATATATATATATATATATATATATATATATATATATATATATATATATATATATATATATATATATATATATATATATATATATATATATATAGGGTTCGGTGTCTAGGGGTGTCGTTAAACAAACTCGATGACAGACTAAATTAACATAACAAACATTTAATGACGTAACAACACAGAAAACATTTAAGCACAAAGACGAATAGTTAAATCACAGTGACGATGCGGTATAGACAAGACTTCCTCCTCGAGGCTTAACATAGGCAAGACACCCTACTCGGTGTTTAACATAGAAAATACAGCCTACTCGGTGTTTAATAAATTGAGGGAGTTCAAGTGCCACGGGTCCTTCACTCGACCAGGTCACTCCTTCGCGTCGACTCCGACTCGAATGTCCCTCTGTCGTTCCTTACTTACTCCACTCAGTGATGAGGGCGCGACTTTGCGAGAATGCGCTGCACTAAATTCCTACATCTTTATATCATATATATATATATGTATATATATATATATATATATATATATATATATATATATATATATATATATAATAGGAAAAAGGAATAAGTAATAAAAACCATTAAGCCTAAAAAATGTTAAACAGATAGGAAGAAAGAAGGACTGGGTGTGAAAGGTTTACGACTTTCATGCAAGGTTAAACAATTGAACATGCCTGAACGCTCCCATACACCCAAAAAACCATAAGAATATGACATGAGAATATTAATTAGAAGAACAAGGCAATTATAAAGCTATATAAAAAAGCCAACTCATCAAATATATGTGTAATAGATGTTTTAGACCCACCAGACATGAAAACCTGATATCCATCTGTAAGCAGTCATATCTTAGAGAAGAAACATAAAAATTTGAAATTTAAAATATAGAACTAATCTAGACAATTCTCTTTTGTCGCTCCATCTGCAAAGCGCATTACATTTAGTTATATAATTTTAGTTTGTTTATATGTGAGGATGATAGTGAGCCAGTCAATAACAGTGGATTACTATTTGAAATTTAAAATATAGAACTAATCTAGACAATTCTCTTTTTGTCGCTCCGTCTGCAAAACGCATTACATTTAGTTATATAATTTTAGTTTGTTTATATGTGAGGATGATAGTGAACCAGTCAATGAGAGTGGCTCACTATCTGAAATTTGATATATAGAACTAATCTAGACAATTCTCTTGTTGTCGCTCCGTCTGCAAAACGCATTACATTTAGTTATATAATTTTAGTTTGTTTATATGTGAGGATGATAGTGAACCAGTCAATGAGAGTGGCTCACTATCTGAAATTTGATATATAGAACTAATCTAGACAATTCTCTTGTTGTCGCTCCGTCTGCAAAACGCATTACATTTAGTTATATAATTTTAGTTTGTTTATATGTGAGGATGATAGTGAACCAGTCAATGAGAGTGTCTCATTATCTGAAATTTAATATATAGAACTAATCTAGACAATTCTCTTGTTGTCGCTCCGTCTGCAAAACGCATTACATTTAGTTATATAATTTTAGTTTGTTTATATGTGAGGATGATAGTGAGCCAGTCAATGAGAGTGGCTCACTATCTGAAATTTGATATATAGAACTAATCTAGACAATTCTCTTTTTGTCGCTCCGTCTGCAAATCGCATTACATTTAGTTATATAATTTTAGTTTGCTTATATGTGAGGATGATAGTGAGCCAGTCAATGAGAGTGGCTCACTATCTGAAATTTGATATATAGAACTAATCTAGACAATTCTCTTGTTGTCGCTCCGTCTGCAAAACGCATTACATTTAGTTATATAATTTTAGTTTGTTTATATGGGAGGATGATAGTGAGCCAGTCAATGAGAGTGGCTCACTATCTGAAATTTAATATATAGAACTAATCTAGACAATTCTCTTGTTGTCGCTCCGTCTGCAAAACGCATTACATTTAGTTATATAATTTTAGTTTGTTTATATGTGAGGATGATAGTGAACCAGTCAATGAGAGTGTCTCATTATCTGAAATTTAATATATAGAACTAATCTAGACAATTCTCTTGTTGTCGCTCCGTCTGCAAAACGCATTACATTTAGTTATATAATTTTAGTTTGTTTATAGGTGAAGATGACAGTGAGCCAGTCAATGAGAGTGGCTCACTATCTGAAATTTGATATATAGAACTAATCTAGACAATTCTCTTGTTGTCGCTCCGTCTGCAAAACGCATTACATTTAGTTATATAATTTTAGTTTGTTTATATGTGAGGATGATAGTGAACCAGTCAATGAGAGTGTCTCATTATCTGAAATTTAATATATAGAACTAATCTAGACAATTCTCTTGTTGTCGCTCCGTCTGCAAAACGCATTACATTTAGTTATATAATTTTAGTTTGTTTATATGTGAGGATGATAGTGAACCAGTCAATGAGAGTGTCTCATTATCTGAAATTTAATATATAGAACTAATCTAGACAATTCTCTTGTTGTCGCTCCGTCTGCAAAACGCATTACATTTAGTTATATAATTTTAGTTTGTTTATATGTGAGGATGATAGTGAACCAGTCAATGAGAGTGTCTCATTATCTGAAATTTAATATATAGAACTAATCTAGACAATTCTCTTGTTGTCGCTCCGTCTGCAAAACGCATTACATTTAGTTATATAATTTTAGTTTGTTTATATGTGAGGATGATAGTGAACCAGTCAATGAGAGTGTCTCATTATCTGAAATTTAATATATAGAACTAATCTAGACAATTCTCTTTTGTCGCTCCATCTGCAAAGCGCATTACATTTAGTTATATAATTTTAGTTTGTTTATATGTGAGGATGATAGTGAGCCAGTCAATAACAGTGGATTACTATTTGAAATTTAAAATATAGAACTAATCTAGACAATTCTCTTTTGTCGCTCCATCTGCAAAGCGCATTACATTTAGTTATATAATTTTAGTTTGTTTATATGTGAGGATGATAGTGAGCTGGTCAATAAGAGTTATAATATTAATTACCTAATGACAGATAAGTAGTGAAACTAAGTTATGTAATGAAGTTATATAAGAACACTTGAATTAAGCAGTACATAATTTTGGTGTATACAAAATCTTCAAAGTTACCACAATTAGAAGAGAAATAAAGGTATCTCTCCGAAGATTGTAATTTTAGAGATATAATCAAGAGAAATTTATTTTAAATTACAATTATGATTAAGTTAGATAGTTAGAGGATATATTATAATTACATATAAGTATGCATATTTGTATCTGCGTGTGTATTTTCTGTATATGTGTATGTAATCGGTAAAAATATTCTAAACGTATTACACAGAAGTAACCCATACTTTTTTAAATTACTATGGCTTGTTTGACAATGTAATTCAGATGCAGTCATCAAAAAACTCAAAATCCAAGACTAGGAGAGATCAGAGTTCTTTATTTTCGTGTTAAATATGAAACTCTCGAACACGATTCACACCGGCACGAGACAAATGTGCATTTGTTTGATCTGTGAAAAGCCCATCACGAGGAGAGGAAAATCACCTAGATGACTTTTATTGTTCAGTATTTATTTTAAAGTCTGTAAAAACATTATTAGTGAAACTGTA